>OX326958.1:18482413-18949913 GCA_946800325.1 Luzula sylvatica
TCTTTTCGCGCTTCCTCAGAGGATAGTTTATGCGGGGCTTGTGTCTTCCTTTTCATTCTCGGTTGGATAGAGGGTAGTTCTGCAAAGTTCCTTATTTCGATTAGATCAGTGGGTATTCAAACAATTTCAAACAATCGGACATTTGTGGATGATTGCCCCTCTCCAATACTAGCTATTGCCTTCTTCTTTGTTAACAAGGTATAATTTTTCCAGCCCCTTAGTAGAGCAATTTATAATTGCCTTGAAATTTACTTTCAAGCATGGAAGTTTAATGTATATTATTGATCAAAGAATAATAATTGCAATTTAATTAAGTCTCACACATATTTTTTCCCATATTAGAAATAGGCTATAATAAAATTTAAAGGCAAAAACTTGTGATGGTAACGTGTTCGATGAAATTACACTAACAAGTTTCTTCATGTTTCGATAATTTAAAGACAAAACCTTGTCATGATAAGTTGTTCGATAAAATTACTCTTAATAAATTTCTTCATATTTCGATGAAATTACTTCTTGTTTCTATAGACATGCTCATATAAGCAAGGATCCTTCGAAAGGAGAAAAGCACGTGATTTCAGAGAAACCTGTTCAGAAGAAGAATAACCAGCAGCCTCAGAAGGACGAAATTACCATTTTGCCCTTACAAGAAATAAATAAATACCGCAACAGGAGAAGAGGGAGAGGCAAAGGACAGACGGTGAAACTCGATTTAACAGACAATGCTTGTACCTGCGGCTCCCCTATCTATAGTCAGTTCTAAAGTTGAGCACTTTGCTGCCCCCACAATGAGCCACGTCACCAGGGGCTTTTTTGTAAAAAAAAAAAAAATTTACATTTTGGTCCTTTTTTTTTTACAAATTAGTCCTTTTTTAAAAATAAAATTACGTTCTAGTCTTTTTTTTTTACATTTTAGTCCTTTAAATTTGTATTTTGGTCCTTCGAAATTTTACAATTTACATTTTAGTCCAAGGGCCTCAAATTGGTCCTCTTTTTAAAAAAAATTACAATTTGGTCCTTTTTTCACATTTTGGTCCTTCGAAGTTTTAAAATTTACATTTTTGTAAAAAAAAAAAAAATTTATATTTTGGTACTTTTTCATTTACAAATTAGTCCTTTTTCTAAAAAAAAATTACGTTTGGGTCCTTTTATTTTTACATATTAGTTCTTTAAATTTGCATTTTGGTCCTTCAACAATTTGCTCCCCCAAAATGAGCCACGTCGCCAGGGTCTTTTTTGTAATATTTTTTTTTACATTTTAGTCCTTTTTTATTTACAAATTAGTCCTTTATTTAAAAAAATTTTACGTTTTGGTCCTTTTTTTTTAAATTTTAGTCCTCTAAATTTCCATTTTGGCCCTTCGAAGTTTTACAATTTACATTTTGTTCCAGGGGACTCAAATTGGTCCTCTTTTTAAAAAAAAATTACATTTTGGTCCTTTTTTCCACATTTTGGTCCTTCGAAGTTTTAAAATTTACATTTTGGTAAAAAAAAAAAAATTTATATATTTTGGTACTTTTTCATTTACAAATTAGTCCTTTTTTTTAAAAAAAATTACGTTTCGGTCCTTTTTTTTTTTTACATATTAGTCCTTTAAATTTGCATTTTGGTCCGTCGAAGTTTTACAATTTACATTTTGGTCCAGGGGTCTCAAATTGGTCCTCTTTTTAAAAAAAAATTACATTTTTGTCCTTTCTTTCACATTTTGGTCCTTTATATTTGCATTTTGGTCCTTCAAAGTTTTAAAATTTACATTTTGGTCCAAGAGCCTCTTTGTAAAAAAGAAATTTTATTTACATTTCGGTCCTTTCTTCCATTTTGGTCCTTTTTAATTAAAAAATTGCATTTAAAATTACATTTTGGTCCTTTTTTTTTACAGTTTCATCCTTTATATTTCCATTTTGGTCCTTCGAAGTTTTAAAATTTACATTTTGGACCAGGGGCCTCTTTGTTAAAAAAAATTATTTACATTTCGGTCCTTTTTTATTTATATATTGGTCCTTTTTAATTGAAAAAACTACATTTCGGTCCCTTTTATTTACATTTCGGTCCTTTTAAGTCGAAAAACTTACATTTTGGTCCTTCATATTTACATTTTGATCCTCTTTTATTTACATATCGGTCCTTTTTAACATTTTTCAATTTACATTACAGTCTTTTTTATTTATATGTTCGTCCTTTTCAGTTTTAGTTCACACTTTGGTACTTTTTATAAATATTTTGGTCCTTTTTTATTTAAATTTCGGCATCACCACCTTATTATGCCTTCCTATCACCACTTTACTTGGAAAATTTTCAAAAGACTCCTTAAATTTTTAGATATTGTAAAAAACAATTAATTTACATATTTATTCATTAAAAAAAAATGCTTCCTTTAATTTTAAAAATTTCTTAAACTTTCTGTAATATATAATAATTAAAAAAAAATTACTATATGTGATATGTTATATAATTTTAATATTTCATTCATTACAAATATTCGACTTATGTATTATTTTTCTTGAAAAACTAACATGAAACTATAATAAGTTCAACAATATTATTAAAAGAACATCTTGCAAATATTTAAAAATAAAATATCATAAAACTTTTAAAAAAATACATAAAAGAAAAACTAAAATAAAAAGTAGATGTTTAAATAGATATTTTCTATGAATATATTTGCAAGGTGTTTATTTATTATTATTTATTTTATTATTATTTAATGTTAGTTTTTTATGAATAAAGAATGGAATATTAAAATTATATAAACAAAATATGTAATAATTTAAATTTTTATAAATCACTACATGTTAAGAAGTGTTTATGAATTTTCTTCAAATTAATAAAAAATAACAAAAATAACTTTTAATTATTACATATGAGATTTGAAGGGTATTTTGGAAAAAAAAAATAATATCATCCATAAGGGGTATTTTAAAATAAAAGTTTGGTCAAAAATATTTTTGGAGTTTACGAAAAGATAAAGGATTTTTTTCAATATCCAAAAAAATTAGAAGGTTAAAAATATAGCAAATCTCGGATGTGCGAAAAATCATGACAAACTCGAGGGCTCCCGCGCAATTGCGCGAGCATAAAGCTAGTTTCTACAAAAGGAAAATATTTCCGGAAATGACCTGGATTCGGTACCGTCGGTACCAAATGCGTTGTCAAAGTAAATCATTTTCTTGCCCAACTTCCCAATAAAAATCTGAAACAATACAATCTGAGTTTTTTTGTATTTTCCATTTAATTATTGTTTTTTGTTGACGTATTAATTTGTTGATGTGTTTATAGGTGAGTATAATACTTGAAGTGGATTGTAGAAGATTGAATAGGGCGATAATTTGTGAATTGGTACGGATTTAAAGAGTCCGATTTGGGAATGAGATTGCCAGCTTATGATTGCATAAATAATCTTTACACTGTCGACCTTTTGCCCTTTCATTCCAAGGTACCCAACATACATATTTTTTTTTCAATTTCAGAAATAGGCTATAATAAATTTATATTTATATTTCAGTATTTCTTAAATTCGCAGCCTTATTTTACTGTGGAGATGAAAATGCCTTGAAAAATTGGATTCAATTTCATTGGTGCCTTTCATTCCTTCAATATCTTGGCTTCCTATTTTTTCGGTAAGGTACATGCAAAACTTAAAAAAAAAATTTATGATGATATTTGAGCAATTAAATATTGGAATCCAGAATATTTCAAATGAACAAATGGGAACGACAACTCCAGTTTACCCAAAAAAGATCAAATTAAATGGAGAGGAAATGGAGATGACTATACCAGTTATTACAAAGAAGATTTTCTTTGTATCTTTGCGTGTAATTATACTAATATAAATATTGTGGGTTTTTCTGAAAAATTTACATTCTGCTGATATGGACGAACCAAATTTTAATAATCTATATTTTGTCGATCACGTAAGAAAGAAGGTAATTCAATTGAAACAAGTTAGTAATTAAATAATTTAATTAATTATTTTTTTGGTGGAATATTTCAGATTTTGCAGCAAATGAGAGGAGATAATGCCTTGTTGTCGAAAGAGGAAGGTGGTTCGCCGATTAAGAATCCTAATATGGCTATGATTGTGCTCCTGATATTTATTTATGAAAGAGAAGTTATCTTGCTTGTAAGTATTTCAGTTTTTTTAGTATTTACGATTGTGCCCTTGATATTTATTTATGATTATATCATTTATTTTTCAGCTATGATTACCAGCGGGAATATGAACAAGGACTCGAAACCACCATTCTTGTGAAAAGCTACACTGTAAAAACCCTAATTCCTTTTTTTGTTAAATATTTATAAGATTAATTTAATTATATGGTATTTATTATTTTTGTGCTTATTTTATTTAAGTTGCCAAATGGATCAGTAATATAAGTTGGTATCGAGCAATTTTTCTTTCAAACCATTTGTGTAATATTGTGCTTTAGGGCCTGTTCGGGACATAAGTATTGGAAGTAAGTTTTGAGATAAAGTGAAGTTTTATGTGGATTGAACAAAAGGGATGTTCGGTGACCTATTTTTTATCCTAGTTTTGAATTCCTAAATGATGAAAATCCTAGGATTAGCCTCAATTTATGAGCTTTTGAAAACTTACATCCGAGATAAGTTTTGGCAATTGATTGAATATAAATTAATAAAATAATGCATCATATTATTTATCTATTAAAATGTCCATGCTTGTCCATGGCATGATTTATTATTATTTTAAACCAATTATATTCATCAATTTATATGATTAATATTTTTGATGATTAACTTATTTTGAAAATAAATGTGACAAGTATACAACTGATTATTTAATAATAATAATAATAATAATAATAATAATAATAATAATAATAATAATAAATAATAATTATTATTATTATACAACTAATTCACTTATTAGTGCAATTAAACATGATTTCGAAATTAATAATAATAATAATAATTGCAATAATGAAAAATTAATACACAATTAAAAATGTCTTTAGCAATAAAAATACATAATAATAAAAATACATAATAAATAATTAAAAATGTATTTAGAAATTAATAATAATAATAAAAATTAATACAAAATTAAAGATACATCCAGAAATTAATAACAATAATAATAATAAATTAATACATAATTAAAGTATATTTATAAATTAATAATAATACTAATAACAAATAATAATACAAAATTAAAAATATATTTAGAAATTAATAATAATAATAATAATAATAAATAATTAAAAGTTAAAAATGTATTTAGAAATTAATAATAATAATAAATTAATAAATGATTAAAATGTATTTAGAAATTAATAATAATAACAACAACAACAATAATAATATCAAATTAATACATAATTAAAAATATAGTTTGAAAAAAAAAAAAATAATAATTATTATTATTATTATTATTATTATTGTTATTATTATTGGTAATAATTAAAAATTAATACATAAATAAAATGTATTTGAAAAATATTAATAATTACAATAATGTATTTAAATAATAATAATAATAATAATGTAGTTAGAAATTAATAATATTTTGATATGATTAAGAAATAACTATTATAGTTATAAAATTTCATAACAAATAATACAATTATGAAATATTTTATTCATTTCCTATATCTAATCCTATGATTTTCATCAAACACCTTTTAAACATCCTACACTCGCAGTTTTTGCATTTTCCTGCTACCAAAGTTTCCTGATATTCATATATCGGTTTCCTGCTACTATGAGTTTCCTATTATTCATTTCCTGCTACCAAAGCAATTATGTGCTAACATCAAAGTCAATGCTGGTTGTTTCCTAAGATCATCAAAATGAGATATGAAATATTTGAATGATTCCATAATAAGGTAGTTAATATGAGCATTTGATGTGTAATTATGGCTATCTATAATCCAACCAACTTAATATGTTATATAGCTTTGGTTCATATTAATTAAAATTTTAATTGTATAAATTGTTTGTATTATTATTTTTTCTGATAATTTGAACTGATTTCAGATCCTTGCTATGATAGAAATATTGTTATTTGGCATTATAGGGTACCTGCATATTTCTCTTTTTATTTATGACCAACTTATTTGTATCTATAGTGTTTTTAAAATTATTTTACCACGAATGTATAAAAATGGTGTTTTGGTAATGTTAGAAAAAGTTGTATAAATGAAAAAGTGGCTAATGAAGAAGTTATTAGGTTCTAAACGAAATTTTGAAGAAATTAGTTTTTTGAGAATTTGGGAATTATCTTGGTATATATGCATGTTGAATATATACCAAGAAATAAACGCATGTTGAATATATGGATCATGTTGATTTTGAATTTTTTTTCTTCTTCTAAAAAGGTGATGTCGGTGCCCTAATATTATGATTCATTAAAATAATTATGTAAATATTTTACCTATGGGCCCTAGAATGAAAATATTTTTGATTCATTAAAATAATATATGGGTTCATGATGGAAGAATACTATCATATTGTAAAATAGTTTAAATTTTCTTTTTGTAATTATAATTTTAATACTAAAATAAAATAGTGAAAATAACAACAAAATTAAAATCTCCGCAGCTTAGCGCGGGTATTTTTCTAGTATTATATAAGTTTTAGTAAGGATATATTTGATACTAAATATGTAAGTAGGGATAAATTTGATATTATTTATTTAAGAGGGATAAATATGTAATTTATGAAGTTAGTAAGGATATACTGGATATTTTCCCTAAAGGGAGAAAAATGGTTTTTTTTTGTGAAAGATGAATAAAATTTGACGAAGTTTAAATTGAATGAAGGAAATTTCAGAAAAAAGTCAATGGTCTCATAAAGCGTCATGTTGATGGTTATGGTTCGTGTTCCCATGGTATTAATATATAAAAGAATTTTATAACGATCACGACTTCAAAAAGAAATTTCAAAAAGAAGAAGAGAAGAATGGACTTTTTTTTTATTCTCAAGTCAATGGACTTTTTTTAAACCAGTATTTGTATTATTGAATTATTAAACCGATGATAATATAATATATATTTAATGTCATAAGAATATGAAAATATATTTTCTAAAAAAAAAACATTTCGTTGTTTATGTGATAAAATATTTGTCGTGTCAATTTGTTGTGTCATAATTAATGAACATGCAATCGTTAACGAATAGAAAAAACATAAACGAGGCAATATAATAATTGTGAAGTTAAAAATGAATAAACAATTGAAGAAAAGATGCACCAAATTAGTAATCAAGGACCAGGGCATACAAATTAAACTGCTTTGAGCAGGGTCCATAATTATTTTTAGAGTGACTAATTGTCATCCTCCGCCTATCGGGTGGTGCCACACATCATCTTATTTTACGGTACTACTAAAAATCTATAAACAAAGATACAATTTTGAAAGGCAAAATCAGGTACAAATAACCGAAGAACAACTTATCGCAACAAAAATCTCAAGCACTATTTTTTCTAGCAATTACTGATCTTTTTGGTGCATTAATAAAATTTCATAATGATGAATATCTGATTCGATTAGATTATAATCCGGTGAATATCATCTCATATGTATATATGGCTATCGACCTTAGTTAATTTCGTCAAATGCTTTGAGATTTTAGACGCACTTTCCAAAGATAATTCGGTAGCAACCTTATTTCAGATCACTAAATTCAAAAAAATATATAAACTTACATCGAGTGATCTAAAAACATGCATTGTAATATTTTTTGCAAAATGAGTATTGCTATTGAAGATTTGTACGGATCTGGACCGGAAAATAGCACGATATGCAGATATCATGCATACACATGGTTGCGACGTGCTTTTCCTGTAAGATAGAGTCGACAAGACATTCAATTTTTAACGTGGTATCTCCCGAAGGAACTAATCCACGGCCTGTACACCTCTCGGGAGATGGCCAGGTCGGCAGCCTGGCAACTTCACTGTTCCTTTTTTTTCTTTCCTTGTATTTTGGTGGAGAAACCATTACAAGATTATTGTTTTGTTATTATTACAATTGATAGACCTCCACTTTTCTTCTCGTTCATCCCATTCATTCTTCTATTTGTATCAATATTAAAGAGAATAAAACTATTATACGATAAGTATTTGAGCTCGTGTCGCGAAATTACTTCCTTCTTCTTAGGTACGTAGGATACGAGAATACTCTGCCAAAAAAGATGTGGTGTTAGTAATTTAATGAATTATGACTAAAATAAAGTGACTCGTTGTAGTTTTATGACTCGTTAAGTTGTGTGCAAAGGTGTACGCAAGGTGTTCGACGAAATTCCGATTAGAGAAAAATAGTTGAATACACCACTATTTTCCCTAATATACAGTTTAGCAAGAATCTAAGTACTACATGCCTCCGTATAAGCATCAGTGATTAAATTAACTTGCAAAAAAAAAAGAATGAATTCTAGTTAATTACCTGGTTTCGAAGATGTTATAATCGATCGATGCAGTGCCTTTAATCTCTATTACACTACATTGCAGAATACATTCATATAAGCACATAATCACTACAAAAATAATCCAGGGAAATATAACTGCAAGCACAAGAGAAGAATGGTTTAGTTAGATTATATATGATGATTAACTAATTAAGAAAATAATTAATCAAGCCCGTTAATTAATTGCCAATACGGTTGGGGATTTCTGATTTACTCTCAAACATTTTTAATTTATTTTTGAGATGATGAAAATTTGATAAGAATTTGTAAAAATGCAAAATGCTACTGAAAATTTCAACCAAAATGTTTATTTTAACTAGTTTCAACATAATCACTACAACAATAATCCGGGGAAATATAACGGCAAGCACAAAGATGAAATGTTTTAGTTAAATTATATATGATGATTGACTAATTAAGAAAATAATCAAGCCCATTAAAGCTAATCCAGATAGGGATATCTAACTTACATTCGAATATTTTTACATTATTTTGAGATGATGAAATTAGATAAAATAATTATAAAAATGCAAAAATACCCCTGAAAATTTCAACAATTGTTTATTTAACTAGTTTCAAACATGAACATATATACATAGAAGTTAGAACTTCTTTTATAATATGGTGGCCTAGATATATGTGGTAATAATATTCAAGGATAGAGATAAACATAATTGTTGATTTAGAAATGTTACCTTGTGTTGTCGTGAAGTGGCAAAGCAAATCTTCCAATTAACGAACAGATACCCATTTGATACTTGTTATGTCCTTGCATTGCCTTTTTAACTCGTCACTGCACTCAGTGATATCCAGTGATTCCAAGGATGGTGGGAGGCCATTTTCTGGCAAAGACTGGATACTCGGACATTCAAAGATTTTAAGAGTTTTGAGAGATGAAAGATTACACAATTGATTAGGCAATGATTGGAGGTTCTTGCAGTAAGAAAATTCAAGTTTTTCGAGGGAGGTAAGGAGTCGAAGTGCTTTCTCCTGCTCTTCTGTTAGGTCAACTATTTCATCACGTTCTAAACATAAATATTTAAGGGTTGATAACTGCTTGCAAATTGGATCTGACAGGAAGTTAGTATGACCCAAAGTAAGCTTCTCGACTAATACGGCAGACACGTATGTGTTCGAATTCTCCAGCCTAGTTACAGAGTTCAAAGCTACAAAATTGGGGCATTTCCTAATATCCAAGTGCTCAAGTTGTGTGGGGAACAATAAGCCTTCTAATGACACGAGGTTTTCACAATCAAAAATTAAAAGTTTTTTCAAAGTTGAACATGGTGGGAGTTTCAAATTGGTCAACTTTGGACTATAGGATATCTCCATTTCAAATATAGAGGTTAATGGTATAAGCAATGAAGATATTAGATTGTCCGGCACATCGTTAAGCCTCAATTTTTTCACGCCTGGTGGAAGGAGGCAACATTCATTCACGTGTTCATCTAAATTAGTTATAGATGATAAGAGGTTTGAACCGCCTAAATGTAACCTCTCAATCGAGGTTAGTGCTCCGATTCCTTCTTTACTTGAAAAGATAAGATCCGAGCAGCCGTAAATCTGTAATTTCTTCAGAGTAGATTTTAAAAAATAAGGAATTTGCAACAATCCTTGATTATTAATTGGGTCTGTCGAGGAGGATGCCGAATTTGTGAAGCAAGATGTGGTAATGGAAGCTACTTTCAAGGCTGTTATTTGTCGACAAGTAACTATTTTCAATTCATAAAGATTTGTCAGATTCAATAATAAAATAGATAGTTGTTGTCCTGTAATATCGGATAAGTAGATATCTAGGTATTCAAGCGACCATGGCAAAAAACTATTTTCAACACTTTGCTCATTTGGTTCAAACGATAAAAAAAGCTCGGGACAGCTTCCAATAGTTAACCTTTTTAAATTTACTAGTCCACACAAGCTCTCCCATGACAAATATCTAAACTTCTTACATCCCCTTATTGTGAGATCATGCAGATGGGGAAACCAATTTTTGCTCTTATCACCAGAAAAAACAAACTCAAAATTAAGAAACTCTGTTAATTCAGGACAATTTTCAATTGTTAATTTTTTCAAACAAGGAAATGCCTGCCATTGGTTGCTTCCTCTCCACTTCTCCAACTTGAGCATATCGACTATCTTCATCTCCTCTAAAGCTCGAAATCCCATGTCCGCACCAGTGCCATAGAATGGTACATCGATTTCTTTGACAGCAAACATATTCCGTAATTCCAATTTATGCAGAGATAATAAATGACCAAGAGGAGGAAGTATCTCCCATGCTTTGCAATTCTCTAAATAGAGCAATACTAAATAGTCCAAGGAATTTTCATTGACCAACCATGTGGGAGATGTGGCACCACCATACCCACCGATAAGAAGTTGTTCGAGATTATAGTATGGCCTGAGTCCTTCAAGGACATCTGCATTAATAGTTGGTTCGTATTCACCAGGCTCTCTATTCCAACATAAACACAAACTATTGAGGAATGACTTCTCTTCAAGTCTTGCCCCAACCGCCTCCTCCTTGCTTTCTACATTCTCTAAGTTGAATATCTTCAATAAACCACTCAAATTTATCAACAATCCTAGTTGTGCTATTTCAAATCCGCTTTCTTTCTTAACACGAAACTCACGTAATCTACGAAGTGCCGTAAGTTTTCTGACCCACGGTATTTTACTATCGAACTTTGGACTTGTAGACCCCCGTGGGAAAGAGTTGTCTATATCTTCCTTAAACCTTCCTCGAATAATGTCATCGTTTATATCTATTACTTCTAAATGATACAGTTTATTTAGATTATTAAGCACATCCCTTTGGATATCATTTCGTTGCCACGGACAGCGATGAAGTTGCAAGTAACGAAGATGGATAAATTCTGAAAAATTACACGTTAAAGAATCTACATCACCGGACATTGTATATATTACTAGTACACGCAGACCTTTCAATCTCTCAAGAAAATCCTTTAGAGCGACAGCAAAATTTAAATTATACCTTCCAATTATAATTAAAGTACTCAGATTTTTGACTTGAAGATGTTTTTTAATATGTACTATATATTTCTCGAAATTTCCACTAGGTATAGTTGAATTATTCGATACAGAGCTTGGATAAGTTTCGGTGATGATGGATAAATGACGAATAGTATTTGGGATGTCTATGTTTAAATTGTTCGAGTTAACAATTGCAAAGCAATCATCTTGTGATACTATTTGTGCTAAATCATGCATTAGATCGTGGATAACATAACGAGTGTATAAAAATTGACGTTTAACTTCTTCGATAAATCCTGAATTTACTAAACTATCAAAATGCATATTTCCTATATCCTCAACAGGTATGTTACTGTTATTCAAAAAAACAAAACCTTGGGCAATCCACATATTAACCAACTCTTCTCTGTTGTAATTAAATCCCTTATGGAATAAAGAACAAAACGAAAAACATCTTTGTAGATGGAAAGGTAGAGATTCATAACTTAGCCTTAGTGCTGGCATGATATCATCATGTCCGGTTTGATATTTCCACTCCTCGTTATCCCTAACATTCCTCCAATAAATAACATTTGGATTTCTTTTTAACATTGCCCCGACGGTTTTTGCCGCTAATGGATAATTTGAAAGTTTTTTACAAATTTGTTCTCCAATTCTTTCTAAAATATCATGTTTTTCATATTTCTCGTCACTAAACGCATGTAATTTAAACAATTCCCAAAAATCATTTTCTTTCAAACCATCCAATTTAATCATGTGTTTCTCATTGATAATTTTTGCTACTGATAATTTTCTAGTTGTTAACAAAACAACGTTACCATTTTTATCCTCCGATTGCAATAGAGAAAGGAGGCTCTCCCACTTGCTTTTATCATTGTCCTCCCACACATCATCTAATACAAGCAAAAACTTTTTTGAACTTAAAAACTTTTTAAGAATTTCCAATTGTCTATTTAAGTTCCGCTCTTGTTTACACTCTTCTCCAGGGATGAACTCTAGCAACTCACGAATAAGTCTACCTTCATCGTAATCGGCGGACACATGAATCCACATTGTTAATTTAAAATATTCTTTTATTTTTGAGTCATTAAACACAAATCGAGCAAGAGTCGTCTTGCCGACACCTCCATTCCCTACTATTGGTAATACAGAGAGATTGGTATTGGCAAAATTTACCCCTATCAGTTGACCTATTATAAAATTTTTCTCGTCATCTCTACCAAGGAAGCTTGATTCCATTAAATGCGAGGATTTTAACGGGCTTAGTGTACTAGTGTTTACATTTGCCCTTACAATTTGATCTAGTTTTTCTACATTCAGTAGTTTATAAAGTTTTTTCACAACTTCTTTTAAGTTTTCAACAACAATGTGTATTCTACGGGACAAATCGTCCTTTTGAAACTTAGTTCGTTTATTCCTAATTAAAGAATGATCTCCATCAATTTTTCTTTTAGAATCCTGAGTTTGAGCATCCTCATTTCTATAGATAGGAATATAACTTTTCAGTGTAGAGAATTTACTAACCGAATCTTGAGATGCAGAAGAAGAGGCACCAGTGGAACGATTTTCTATCTCGCATTCAATGCGATAATACTGCATCTCATCGAGCAAGTCGTCAGCTTGATATACAAGATACTGAACACTTTGGATATATTTTACTAGGTCACAATTTTGAATCCCTTTCTTGACCTGCCAAAAACCAAGACCAATTTTAATGTAGTCGAGGTTATCCTTGAGGAGTTTGTATTCCTCATTCAAACCCACATCAGATGCCCATTTCTCGAGCACATGAGTAAGATATTTATCGAAGATAACTTGGATGAACCCGCCTGCCATACCAATAGCAGTCCCCAAATCCATCTTTTATATAAGGCTGGAGAAACTAAAATTTGGGCAAAGGAAGGAAAATTAAAGGAATAAGAGAGGCCCAGAAATTGGATGATTTTTTTTTCTTTTTTTGATTAATAAGATTGGATGAAGTTTTAAATTGAAAGAACGAAATTTCAAAGAGAAGAAGAGAAAAACGGATTTTTTTTTTAATTTTTTTTGTGAAAGATGAGTAAGATTGGATGAAGTTTAAACTAGAAACTAGGAAATTTCAAAGAGAAGAAGAGAAAAACGGTATTTTTTTTTTATTTTTTTTGTGTGAAAGATGAATAAGATTGGATGAAGCTTAAACTAGAAACTAGGAAATTTCAAAGAGAAGAAGAGAAAAGTGATTTTTTTTTTTTTTTTTTTTTTTTTTGAAAGATGAAGTTTTAACAGAAAGAAGGAAATTTCAAAGAGAAGAAAAGATGATTTTTTTTTTTTTTTTTTGAGATGAATGAGAACAGACAAAGAAAGCAAGAACTAGTTGGAAAAATTTGAGAAGTTTGTTGTGTTTATTTTTGCAGACAGTGATCCGCTATTTATTACCGGTTGTGGGGAAAGGCAATATAATATGCTTATCTATTTTTTCTCTCCAAATGAATCTTCGAGGAAGTTTCATGGGAGTTCTATATAAATTCAGAATTAACAAAACAAACAATCAAAAGGACCATCTAATTTTACATATAAAATACATTTGAGTGGCCTGTTTGTGCATCTTTTCTACAAAAGAGTCTTGCAGGAAGTTTCCTGGAAATTTCATTGAAATTAAGAACTGTAATTAATTTATGGATAATTATACCATACCCCCTCATTTCCTCACATACTCTATATCACCAATTAATCATTAATTAGTGATTAATTAACATAGTCATTAACAAAAATACATTCAATTAACAGTTAATTGATATTAATTAAGAATTGTTGATGTATATGTATTTTAATTATATATTAATTAATTGTTAATGGAGTGTCATTTTGTGAATTACTCTAATTATTAATCATTAATTAGGGATATAAAAAGTGTTGTGGGGGAAATGAAGGGACACAGTATATGACCTCTTAATTTATCAACTGTTTGGTACGCTTTCACAGTCTCACCTATTGCGAAATTAAAAAGCAATTAAAGATTACAATGATGGGCCTTAATTTATGAAAATAGAGGGGGCTCATAGGTTTTAGAATAAAAAAGAGACCATATTCAATCCCCCCAATTTTTCCACGTCATCTTTTATATTCCTAATTAATGATTAATTAACATGATAATTAATCAAGTGATACTTTATTAACAGTTAATTTTAATTAATATTAATTAATTGTTAATCGGATGTCTTTTTGTTAATGATTATGTTAATTAATCATCAATTAATGGTTAATTGGTGATATAGAGGATGTGGTGGGGAAATGAGGGGGTATGACATAATTATTAACAATTCTTAATTAACCAAGTGACGCTTCATTAACAGTTAATTAATACATAATTAAAATACATATATATTAACAATTCTTAATTAATATTAATTAAATGTTAATCGGATATTCTTTTGTTAATGGCCATGTTAATTTATCATCAATTAATGATTAATTGGTGATATAGAGATGTGGGGGGAAAATGAGGAGGTATGACATAATTATCCAATAAAAAATATGTTTTACAGTCTCCACTCAGATAGGCTACTGTTTTGGAATATGCCATGGCATCTCTCATTCCAAATATGAAAAACCATTAAGCCAATTACCTGCTTGAGTTGAATTGAAGCTTGTGTCGAGAATATAACCCTAAATGGGTCTGACTGGAAAATTAAAATACCCGGAAGAATACATATTTTGTTGTGATTGATTCTCCAAAATAAAATTTCTACAATTGATAATCTACAGAAAAAATGAATTTTAGTAAATTAGTGTGTGATGTGTAAAAATAATGAAGAAACAGTAACTCAACTATTAACTGGATGCTCTTATACGATGGGCCTAGACTACTAGTTAAATATGTATGTTCCAATTTTTAATAGTTCTGCCCTTTCCAAAAAATAATTAAATAAATTAAAAATCAGAGCAAGGAACACCAATGCTTAATTTTTTCGATTTTTTTTAATTACCGGTTATTATTTAAAATACATCTTAAGACCTCATTTTTAGTTTCTTTATATTTTATTTTAATGCCATGAGAATTATTAATTATCAAAATAGCACTGTGCATCGACAATTACATGAAAACATATTACAATGGAACAATCAAAAATCTCAATTAATCTAGCGAACAACACAAATCCAAAGCAAAATTTCATATATTAAACAAAGAAGGTAGAAAAATTGAGTTCAGAATTCTCATAATTCTAGATTTGCTAATCAAAATCAGAGTTATGTGATTCACGCATTCAAAATCACATAGAGTATTTCAGTTTAAATTAGGAGCATTTTATGCATGTAATCTTGTATGAAAATAAAATTCAAAAAATAATCCGATTTCGAAAAATATTCTAAAACTAATCCAAATCGGATTTTAAAAACCCGGTACTACCTGATTTTAAAATCTCGGTTAATTAATTAAACTAAACTCTTAATTAAAACGGTTAAGACATAATAAAAAAATTGACCGGGTTTATAAAACCCGGCAGAGAATTCAATTGAAAAAAGAATTTGTCTCCCGATTTTATTCCTACAATTTTTATATTATAGTTAACAAATTTAATTAACATAATAATCAATACATCTCATATAATTAACAATAAATTTTATACATAATTAACACTCATTTGAATTCATAAATTTAAATAAATATTAATTAATTATTAGTAATATATATTTTTTAATTATTATGTTTACTAATTGTGTTAATTCGATTATAGAGAATTCGGCGGGGAAATTTTTGGGAACAATAAATTTTCCAATTTATTTTTCTGAAAGTCATGCTAATAAAAAAGAATAATTTTACTTTGCCCCCAAAACTCTCCCGCCAAATTCTTTATATTGAATTAACACAATTAATTATCATAATAATTATAAAAAATATATTTTTAATAATTAATTTATATTTATTTAAATTTATGAACTCGAATAAATGATAATTATGTCTTAAGTTAATTGTTAATTATATGACATATCATTAATTTCTAGTTAACGCATTTAATTAACATAGTAATCAACACAAATCATATAATTAATACATAATTATCATTTAATTTGCATAGTAATCAACACAAGTCATATAATTAACAATTAATTCAATACATCATTATTATTTATTTGAATTCATAAAATTTAAATCAATAATAATAATAATAATAATAATAATAATAATAATAATAATAATAATAATAATAATAATAATAATAATAATAATAATAATAATAATAATAATAATAATATGTTTTTTTAATTATTATGTTAATGAAAAGTGTCGATTAAAATATAGAGAATTCGGCGGGTAAATTTTGGGGACCAATAAAATTTTCAATTTTTCAGTCAATAAAAAAAAGAGTAATTTTACTTTACCCCAAACTTTCCGCGCCGAATTCTCCATATTTGAGTTAACACACTTAATTAACATAATAATTAAAAAAATATATCATTAATATTTAGTTTATATTAATTTATTTATGAAATCAAATTAATGTTAATTATGTATTAAATTAATTATGAATTACATGACATGTGTTGATTATTTTACTAATTAAATTCGTTAATTAGAATATAAAAAATATGATGGTAAAATCTGAGAACACGTATTTATTATTGAATTTAATTCGTGCTAGGATTTTAAAACCCGGTCATTTTTCAAAAAACAAATACAAATCATGATTTAACTTGAGTTAACCCACCAACTTGAGTTAACCCACCCGGTGGTACCGGAATTTTAAAATTCAGTTTGGGGGTTAGTTTTAGAATATTACGTAAAACTAGGTCAAAAAATTTGTACAGGTTTGTAATTTCATCTCTTTTTCTTTTTGAACAATTTCCCCGACAAAGTATGTGATTGACGCATCACTTTGATCATGTTTGAAATTAATTCACCTTAATTTTAAATGTGTTGGTACCAGCTATAATTTGAATAAGAATTTTTTTTTTGTTGAATTTTGATATGAATAATTGATATACTTATTATACACTAATGAAATAAAATGGAATACTCACTCTTCCATTCTTCTATTATTCTACCTATCGCCGAACAATCCCTACTAGCAAAGTAAATCAGTGTTGTTTTTTGTTCGTATGCCTCTTAGGAAGAAGAATTTTCGAAATGCACCACATATATATATATATATATATAGAGAGAGAGAGAGAGAGAGAGAGAAATGCTAAATAGAATCCACAATTTGAATCCACAATTTGAATCCAAGGATCTAAAAATTAATATATGTACAGGCGGAGGGGCTCTTTTATAAGTTTCAACACACGGAGGGGCTATTTTATAAGTTTCAACACACGGAGGGGTTCTTTTATAAGTTTCCGAGATTAAGGACGGAGGGACCATTCCAAGCGTGCTTCGCTTCTCTCTCATCGTTGTCTCCAGCGAGCCCCGCTCCGCCCAGATTAGCTTCGGACAACAACAACGGCGACGAGAAGAGACTCTTCGGGTTTTCCTCATTCTCGCGTCTTCCTTCTCCCTATTCAGTTTCTTCTTTCAACTAGGGTTTTCTCTTTGATACGAGCCTCTTCGGGTATGAATCTGACAATTTTAATCCGATGTCTTTTTTCTTAATTGATTTTTTCTAGTTGCAAATTACTAAGAGATTTTATTGAGGTTTTTGTTTCTATGCGATTAGTTCAGATTCAAAACTAGGAACAATTTTAATAAACAAAGCTTATTTTTTGCAATTTAGGCACAAATGAGAACAACAATACCAGGGAGGAACGATTGAGATCCAAATCCCTCAAATAAAGATTCAATTTGAGATCTCCAAACAAGGTAATTTGTTCCTTCAAGTTTGGAATAAATTTGATGGGTAAAAGCACTGACTTTGTCGAAAGGAATGGAAGAATCTACCATAGTACTAGATGAAATGGCCTCCATTTGCGCTTTTCAGGAAAATGAGGAGATGACAGAGAATGCCGGATGAAGAGGAAAGAGGAAGAAACGACTTACCCGTACGAGATTTGTGATTTTCAGTACAATTATATTTTTCGTGTTTTATTTTCGAACTAATTTATATATTGTTTTGCTTAATTATGTAACTATACCAGAATTTTATGTGCGATGTATTGTAATTGTGATATTGAACTTTAAACGTGACTGTAGTTGTTTTTTAAGCATAATAGAGTATTATCACTTTTATTAAAATCTTGATATTAATTCTTTTTCATCGCAGCCGTGATTATTTTTGTTAATTCAGGCAAAATATACAATGGAATATAGCAAAATATATGATTTAATTTAGCAAAATTAACCACAATATACAATGGAATATAGCGAAATATATGATTTAATTTAGCAAAATAAAAAATATTTGATTGAATATAGCAAAATATACGATTTCAATTTACAAGAATTTAGGTAATTATCTGATGAACATGATAAATAATTTCGTATAATTCAGCAAAATATATAATTGAATTTAGCAAAATATATGATTGAATTTAGCACAATATATGATTGTATTAGCAAAATATATGATTGTATTAGCAAAATATATGATTGAATTTAGCAAAATATATGATTGTATTTAGTAAAATATATGATTGCAATTAGCAAAATATATGATTGCATTTAGTAAAATATATGGTTGAATAGCAAAATATATTATTGTATTTAGTAAAATATATGATTGAATTAGCAAAATATATGATTAAATATAGCAATCTATATGATTTAATATAGATAAATGTACGATTGAATAGCAAAATATATTATTCGATCTAAAAATAAAATATTACGACGACTTAAAAATAATAAAAAAAACACACGGAGGGACTACTTTGTAAAATATAATTCTGCTATTCTTTCAAACATCTCTTCTCACAATCGTATATTGTTCGCTTCCTCGGCGATCTCAGTTATCACCGATCTTATTGTTCGCTTCCTCGGCGATATCAGTGATGCTGTCCATCCCCGATATCGGCCCTGCTTGCCTTCGCAGATCTGAACCGATCTGAGCTCTTATTCTCATCGAAATTATTTTAGCGTTGCTCCCAGATCTTAACCTTCATAATTCTTTTACATGTATTCTACATTTGAAATTTCAAATTTTAATTACTGTTTAAATTTATCTAGTAATTGTTCTGAAATAAACAAAATATAATTAGAAAAAAGCAAAATATATTAATACGATCAAATTATACTATTCTAAATTACATTTCTCTTCTATTTTTTTTTTTTTTTTTTTGCAGAATGTCTACTGGCTCGAACAACGATCTGCTCAATGTTAACAATCCAATACAAGAAGCTTCCAAAGAAAACGATAATTTCAGTACCAACGAAGTTGATAAAGACGAATCATCTGATATTGGAAATTTTATTCCAACTTCAGAAAAACCTGAAATTAATGAATTCATTCAACCAGAATTGAAGACAGAATACATACCAGTTGTTGACATGAAGTTCCCTTCTCTCAAACATGCCGAAGATTTCTACTACCGGTATGCCTATAATGCCGGTTTTGGTATAGTTAAGAAAGGTGGTAGTGACAAAAACCAAAAAAGACCTCGTCAATTGTTCAAGTGTACCAGAGAAGGTTCCCCAAATAACAAATCTGATAAATTGGTAATGTATAGGAGAAGGCTCGACGTCAAAATTAATTGTAAAGCAATGGTACAAATCACACCACTTGATGATGACATTAATGGTGAATGGTATTACAAATCTTTAAATCTGGATCACAATCATGAACTCACACCCGGAATGTCACATAAATTCAGATGCTTTCGTTCATTGCCAATGTTTATAAAAAGGCAAATTGAAATCAATGAAATAGCCGGTCTATCTGTTGAAGCTAACGTCAATTCAGTCATAGCAATTGGAGGTGGTTCAGAAATTTCATGTGGTTTTACGAAGAAAGATGCCAGAAACGTAATTACAAAAATAAGAGCTGCTAACCAACCAAAAGGAGATACCAAAGCTCTCTTATCTTATTTTCAAAATAAACAATTGGTCGATCCAATGTTCTTTTTTAAGGTTGATTTCGATGATGATGATTGTCTCGAAAGGGTTTTCTGGGCTGATTCATATTCATGACAATCTTACAAGTACTTCGGCGATGTGATTTCCTTTGATGCAACATACATGACTAATAGGTATTCTCTAATATTTTCTGTAATTTATAATAATTTTTATGACCATTAGATTAGATAATGAGGTAGCAAACTATAATCTTTTGTTTTCTGAAAACCTATTATTTATAGCAAAATATACGATTATTATAATCAAAATATATGATTGTATTTAACAGAATATACTAAAAGTTTTTATTCTCTTTTTTTATAGGTATGGCATGCCTTTTGTTCCATTTGTTGGTGTTAATCATCACATGAATTCAATTATCATGGGTTGCGCACTTGTTGCAACAGAAACAACAGAAACATATGAGTGGATATTTAGAACATTTATTCAATGTATGTCAAATGAAGCACCGAAAACAATTATAACTGACCAGTCACCCTCGATGAAAATAGCAATTAATAATGTAATGCCCAATACAAAGCATCGTCTTTGTATGTGGCATATACTAAAAAAAATTGCTGACAAAGTTGGAAAAAAACATGATGCATCCGATGACATATGCAGTATTGTGAAGCATTCAACTACTCCTGAAAAATTTGAAGAAAATTGGAAGGCCGTATTAGAGCTTCATAATTTGCAAGGTAATTTTTACGTTAATTTTAATTTGTCCAATTAATTTCATTTTTTCATATATATTTTTTATTTTTTGAAAAGATAATAGATGGCTCAAACAATTACACAACATAAGGGAAGAATGGGTGCCAGCTTATATTAACGACCATTTTTGGGCTGGAATGTTATCTTCTCAGCGTAGTGAAAGTATAAATTCCTTTTTCGACAAGTATGTGAATCCAAATACTGGTGTATCCTTATTTGCCCAGAGATTTGATATTGCTCAAAATCGAATTATTGAAATTGAACTCAACGCTGATAACATGTAAATATCATTTTTAACATAATATTCTAATCATTTTGGCATAATATATAAATGTTAATTTAATAATTTTTTTTAATAACAGACGTAGAACTGGGAAACCAAGACTAATTCATGGCACCCCAATAGAAAACCTATTCCTTGAAGAGTACACTTTGAATGTGTTCCGCAAATTTCAAGACCAGCTGGTAATAATGGCTTTATTCAGTTTTGTGATTGAGGATGAATCTGATAATATTAAGAAATACAAGGTTGAAAATACAAAAACTCACAACGATTTCCTGGTTTCATTTAGTATCGTCGACAAGACCGTCAAATGTGAATGTCGGTATTTCGAAACTACTGGTATTCTCTGCTCGCATTGTTTAATGGTATTCAGAGAAGAAAGAGTTGAAACTATTCCTCAAATATATGTAATTGATAGGTGGAAAAGGAATTTTAAACGGACGCTTTTGAATTATAGATCTTCTAATTTGGGAAATAATACAGACAATGATGGGATTAATGCGAATTATTCAGATTTACACCCTATTTTTCTGGATTTGGTTGAATACTCAACTCACAACAGGAAGTTAAATTCTTTAGTTAAGGATGGTTTAGTTGCTTTACGTTTATCTGTCTCTAAATCTCTACCTACAAATCGAAAGAAACCTTCCTGTAGTACGAATAATCAAGAAAAAATACCATCTCCAACATCTCAGAATTATCAAAACCCTAAAACCAAGAAGAAGAAAACGTGGTAGACCAAAAAGAGTTCGAGATATGTCTGAACGAAATAAGCAGATTCAAATATTGAAGGAAAAGAACAAAAAAAAAATTGTTGAGGAGAGTGATGATGATTCCGAATAAATTCTCATTAGTTAAGTTCGATTATATTTTTTTTAACCATTAATTTCATTAATATCAACTAATGATATTATTTTTTTTTTTTAATTTTGCAGGTTTTAAATAAATTCATACAAGACTGATATAAATGAATTCTTTCAAATTCCTCTTATTTCATTTTTGTAAAAAACTATTTTTTTTTGTACTAATGAATTAATAAGCATTTGTGTACAAACATATTGTTGGATTTATCAAAATATACGATTTACTTTAGCAAAATGTACGAATAAATCTATTAAAATATGCGATTGAATTTACAAAAAACTAGATAATTATCCGATGAACATCATCATTAATTTCATATAATTCTTAAAATAATACGATTAAATATAACAAGATATATTACCTATAATATGTGATGAAAAAATTTATTTATTTTATACAAATCGGAAAAATATATTTGATTTTACCAAATATACGAATTCAATTAGCAAAATATACAATCGGATTGAGCGAAATATGCGATTGTATTTAGAAAAATATACGATTAACTATATTAAAATATTCGATTGAATTTACCAAAATATAGGTAATTTTCCGACAAACATGATCATTAATTTCATATAAATCTGAAAAATAATACGATTAAATTTAACAAGATATTTGATGAAGTAAATTATTAATTTTATACAAGTCAGAGAAACATACTATTGATTTTAACAATATACGAATGAAATTAGCAAAATATACTATTAAATATAGCAAAATATACGATCTAATTTCATTCATAAATTAAATGCATGTAGACATCTAGACATATTAAGTACAAACAGGAGTTCAAATAAAAACATGCATTACTTTATGAAAACATGCATTACTTTATGAAAACATGCATAATTTTATTCAAACCATGCATTATATATTGCTAAAATAATATCATCACACTCTCTCTTACTGGCACTCTAAACTCACAATCCCTCGTACACTCTAAACTCTAAACTCACAATCTCTTGAACACTCTAAACTCATAATCACTCTCACACTCTAAACTTACAATCTCTCGTACTTCTCTCTAAACTCTCGATGAACAAAATGAAAAACAAAGAAGTTTACAGCTCTAGCGACGATGATTTCGTTCCCGAAGAAGAATTTCCTACCGAGCTTAGAGGCGAAAAGAAGCAAAACCCTAAAATTAAAAAGAATGAGAAGAAAACGATGCCGAAAAAGGGCGAAATTAAGGAAAAAGCACCACGTAAAAGAGGTAAATTGTTACTTTCAATTTCAATTTTTAACACTCCTTTCTGCCATAATAATACCTGTTATTTTCTCTGTAATAATACCTGCTATTTTGTTCATTTTATAGAAGAATTGGCTAAAACTAAATGCTACCCAACTAAGATTGAAGAATTATATTCGTATTTTAAAAATAAAAACCAAATATCTCCTCAAATCGTTCAAATTCTTCGTAAAACCCCTTTCTGGCATTATTTTGATCACATGCCAGAAATAAATTCTTGTCAAACTTTATTGTCTGAAATTCTCGATAGGATCAATCCATCCACTGGTCACTTAGTTTGGAGTATAGGGGACGATAAAGTAAATATACCATTTACCCAGGGCGATGTTTCCGAAGCTATAGGTCTAGCGAATTGTGGTCATGAGGTCAAAATTTCTAGGCATAAAAATAATGAAAAAGTTCCAAGGTCTTTAATTTGGGAAAAAAATTTCGGGTCAAAAGGATGTATTCAGATTACTGAAATCCGTGACCAAATTGATCAAATTTTTCAGAAGGTTTCTAGAAATGATGATGATGATAAAGATGTTGTTTCTTTACTCATCATGCATTTATTTTCTGTCTTTCTCTTTCCCCTAAAAATACAACATGTTCCAATTCAATTCTTCCAGTATGTTGACGAACTCGACGATTTGAAAGAATATAATTGGTCTAGAGCAGTTCACCAGTATATTAGCACCGATTTGATCAAGACTGCTCAGACTATTCAATCAGGAAAACGCGCAGATTTTTTAGGATGTTCTGTAGCCCTTATTGTAAGTATTTCATTTGATATTTTTTTTAATATAATCTAATAATATATTTTTAATTAAAATTATTATTTTAATTTTTAGGTTGGTTTCTTTTGCCGTATCGAATCAATACCAACAGATCTAGTACTATTTTCTGGTGGATATCCAGCGTACTATAATTATAACCTCAACCAGAAAATCAGACGCGATAATGTTTCGAAATTGCTTATCGAATTGCATCAATACCGATATTGATAGAAAAGTACCTCTTATTGATCTGATTATTTCATCAGAATCCATAAAAAAAACCAAAAACTCTGAAGAAACCATCATTAATTCCTTATAAGTCTCCTCCCTGTCCTTCCAAAAGAAAGAAACCCGATGATTCGAAAACAGGCCCTCTTCCAAAAGTTCCTCCTCTAGTCACAAAAAATTCCTCTTCTAGTCCCAAAATAAAAGTTATTACAAAGAAGTTTTCCAGAAGAATAACAAAAGAACATCAAATTTCTGATAATTATGCTGCGGAGATCCTAAAAGATGTTATTGGTGATATTGCCAATAATATCCATCAAGATGCAATTTTTGAAAATATAGGTAATTGTTATATTTGTTTTTAATATTTTTAAATCATTAAAAATTCATAAATTTTGTGTACAGGGTCAAAATCTGAACTACTGGCAGTCATTCCTTCTCCTTTGCTTTTTCACTCTGCCGAGAATGTCAATATTCCTCCTCAACCAATGAAGTTAGCAGGTAAATTTCTGACATTCCAATGTAATTTGTGTAATCTTTTTAAAATAAACACTTAATTTATTTTTTTCTTAATTCTGTAGATCCTCCTTCAGTGGAAGTTTTACAGGAAAACCAAGCTCCTTCTATCGATATAGGTAGTAATACCACTTATTCTTATCAAATATAATCATTAAAATATACAATTAATCAAAATATATAACATATATATTCTCATTTAATTCATTAGTATATCCCAAAAGGTTCTAATAATATATGATTGAATTTAGCAAAATTTATGATAGAATCAGCAAAATATATGAATTAATTTTAGCAAAATATATGATTTAATATAGCAAATTATGTTATTGAATAGAGCAAAATATATGATTGAATATAGAAAAATATATGATTGAATATAGAAAAATATATGATTGAATTTAGCAAAATATATGATTGAATTAGCAAAATATATGATATAGTTAACAAAATATATGATAGAATTTAACTAAATATATGATCTCATTTACTTACAGAACAAACTAACTCCGAAGACAAAATGAGCTCTGAAGATGAAGTCACCATCACTGGATCAACACACGATGATAGAGATGAATCTCGACAATCATTTCATGAATTCTCAACAAAATATAATAAAGAAATTGACCACTATTATGTTTTGAGGATGCCACGAGAAAAATCTATATATCCAACTTACTCTGACCCTTTCGATTCAAACCAAATTATGTCATTTGAAAAACAACTTAACCCAGTTCTCCTTGATTCGGTTCAATCAATTCTTCACAACATCCCAGATTCGAAAGTTGTATATGAACGCCGAACTTCCTTAGTCACCTGCGAAACAATGAAAAGTTTGTTAGATCCTACAAGTCTTCTAGTTGGATCGGTAAATATATATTTTCTCTTTTTTTTTTAATGATCAATATAAAATTAATTTACATTTGTATATCTTTTTCTTTAGGTTATTAGTATCTACATGCACCAGTTACATCGTGATTTGAATTTTCCTGACTATCCAAAGTGGACATACATATGTCCAGACTTTTATGTAAGTTTCAATAGTATATTATGGATGAGTGGATTTTTTTTTTTGTTTTTTTTTTTGAATTCTCCTTACCAAACCTCATAATATATTTATGTATTTATTTATATTTTTTTATGCATAATATAATAAAGAAACATATAAGCGATGAATATTTTAGAGGACTCCCACAATTATTGAAAAATGATATCGAACAATGCGATCATTTGTTCGCAGTAATACATACAAACCAAGATCATTGGATCTTGGCCCATGTAAATATGAAAACCAAAAAAAATCGAGTATACAACTCTTTGAAAAAAAATTATCGCTATGAAAAAGAAACAAAGACGTATCTCAATAAATTAATTAAATTCTTCAAATGGCGTACTTCAGACAACAAATGGAAGCCCATTAATAAAGTAACATGGGTTCCAAAGTCCGAAATAACCTTGCAAATCGGAGGGTGTGATGGTGGATTATATGTAATACGCTATTTAATTGCGATAATTACTGGTCAGAAACCAGTTTGGGACCAGGTACTCATATATATTTTTACTTCTTTAAATTATCAATTTTTTGTTTTTTAATACAATTTAATTTGCAGAATAATATCTCTAATGATCGAATATTAATGGCGTATAACATACTTTTCAATTTTGAGAACGAACAAAGATACCTTGCAATTGAAGGAGAACAACCTCTAATACCAAAACCTCCTCAACTTCAGAATATTGATTCAGTAGAGTTTGTGAAACGTTTTGTTTAATGATGTAAAAGTATTATGTAGTATGTCTGTTTTTTTTAGAATATTTAATAAATTAACTAAACTTGACAATATTGATTCAGTAGAGTTTGTGAAACACTTTATGTTGAGAATATTAAATTAAATTTTTTTGTTGCTTATTTTTATAGTATATCTTCATAAGATAATTAATTATATTTCGCTAAATTCAATCATATTTTTTGCTAATTTAGTTAATATATTTTGATGAATTATATGAAATTAAGGATCATGTTCATCGGATATTTAACTATATTTTGTTAAACACAGTTATATATTTTTGCTAGATTCAATCTTATATCTTCATAGATTCAATCTTATATATATAAAAATTAAATAATATTTTTTTCTAAACTCAATCATATATTTTGCTATATTCAATAATATATTTTGTTAAATTCAATCAGATTTTTTGTTAAATTCAATCATATATTTTGCTAAATACGATCATATATTTTTCTATATTCATTCATATATTTTTGCTAAACTGAATTATATATTTTGCTAAATTCAATCATATATTTTTGATAAATTGAAACATATATTTTGCAAATTCAATCACATATTTTTCCTAATTTGAATCATATATTTTGCTAAATTGAATCATATATTTTATACATTCGATCATATATTTTGCTTTATTCATCATATATTTTTTCCCTCACGATTGAAATTAGGCCCATTTAGAAATCTCTTAAAACTCTAGGCCCATTTAGGCCCATTAAGAAATCTCTTAAAACTCTAGGCCCATTTAGGCCCATTAAGATATAAACAATGTATAATATTTCTTCTTTTTATTTGTAAATCTAATTCATTATAATAAAACTTTTTTCTATAGGGGAGCTGGTACGGAGATACGAATTCGTCGGTTTATCTCAGATCCAAACCCTAGTTCCTCTTCTAGCGATCTCAATTCTTCCAGATTGAGTAATCCAATGCAGAACCAGATTGAGTAATCCAATGCAGAACCAAACGCCATAAGAGCGAGAAGAAGAATAAGAAGAAAACGGGGAAAAGAACAGATCGAACAGCAGAACCAGATTTAGTAATCCAATGCAGAAAGAAACGATCAATTGTTCCATCGATCTCAGTAATGTACGTAAATCACAGCGTTTACTTCCTAAAGTTAGTTCTAGCGAACCGACATCTAATAGAAAAAAACAAGGTAAATTCATTTAATTCAAATTATTACTGAATCTCGTACAAAAGAATTCTTTTATTGTTTTTAATTTTTTAATGAATTAATATTTATTCAGGAAAAATTATTACTGAATCTCGTACAAAAGAATTCAACAATGAATTTTCAGGTATTCAATTATAAAATTTAGTTAATTAAGCATCATTCAAATAAACCATTTTTAACAATATATTCTATATAATTTTTTTTTATTTTTTTACAGAAATTGTTACTAACAATACAGCTGTTAAGACAATGTGCATCCCTAAGTTAATTAAAGAGATTTATCAGAAAATTCCCAATCTAGATAGCCCAAAAATTATTGAAATTTTGCATTCCACACCTTTCTGGCACTTCTTTGAAGATATGCCAGAAATTCACGTGTCTCGTAGTTTGTTAAGCGAAATCATCTTAAAATTCGATTTGGATCTCAAAAAATTTCTATGGGATAAAAATTCAAATTACCAAATTTCTTTCACTTTGACACCCAACAATATTTCCTATTGTCTTGGACTTTCTAATTCTGGGACCGATGTTAACATAATTAGAAATAAAAGTAATGACAGTGTTGACAAGTCTGTTATTTGGGATAAATTTTTTCCAAATAATGCATCTATCGATAGAAAACAAATCCTTTCTCAGATTCAAAAAATCCTAGACCTAAACAAAAAAATTCAAGAAGATTACAACAATGTTGTATCTTTACTTATCATGTATTTATTTACAGTTTTTCTTTTTCCACTAAAAAACGGTCACTTTCCAGTACAATTCTTCCCATATTTGGACAATTTAGATTTACTACATAACTATAATTGGTCCTGTGCTGTCCACCGTCTTATCATGAACGGAATAGGAAAAACCGCTTTAAAATTTCAACAGGGTAAACCTGCATATTTATCCGGATGTTCCACAGCATTGATTGTAAGTACTATATCTTAATCAATTTATTATTAAGTAAAGTACATTATTTAACACAATATAATTCTCTGGTTTAAATTTCAGGTGGCATTTCTCAGCCGGCTTGAATCAATTCCCGAGCCTCTCACACAATTTTCTTGTGGTTATCCTACATATCACAACTTCAATTTGATGGAATATACAAACCGTGAGAAAATCCGGGAATTATTCGAGAAAGTTTTGCCATGTACGATCAATACCAAAATTAATCGTAGAATTCCAAATTTGGATGGAATAATTCAACCTGAATTTATCAAGAAAGCCAAAATAACTTATCCCACAATATTTGGAAAAAATAAGGGTACAAGTTCTATGCTAAAACAATGTGATAAAAAACGAAGCAATGCTGGAAACAACTTGAAGAAAGAAGAAATTTCACCAGAGAAATTCTCACCAATTAACGGTAAAGATCTTAAAATTAGAAAATTAGTTTCTAATTTTTTGTATGGTTTCATTCCCCATTTGAGTAATTGTAAAATTTCTGTCATGCAAATAATATTTTCTTTAATTTACAAATAATAAAATTAACTTATATTTTTCAGTGGATCGCAAATCTAAAAAATTGCAAGTTAAAAGATGTGTCAAAATTGATCAATCTGTCGATTCGCAGAACAAGGATACTTCATCTTCAAAACTTCCGTTAGGTTCGTACTGTTTCATTTAGATATACTATTCTTCTCTACAAAAAATATTATAAGTTTTATTTGAACAGATTGTCAAATTGTATTATACGACAATTCTTCATCTTCACAAATGGTATTATACGACGACACTTTATCTTCAGAAGTACCATTAGGTTTGAAATTAATTTTTATTCGTCGTCATAATTTTAATTTAAATATTCCAAATTCAATTATTTATATTCCTACTGCAGCCACAGCAACAGATGAACTTTTTATTCGTCATCGTTATTAATCATTTTGATTTTTCTGTTTAAGGTAATTTTATTATTTAAAATATATGTTGCTGTTTATTTTAATATATAATTTTTATTTTCATTTTAATATTAATTATTACTTTTTTTTCATATATCAGAAAATATCAATTCTCTTCAAGAGGCAAACATCGTTAAACATCCAATCCCTTACCTCTACAAGCTTGAAAGACAACAATCTCTGATTTGTTATGAAAAATAGTCTTTAATTTTAATTTGCTTTTTATTTTAATGTAATCTGAGACAATCTTTTTAATACTCTAGTTCTAATACTTTTGCGAAAACATCAAGTTCATTTTAGTGTTTTGTTTAGAGCTATGATGCCAAATTTAATCTTCAATATTCTTGTTATATTTTATCAATTTCATCAAAATTCAAAAAATAATTAAATTTAGCAAAATATGTGATTGAATTAGCAAAATATGTGATTGAATTTAGCAAAATATATGATTAAATTAAGCAAAATATGTGATTGAATTAAACAAAATATATGATTGAATTAACCAAAATATATGATTCAATTTTGCAAAATTAATGATTGTTTTATCAAAATATATGTTTGGATTCAGCAAAATATATGATTGAATTTAGGAAAATTAATGATTGTTTTATCAAAATATATGTTTGGATTTAGCAAAATATATGATTGAATTTAGCAAAATATATGATTTGAGTTATTCAAAATATATGATCGAATTTATCAAAATATATGATTGAAATTATCAAAATATATAATAGAATTTATCTAAATATATGATTGAATTAGGGAAATATATGATTCAATTTAGCGAATTATATGATTGTATTTAGCAAATTATATGATTGAGTTTAGCAAAATATATGATTAAATTTAAGAAAATGTATGATTGAATTATAAATTATATGATTGAATTTAGGAAAATATATTATTGATTTTGTTGGATTTAAGAAAATATATTATTTAATTTAGCAAAATATATTATTGATTTCATTTAATTTAGCAAAATATACGATTGAATTTAGCAAAAAAAAAATTATAATAATTGAAGGACTTAAAAATAACAAAAAAAACACACGGAGGCTCTACTATGTAAAATATACTTCTGTTATTGTTTCAAAAGTACAATACCCGCCGATCTTAGTCATCAACGATCTGAGCTTTTATTGTTCTCTTCCTCGGCGATCTCAGTGATGCTATCCTTCACCGATCTGAACCGATCTGATGCTATCCTTCGCCGATCTCTTCCTCGGCGATCTCAGTGATGCTATCCTTCTTTTACAGGTATTCTACTTTTGAAAGTTTAAATATTATTTACTGTTAAAATCTTTCTCATAATTTTTTTGGAAAAAAAACAAAATGCAATTAGAAAAAATCAAAATATACTAATATGTTCAAAATATACTATTATAAATAACAATTATCTTTTGTTTTTTTTTTATTTTGCAGAATTTCTACTCGCTTTTTTAGCTTATTTTTCGCACAAATTCTTCGTTGAATTAACTGCTTTTCTTTCGGTAATTACAATTCTCATCTAACTACATTTCTTAAATTTTTTTCAATTTCAATTTCAATCCAATTTATTTTTTTTATTCGATTTATACAGATCTGTCCTAATCGTAGCAGTTTATTCAGGTCAAATCAATTTGTGCATCGATACCACAGTAATATGGATCGACAAATAGCTAAATCGCACGACAAAGAACTTTACATTCAAGGTTAATTTTTCTTAAAATTTTATTTTTTCTAAACTATTTTACAGTAGTTTGATAAATTATATATATATATTTTTTTTTTACAGAAGCAGAATTTACAACTTCTTTAAAATCATCCTTAAAAAATGCTCTTTTAAATAACTTTGAAATTTCTAAAATACAAAAGAAAGTACGATTTAATCTACCCAGCGATCACTCCACATCTGGTACGTTATGTACTTATGTCATTATTTTATTGACAATACATTTAAATAAAATTATAATTATCAGCAAAATATATGATTGAATTATTCAAAATATATAATAGAATTTAGCAAAATATATGATTATATTTATCAAAATATATGATAGAATTTATCTAAATATATGATTGAAAATACAAAAGAAAGTATGATTTTTAAAATTTATTTAGCAAAATATATTATTTTATTTATGAAAATACAATTTAATTCGTTAATATTTTATTAACAATTTAATTCTTTAATATATTCAATCATATTAACCAAAATATACTTTTATTTTAATCTTGAACTTTCTAATTTTGTTTTATAAACATTAAGAAATTATTTTAAGGGCAATTAAAAAATAATATTCATAGTTATTTCTATAGCACATATACACATTATGAATATCCAATAGTTATTTCGAAATATACTTTTTCAAAATATACAATCTCTATTAATATCAATTTTTTCTTTATTTTCTTTTGCAGCACTTAAGAAAAATCCCGAAACTCTGTATATTCCAGATAAATACCTCGTGGATACTAATTGTGCACCAAATCTTATGAATCAGTTTTTTACTTCAATTAGCCAACAATTAACCGACGAACATTGGGATATATTATTCAATTTTCCCTTCTGGCATTTCGTTTTCCATTTACCAGAAATGAACCTGTCCCGTGATTCATTAACCCAAATTCTGACATATTGGAATTATCACAACAAAATGTTCGTTGTAAAAGGAATAAATGTTCCTTTTTCTATTTCTGATGTTTCCTTATCGTTGGGTTTGATAACCGAGGGACATATATTGGAAACGACAACCCATAAATCCAAAATACCCAAATATTTTTCTCGAATACATGAATTGTATTTCCAGAATAATCAAACAATTACCCACCTAATTTTGGAACAAAAAATTACAAACCTTCTAAATAATGAACGAAATCCTCGCGATGTAATTTCATTGATAGTAATCTATATTTTTACTATGTTCTTGTTTCCACAACCTAATCAATACGTCCCAATCCATTTGTTCCATCTCGTCGATGATTCAGAATCTTTAAATATGATCAATTGGTCCAAAGCAGTACATGATGTCATAATGAATGATATACCATCATGTGCAGAATCTGTTAGTTTGAAGCAGCCTACAAGATTCGCTGGATGCACAATTGCACTTCTGGTATTGTAGCAAAATTTTGTTTCAAAATAATTTTTTTTATGAATCAAAATACGTCAAAAACTATTTAATAATATTTCTTTAATGAATTATTTTTCAGGTTTCTTTTTACGAACGAATTAACCCGAGACTTGTTAAATACACTGGAGGTATACCTCGTTATTATAACTGGAATTTGACCGAAAATCACAACAAGAAACAGGTTATTTCTATTTTAAATGAAATCAATGTGAGTAACATTCACAGCAAAATAGATTTGATAAAATCAAAAAATGAAGACCTAATATCAAAAAATGGAATGTGTAAACAAAATTGGATCAATATACCAATTAATTTGGAACGAATTCGGTTGTCAAACCAAGTCCTCTTACCTAACGACAAAAACCAAAACACACCGAAAAATACAATAACTACTGATTATTCATTAGGCGATCCCAGTTTTGATTTCGGTATTGATTTTTCATCTTTCGATTATAAACAAAATGAGAATCATCCAGAAACTTCAAATTCATACAAAACTCCAGAAAAATCCACAGATTCTCCTACCCAAGATCTTATAATACTTGCTGATTTGACCGAAAAAAGAATTTTCGGTGATAAAAGTCTTATCTCTGAAGCAATATCTGAAAAACCCGGAATTACTTTCTTTGATTTCAACTATCATTTCATCGTTAAAAATGCGGTCCCGTTTAAAAGACAACGTTACCGTGCTTATCACAGCCCCTATACCGATCCATTTTTGCATATTTCAAAAAAAGAAAATAAACCATTAAGCAAAAAATTCACTTTCCCTAATTCCAATTGTAATTCTTCAAAATTACAAAAAGAATTGGACAAATGGAGGAATACATTCCTCTCTTCTGATCGTTGGAACGAAGTAGTGTACTTCACACTTTCAAAAACCGTCACGTTCACTGCTTTGCAAATTAGTCGATTCCTCGATGGTCATAGTCTATCTACTGACGTAAGATGCTTCATTTATCAATCATATATTTTGCCAATTGAATCATATATTTTGATAAATTAAATCAAATATTTTGGTTAATTCAATCATATATTTTTCTCTTAACAGATCATGGAAGTTTCTTTGCATCTTCTCAAAAGGGATTTACGAGTATCCCCTCAAAAGAAGTGGATCTTCATACCTCATTATTATCTGGTAATTCTTTTTTGTATTAAATTCAATATTAATTTTCAAATTACTCTAAATTATTTTTTACTTTAACGAAATGTATTAATGAATTTTTAATTATCATCACAAAATATTCTATATTGTATAAAAAAAATGTATTTTTCGTCTTACCAGATTAAATCATTTTTTTGCAAAATATACTACTTTCTTGTACAAAATCAACTTTTGTTTCAACCATCATACATTATGCTTTTACCTACAACTTCATTTAGATTTAATATTTTACGAATTAAGTATTAATGTAAAAAAAATTTGCAGGAATTCTTAATGACATCAAACAGCCATAGCGAAAATTATATTAGATGCCCATTTTTGTACGATTCAACTATCGAAGATGCTAAACATTTATTTTTGGTTATGTACAAAAAAGAGCTGGATCATTGGTGGCTCGTTCATATTGATCTGAACAGTAGATTTATGGATTCGTTATCTTCATTTGAAAATGATTATTATCTGCACTCAGAAACCACTTCAGCAATTAACTGGGTCCACAATTTTCTGAATTGGAGATTTCCAAAAAAAAAAAATACCTCATTCAGACTGATTGGTCGCATTCTTTCGAGTGGTCAAACTCATTTCAAAGGACACCTCATATAAATGCAGATGACTCTGGCCTTTTTGTTTTGCGATATCTTACATGCATTCTGAACGAAAGAGTTCTGAAATTTAGTGAGGTATTAAAAATTACTATAATTAATATTATCTTTGCAAATATTAATCAATAATTGATGTTTTCTTTTCGAAATATTAATTTCAGCAAGGACTTAGATATGAAAGGATGATATTGGCTTATAATCTTTTATTTGATTACGAAAACCTCGCAAATAAGTCCCCTCTTCCTCACGCTCAATTGTTGAATAAAGTATTCGAATCGGTTGCCGATTGAAACTATTTAGTCTGCAGTTCGAAATATTTTTTTAATATTTTGTAATATTTTTAGTCTTATAGTTTGAACTTTGTTTACATTTTGCTGTAAAAAATAGTATTTTGTAGTTTCTTATATTTTGAAGATATGTAGTCTACAGTTTCAAATATTTTTTTAATATTTTTGTAATTTTTTTAGTTTCAAGAGGTTGAATCTTATATTTTTAAAATATTTAGTCCACAGTTTGGTACAAGAAATAATATCATATTCAATTTAGAAAGATATATTATTCAATTCAGCAAAATATATATTTCATATAGCAAAATATGTCATTTAATTTACCAAAATTTATGATTTAATATAGCAAAATATATGATTGAATATAGGAAAATATATTATTCAATTTAGCAAAATATGTGATTTAATATAGCGAAATATATGATTTAATATAGCACAATATATGTTTGAATATAGCAAAATATATGATAGAGTTCAGCAAAATATATGATCGAGTAGCAAAATATATGATTGAATTTATGAAAATATATGATAGAATTTAGCAAAATATATGATAGAATTTAGATACATATATTATTGAATTTACAATACAATCTAACATAATATAGCAAAATATATTATTGAATTTAGCTAAATATAAGATAGAATTTAGAAAAATATATTTTTGATAAATTGAATCTATCATAATATACGGTAGAACAATATCATATTACTGTGGAAAAATTGATTATAACTTGAATCACTGCAATTACTTTCTTTGATTTCATATTACTGTGAAAAAATATTACAAATTACAGTTTACAGGATTGTAATTAAAATTTAAACAATAAACCATCTTCAATTCCAAATCTTGTAATTCCAAAAAACCCTAACATTCGAAAAGTTTGCTTCAACTCGAAATCAGTTTACAGGATTGTCCAAATTGAAGTCATTATCTCCATCTCCATTGCAATTTTTCATCGTCTGCTCCGTAGCCGTCGGCATCATCGTCTTGTTCATTGTTCGTACGTGTCGTCCACTCTATCGTTTTCGCCATCATCGTCTGCTCCATGGTACCGAGGTCTGCGAACTTGATTTGAGTGCAAAAAATCCCAAATCAGTAGTACATACCTCAATTTGACACATATATACTGCAATTAACCACAAAATTCGAAATATATACTCAAATTCAACACATAATATTAACCACAAAATTCCAAATCAGTAGTATATACCTCAATTCGATATATATACATCAATTCAGCAAGAAAATCGATCAAAAATCGTTGAATTTCAATATAAATACGTCAATTCAGCAAGAAAATAGATCAAAAATCGTTGCTAAATTAATGTTAATTGGCGATTAGCGGCGTTGGACGTTCTTGCCTCCGGCGAGATTTTGAGAAGCGACGAAGAGCTCGGATTAGCGGCGCTGTGCGTTCGTAATACCTTGCGCGTTCGTAAAATTAGCGGTTTGGGTTGCTCGGTTTGGGTGTTGGTTGCTCGGTTTCGTGGTAATACCTTGCGCGTTATCGTCGTCGTAATACCTTGCGCGTTCATAGCCGGTCGTCATCGTCGTCGTCGCTAATCGTCGGCGAGGGACTATTTTGCAAATCGCGCGTAGCGTGGATTCGATTTGCGGATTCGATTAGTGGATTCTCCTTAGCACGTCTGTATATATATATATATATATATATATATATATATATATATATATATATATAGAGAGAGAGAGAGAGAGAGAGAGAGTGAGTGAGTGCAACTAAAATACTCGTACAAGTATTTGACCATTTCTACTTGAGACTTCTTTTACCGTTAGATCTCCTTTAAGATATGTGCCAGTTAATCTAACTAACGTCGTTTAACCCATCCATCTCAGTTAATCCCTCCATCCATCTCTCCCATCCTCTCATGCTATCCTCATACGCCCCTGTTGCTTCTCCCAATGGATTTGGATTCGAATCGGCGAGAGCTCTCGACCTATCTCTCAGTGCTGCCGTGCCTCGCCTCGCTTCGCATCTCGAAGTGTTGTCATGCCTCCCCTCGCCTTTCCAAGTGCTGCCATGGCTTACCTCGTATCATAGAAAAATATACTCCCTCTCTATGTATTTGGGAGAAAATATTTCCTCGCCTCCTGACCTACAGTAGAAAGCTGTCTTCTGCAAGTATTAGATTCTTTCCGAATACATCCTCATTTTTTAAGGTTGTTTCCATTTTTTCATAATTATGCATGTTTTAGTGTTATAACTTGTTTCCAATTTTCAGTTTATCCATCTATTTTGCAGGTAATTGCCTCAATTTTTAGGTCAATGTGCAATTTATTTTAAACAAGAAGGAGGGAGGGACTAGTTCGAGTTGTGAAACTCCTATCATCCCTAACGACCGCGATGTGCGAGCCATATCAGTGATGCACGACTTTACCTCTTCTCTTTTCAGGTGAGTCCAGGTCAGGATTTTATTTTTTTGTTTAATTTGGGACGATTAAGTGCTGAATCAGCGCTGAATCAATATTATTTCTTCAAATCGTTAGTCTGATCAGAGATTGATTAGGTCCGATTTTTTTTTTCAATTTATTTCCGAGTAGATCTGAATTTGATTCTAGATTAGGATAATTTCCCAAAAGTTGAATTTTAAAATAGTTCAATTTCTTCTTCTTTTTTGCAGATATGGTGGAACTTCGAAGAAGAGCCATATGTGTGTCATGTTCATAGATTCAATGCATTTTCGAGTTAACATTCCAAGTACAATGTTTCGAGAATAGCTTTGAAGAAATGTAAAAGAAGATAGAAATAGAGTTGAGTTATTTGTTATGCTGCTGTTTGAGTATTACTGTAATAATGTATCGTAATTTTGAGATTGTGATGGCACTGGGGTTTTATGAGATGGATGTGCATTATGGTTGATATGGTTGTATATTTTGGTTCTAATAGAGTTTGTGATTGTGCTAGAATTTTCTGGTTTCTTTTATTATGATCGTATTAGGATTTTATTTGGATGAAAATTGGGGTAGTCATAATATGAAGATGAAAATGTAATTGAATATAGCATGATATATCTAGTTTTGGTTTAATAGTATGAATAAAATTTTGTTGAATAGAACTTTGTATCGATGTGTTACTTAACTGCATTTTCTATTTATTACTTGACTGGTACGTTGTTCAATACCAAACTAACCAAAACACTGCATCTAATAATATACATATCGGTATCGAGCTCCATACCAAACTAACCAAAACACTGCAACTAATAATATACATATCGGTACCGAGCGCACTCCATTTTCAAATTGGACATGTTTGCAATTTTATGGAATTTTCAAATTCAAAATATGTCCATTTCAATTCCAGTTCATTCACAAGATTTTCTTATTTCAACACATATTTATTTCATTTTTCAATGTAAATACGTTCGATACCAATATACATTCCATACCAATTTATCTTCAGTACATAATTCTTGATCCTAACCTATTCGAGGCCCATGAAAATTTAATCTTAATCCTAATCTCATCGACATAGACAATGAATCATATTTCAAACCTAAACCTATCCATGAAAAGGTAGCTCCATAGTTCCACAATGTTTCAATGCTTCAACAACTCCAGATTCGGTGATTCTCTCTTACTTCGTGATTAGGTCTTTCACACTATATTCTACTGTTCCCAGTTGTGCATTCAATCGAACACTTTGGTATCATCCTCCTGAACGAAGTGAACCTGCTGGAAAAATTCTACAAGAAAAACCCAATTAAGCCGCAAACTCCATACCCAATGATGTCATGTCTCTTGCAAGTGCAATCTGGAATTTTGCAGTATCGGTACATACAAATAACTCACTCCAAATATTCCATTACAAGAGCAAGCTGATCAAAAAAGAGAAAATCGAATCACAAAGTCAAGACTCGAAAAGGGAGTTCTAGGGATGTTTTGCACTATTTTAAGGGTGTTTTGAAATTCTGTAAAAAAAAAAGGGTTGAGATGCAAAATTTACAATTTTTATACTATCATAAACTACATATGAAATGGTGATCAATTAACAGTAAAGTAAATAACTAAACAAATACTTCATTTTCGAAATAGGCTGACTGATTTTCAATTATGAACCTATCCTCAATTACACACAATTAAATTATTAATGTCAATTATACTGATTTAACCCACTTTTATACCCAATTGTTCCAATATAATATAAAATTACACTCAATTTATACCTCATTTAAACGCAATAGTGTTTCGGTTATACCAAATTACACACGACCACAATCGACCTCTTTAGCAGCCCTTGTCGTCAATCAGCCTACAACATCGGCCACCGATTATATGGAAATTAGGGTTTATGGTTCACTTCGCAGATGGCAGCTTATCCTCTTTTACTTGCGATCAGAAGAGGGTTAGGATTCGATAGAACTATCAGAAGAGGGTGAGAGAGGAGCTCGGCAAGAGAAGAGAGAGAGAGAGAGAGAGAGAGAGACGAGGTAAAGAAAGAGAGAGAGAGAGAGAGACGAGGTAAAGAAAGAGAGAGAGGCCTCCTGTTGACGCTAGCTCCCAATTTCTAAACGGAGCCAAATAATTTTTGACGGAACTGATGGAGCGTGTAAATTAAAAATCACAGCACATATCTTGATGAATCCAAAGGCCTAAAACTCACAAGTATTTTCTACTTGTACAAGTATTTTAGTTGCACTATTGAATTCATAAATCGAATCCAAAAAACGAATCCACGAGCGGAGGGACCTTTTTGTAATTTTGCCAAAACATTACTTTCCTTTTCTCTTTCTTCTCTCGTCGTCAACCTCCTTCCTCCTCCGCAGGCGGGATCCCCTTTTCTCTTTCCTTCCTCCTCCCTTTTCGCCAACCATCTTTCCCCAACACAGCAGCCACAGGCGGGAGTCCACTCGCGGCATTGACCCCACCCAGCGAACGGCGACGAGAAGAACCTCTGCAGCCGACGAGCACGGCGATTTCCAGGGCTTGCAGCTAGACTCTGACGATTACGATGCCTCCTTTGACGTCGCCTTTATTGCTGCTTTAATTAACGATTTAATTTCTTCTCTCGTTCCGCACTGGCAGTACGATAGTAAAATGTCCAACGTTGAAAACAGATCCACGGCAGAATATGTATCCACTGATGATGTCAGAGATTGTGAAATTTGAAGGTCGAGAAGGAATACATAGAGACCAAGTATCAACTCATGAAAGAAGAGTTAATGAAGAAGCGCAAGGATGAATTGGATAAGGTACTGTTGCATATATGCTTCGGGTCAATTAGCAGCTGAAAAGAATCACGAGCAAAAAGGATAAGATAATTTCGAAACTCACTGCTGAAAAAGAATCTCGAGTTTCGGGTCAATTAGCAGAAAAAGATTCCGCGATTGATAAACTTAAAGAAATGGAAAAATATCATATTGCCCTTCTCGAAGCGAAGAAGCTCGAATTGGAAAAGGCCAGCGAAGCGGCCGAGAAATTGAAGAAGAATTTAGTGGAAATGGAGGCCTCCATTTTGGAAAAAGATGCCGTGATTTCTAAAATGACTGGAGAGTTGAAGAATATGAAAATAATCACGAACAAGAAAGAAAAAGAAAAAGCGGTGGTTTCGTCGAGAGTCTCGAAAAGCGTGCATGAGAACGGTGCGAGTATGAGTACCAGTACCGGTACGAGTGGGAGGAGTCTGAGGAGCGTTACCAAGAAATGCCACGAGATTTCTGGCACTGTAAGTTTGAAAAAAAATAATTTATTTTTTAATTTCAGTACAATTTTATTGACGATATAATTTTTTGATATATAATTAGGGGTTGAGTGTTTGTTCGAGTAAATCGCAAGGAATATCTTCGGCTTCGAATGCGAAAACTTCAATCTTGTTTTCGTTGAATTTGAAAGTACCGAAATTGAAGAGCACGATGAAAGAGCCTTTTCCTCGACAAAATTAATTTATTTTAGTCCTTTAATGATATATTTTGTTTATATAATTTCTATGGCTTAGGGGGGGGGGGGGGGCTTGTGTGTGTGTGTGTGTATGTGTGTTAATTTTTATTGTATTTTGTAGCCAAGTCATGACTTATTTGACTGGAGATGTCCTGTAGTTGTATGACTGGAGATGTCCTGTAGTAGTATTTGTGTGTTGCGTTGTTTCGAATTGTTTTTTTAGAAAGCTTTGTGAAAAATTGAATCCCCATGAAATTTCATTTTTGTTCCTTTATTTTTTTTATAAATATCTGATTAGATATTTTAGTATGATTCAACGAATATATTCTTCAAAATCTTATGCTAAATTCAATAATATATTTTTTCTGAATTATATGAAATTAATGACCATACTCATGAGATAATTAACTATATTCTAGTAAATTCAATCGTATATTCTGTTAAATTTAATCGTATATTTTGCTAAATTCAATTATATATTTTGCTAAATTATATGAAATTAATGAAATTTAAAAAATGACTAAATAAAAATAAATTATTCCAAATCATCTAAACTCCAATTACAACTAGCAAAAACATCTAAAAATAACAATGCATAATTATCCCAAAATCAATTCCCAATTCTGCAAAATATCCCCTAATTCATCGAAAATGAACATTTCGAAAAAATAAACAATGAAACTAAAGGAAACAACACCAAACATATGGGTTTGTAATTTAGGATAAATAAATAAAATTAAATACAAGGACTGGTTCGTAATTTTGCGTTACTTATTAATTTAGGATATTTAGGATATTAGATTAAAATAAATATATGTAAGAAATATTTAGGATATTAGATTAAAAGAAATAAAGAAAAAAAATGAAATTTTATTTTTTTAATTTATTACAGGGATCAACACAATATGTACACGCAATTCATGATTTGGGTCACCGGTACGGTATTCTTCTTTACTTTTGCTTTCGGAGCATCGACCTGAATTGGACGTAAAGAATTTTTATTTTATTACAGGGGTAAAATTGTAAATTTTTTAGAAAATTGCTTTCATTACCTTATTGTTTGATTCTTTGGAAATTGGTATGTTCTCAGCTTCATCGTCCATTACCATCCATAAATCATTACGGGGGTCAAATTCTAGGGGCATTATCGTCCATTAACATTCTCAGATTCATCGAGTCGTTGTTTCTCCACCGAGTTCATGTCCTCTTTTATGTACTGCAGGTCGAGATAAAGACATGATTGAGGAAAAGGTGAAAGAAAGAGGGGATTTGGAATAAAGTACCAATTCATATTTATCGATACTTGCCATGGACATTTTCATCTATACCCCTGTCAAAAATAAAATTGCTCACTTTTTATTTATTTATGAATTTCCACAGGGGCATTTATTTTAAATACTAGGAGTTGTCAAAATTGCTCACTTAATCGATGGAACCATCGCTGGCTGTGCTTTAGACGGAACGGAGGGCCCATGATGGATGGAAGCCTGGGTATAAATTACATAAATACCGTTCCGAATTTAGGGTTTATGCTTTTCGTGGTTTGTTTCGGTACCGGTACCTTGACGACCACTCCCAACGCAAACATTTTCGTGGTTTGCCTTTCAAAAATCAACCGAAATAAATGTGAAAAGGAGGATATATAGAAGGCATGCTTCCAGTTTTTCAGGAATTTTTCCTTTCTCCCACATGAAAAAAGCAAAATTAAAATTCATAATATTAATTTGCAAAGAATTCGCTAGTATTCATACCAATATCCTAGTATCCAGCTTCAATCGTGGCTATAGAAATTCAATTTGTGTCCAGCTCCAGTCGTCCTCGGCTCCCGTTCGACTCCAACTCCATCCGTCTCCAGCTCCAATCGTCCCCAGCCCCGGTTCTTCTGCAGCTCCAACCGTCTTCATACAGTCTTCGTACTCGCTAGAATGAGTTTGCTTCTGTCACCAGAATAGAAATAAATCGCAAGTATGAGAAGGAAGGTTGGGGGTTTAGGGTTGGGAGGATCGTCGGTTTGGAGAGTTGCGAGGGTTAGGGTTGGGAGGATCGTCGGTTTCTTTGTTGAGAGAATAACTTCTGTGGAGAAGAAGATCATGAAGGTGAGTTAGTATTTTTACAAAAACATCCCTCCGTCTCTTACTTTTTTACTTTTGGCCCATCATTTACGAAAAAGCCCTTCCGCCTTTACAAATATATAATTTTAGTCCTTGGATTCGTTTTGTAGATTCTTTTTGTGGATTCTAGTTAGCATTTATATATATATATATATATATATATACATATATGGGCTAGGTTCAATGGCCAACACTCTTGTTTGGCCAACTCGGCCAACAAGATTTATTTCTCACAATATATACATGAAAATAAAAATCCAACCGCATAGATGTGATATACATCACTTGAGAATGTTATAAATTTAATTTCATGAAAAATAAATATTTTTATCATCTCCATCACGATACGTAAAGATATTGACGGATGACAATATTTACGACATGATTCATCATGAAATCAATTTTTAAATTCGATTTTTTTTCATTGGATTTAATTTAAATTATATAGATAGACTTTAGATTAATTTTTACAATGTTTCGACTTTTCTTTCATCGAAATCCACAAAAATACCGAAATAGACGGTTGTGAAAATAGCTTATCGATTTTGTTAGATAGAAAAATGCAAACGAAACAAAATTTGTTCTACAACATATCTAAATGATATAGATTACATCTATACGGTTAAAATTTAATTTTCATTTATATAATTTGAGAAATAAACGTTGTTGGCCGAGTTGGCCAAACAATGGTATTGGCCATTGAACCTAGCCCTATATATATATATATATATATATATATATATATATATATATATATATATTGGGGAGGATCCCTTGACATCAATACGGGACTCTCATATTATCATCTGAACCGTTTGTCTGTTGATAAGAGGCTCAGATCAAAAAAGAAAAAAGCTGTAGGATTGAACGAACTTTTGTCATTCTCTCTCTCTTCTCTTGCTCTCTCCATTCTCGCCGAAGGACATATGTCTGGTGATTAAGAAAAAACTGCAGGACGGCAACAGTCTACCTTCTCCGGCGAACACTCTTTCCACCGACACTCCTAAACCTAGATCCAAACGTCGTTGAGCTCTCCACTTGTTATTTCCTTCTCTATGCTCCGGCTGACGCCACCCTTAACCCTCTCCATTCCAACGTCCCAAGAACACAATCCGAGCTCACGATGCCCCAATAGCAGGCACGACTCTCTAGCGATGAGTTCCTCTCTGGCTTGTCTTCTTTGTGATCGAAACTGCTCTCGCTTTGTTACTATGTGCTCACTAGCGAATACACTACTTCTAACCCTAGCTAACTCCATCTCTTGAGACCTGCCTAATTAATTGTAACCCTAATCACTGATTCAAGCCAAAATCAGGTTGATTTTTATTTCTCAATTGGGCCATGTGGGGTCGAGTTGTGGTGTAATTTAGTTATTTATTGCTGAATTGGAATGATATTTAGGTGATTGGGGCAAGTTGAAAATCAATATGGCTGAATAATGGTTACGTAGTGTATAATTAGAGTTTATTGGTGATAATCAAGGCCAAACAAATATTCATCTTGGTGTTAAATGAACAAAAACTCAGAATCGATTCAGGTCAGTATTGGCAAAATCCAATTTCTGGTGGATTGGAGATGAGATAGATAACAGGTTAGCATTCGAGTATTTGTTAAGTGGAGACGAGATTTGTCATGTTGCGATACAGAATGCAGAGAAATCCTCGAGACATATCAACATAATGTGGGGATATGTAAAACAATAATTAACGTCTGGTACGTTATGAATACATGTCTAACAAGGGCCTTCAGAAACTCCTCGTTTCATCTGGTATGTATAAATTATATTTTATATAAAATTGAAATTCCCGATCTAACATATCAACTATGTGTGGATATGTAAAACAATAATTGACATGCAGTTTTATCCTCAAGACTTGTCTTGCAGTGATACATCATTTGATGGACGCTCAGGTCGCTTTAACATCCTTCATGAGTATAAAGTTTACTCTTATCTCCATAAAGGAGCAACAAAAGCAATTCACGAGGGATCCTCTAAACTAGCACTGGTTGTTGCCGAAGATACTAGAATGGTTCAAATCTGTACCAAAATTTTGTAGATTTGCATTCTTATTTGTTTAGAAATTATGTGATTCATTGTGTTTTTTTTTTCTATTTGTTTATTTATTTATTTTTCGTCTTCAGTATATATTTAATTATTTTTATGTTTGCTAGTCTCATTCGCACATGTTAATCCTCTCCTAAGGCTATTATCGATTATTTACGCTTGATTTAGCATGATTACGTTTTTTTCCTTGTTGTTGAGAAAAACGGAAAATAATTTTATTTTTTTAAAATATATATATTCACTTCCAAAATCAAAAATCATACTTCGTGTTGATAATGATAAACCTCATCAGAAACCCCAGTTAGTTTACTTGATATCTAAAGTAGTTTAAATAATTAATTCAAAATTGATTTTGAATAATAAATGGTTTAAGAAAACATGTATACATGTATGGTAACATACTAAAAATTAAAACTTTTAGAAGAACATGATCTCAACAATGGTCATATTTAAAAAAGCACCAACGATACATACATATTTTATTTAATATCTGATTACATGAATGATCACTATATATTTGCGTCAAGCTTTCCGAAACTGTATATCTTCCTATTGTATATCTGATTACATGAATGATCTCAACAATGGTTTAATATCTGGTAACATACTCAAAATTAAAGTTTTTAGAAGAACTTGATCACTGTAGTATATTGTATATCTTCCTCCAAACTTTCCGAATCTTGATATCCACGACCGGTCCATCACCACGTTGCATAATCCAAATGTCTCTGTAAACAAACCCATCTGTACCGATCACGAACAATTGCGTCAAGCACGGACAGAGTGTAACGACCTGAAAATAGAATCGTAAAATCAATAAAACATATTATTGGTATTATCAAAATAAATGAAAAAAATTTAGATATACCGTGACTGTAGCAATTTTTATTGTTTATTAACCAAGAAAAAAGAATCCTCAGCCGCCACTCTGCGTAATTTACCGGGAATGCCATCCCAATGAGCGTAGCTGGCCACGTGTCACCCTCGGTTAATAGCAGTACAATTGATCCCCAGAAACTGAATTTACCCGTTATCTCATCACTACTTAACTAATACTCGAACATTAACCTGTTATCTCCTCTCTAATCCTCCAGAAACTGAATTTTGCCAATACTTACCTTAATCGATTCCGAGTTTTGGTTCATTTAACACCAATTAAGCCTAATTAACAGAATTTACCCATGATCATCTTAATCCAGCCAAGATGAATATTCGTTTAGTCCTAATTATCCCCAATAAGCCTAATTATGCACTACGTAACCATTATTCAGCCATACTGATTTTTAATATGCCCCAAATAACTATATGTCATCCCATTTCAGCAATAAATAACTAAATTACAACACAACTCGATCCCATATGGACCAATTGAGAAATAAAAATCAACCTGATTTTGGCTTGAATCTGTGATTAGGGTTACAATTAATTAGGCTGTTCGCAAGAGATGGAGTTAGCTAGGGTTAGAAGTAGTGTATTCGCTAGTGAGCACGTAGTAACAAAGCGAGAGCTGTTTCGATCACAAAGAAGACAAGCCAGAGAGGAACTCATCGCTAGAGAGAGTCGTGCCTGCTGTTGGGGCGTCGTGAGCTCGGATCGTGTTCTTGGGACGTCGAAATGTAGAGGGTTAAGGGTGGCGTCAGCCGGAGCACAAAGAAGAAATAACTTGTGGAGAGCTCAAAGACGTTAGGATCTAGGTTTAGGGGTGTCGGTGGAAAGAGTGTTCGCCGGAGAAGGGAGACCGTCGCCGTCGTGCAGTTTTTTTCTTAATCCCCAGAGATATGTCCTTCGGCGAGAAAAGAGAGAGCAAGAGAAGAGAGAGAGAGAATGACCAAGGTTCGTTCAATCCTACCGCTTTTTTCTTTTTTGATCTGAGCCGGACGAACGGTTCAGATGACGAAGTCCAATATGGGACTCCATATTGATAATATATATATATATAGGAAGACTAACCTACTTAATTAAGTACCAACATTTTGGTAATGAAGTGGACCTTCGAAAAGCGTATGATTGTCTTGAATGGAAATTTATTTATCAAATTCTAGAAGCCATGAAATTCCCTGTGGAAATGCTTAACTGGGTAATGAAGTGTATTACATCCCCTAAATATTCATTTAATTTACCCGGTAATGGCAATGGGTTCTTTAAGCCGGAGAGAGGCTTGAGACAAGGATGTCCCTTATCGCCTTTTTTATTCGTTTTAGCAATGGAACTTCTTTCTCGTATGCTTAAATATCACCAAGAATGTGGGGACATTCAAGGTATTAATCTGGGTAATAATGCATTGTCCTTCACACACTCGATGTACGCCGATGATCTAATTATTTACGGTTGTGCCACTACTCAAGAAAGCATTCACCTTACAACCATTTTTGAGAAATTCAGTTTAATCTCAGGGTTGCAGATTAATCCAGCCAAGACAAAAATGTGGTTTAGTAAATCAACTCCCGTATCAGTTCGAAATACCATCGGCGAAATTTTTCACGCTCAAGAAGCAAGTACAAGGGAATTGTACCTAGGAGATCAAGTGCAATTGGAGAGGCTCAGAGTGGGAGACTACGATTATATAATCAGGAAATTCCAACACAAATTAAGTGGCTGGAAGCAGAAATTTCTGTCTCAGGCGGGCCGAGTGGTTCTCATAAAATCGGTACTCAATTCTCTCCCTATCTATTATATGTCAATGCACGCTTTCCCGGCTACAGTCATTAAAAAGCTGAATTCTATAATCAAAGGCTTCTTTTGGGGAAAAAAAGATTCCTCAACGCGATATTTAGCATGGCTGTCGTGGCAAAAGGTCGCTAATGGTTATAACAAGGGAGGTTTAAACATAAGAGATCTTAAAATAACAAATCAGGCATTATTGGCAAAAAATGCATGGAGATTTATTAATAATGATAACTCTCTCTGGATCCAACAATTGCAATCTAAATATCTTCCGCGTAATACACTATGGCTCACCAAAAGAAATTCCGGCATTTCACAATTCTGGAGGGCTCTCTTAAATTCACGAAAATGGTTTGAGAATAAGGTTACGTGGATTCTGGGAGATGGTACCGTCTGTCCAGCTTTAGGACAGCCTTGGTTCCCGAGTGGTACCAGCTATAAACCAATCAGCCAACCAGCCAGGAATCTTAGAGTCATAGATCTCTATAATACCAACACAGATTCATGGAATCAGTCGGCGTTAAATGAATGGTTCAAGCATGATCACGTTGATCAAATTGTAAATATTCAGTTCAACCCGGCTCTATATGAAAATGTGGAGGACGCCCTTATCTGGACCCCATCGAAAAATGGTAAGGTCACAACCAAGGATTTGTACTGCCATATCAAAGAATCCAACTACCCCCTACAAATGGAGAATATGGTAGAACAAGAGAAATTATGGGATTATTTTTGGAAAATTAAGGGTATTCTTCCAAAAATAAAGATCTTCGTGTGGAAAATGATCCACAATGCTATTCCAAATAATTGTAATTTGCACAAAAGAATACTGGCCATACCACCACTGTGTACATTATGTAATGAACAGGAAGAAACCACCTTCCATATTTTCTTTTCTTGCTCGAAAGTGAGGAATTTTTGGGCCCAATCCCCTATATCCCCCCAAGGGATTGATCTGTCTCAGCCGCTTTTACAATTGGTTACTAGGTGGTGTGAGATCTCAGGACCAACGAACACTCCGCTTATTTTTGCCCTCATTTGGGAATGGTGGCTGGCAAGAAATAATTGGATATTCCGCCAAAAACCTATATCTATAAACCAGATCATCGGTGCTGCATTTAAGGATACTCAATTGGGGAGCTGGTCCAATCCGGAATTCATAACAGGAATTGGCAGAACACAAATGCCGGTCAGAATTCAAAGCTCGGATTTAATATGTTTCTCTGATTATTCAGGTGATTTGGAGGGTGAAATGGGTTTGGCCTTTGTTATCAAGGATAAACTTAATAATTATATACAGGTTCGATTATTTCATGAAACAAGGAGATGCTCTATTTTAGAAGGAGAACTGGAGGCTCTTTTTAGAGCAATGATGTTGGTGGCTGATGATTATGCAGAGAAGAGCTGTACCTTCATGGCAGACAATCTGGAAGCAATTGAATTACTGCAAAATTCTGATGTGGCTCAACAATTAGAGCTTAGTACATGGCAGGCCATTCCGAGAGCTCGGGATTGTCTAATATGGAAAAGGAGATTGAAGGATCCAACTTTTATTTACGTACCGAGGAAGGAGAATGGGGAAGCACACATACTGGCTAACCTCGCTAGACTTCATCGATGGAATTTCATGGATACTTGTCCACCTAATTTAAGTTAGGTAATTGATGGCAATATCCCTGTAGGGCATTGGTTGAGCCATTTGCAGGCTCTTAGATAATTAGTTACTGTTATGTTTTGGTTTTTGTTTTTTAGAGTTTTTAAATTTTCCTTTTGACTAGTGGAACTGAATATTGTAAGATTTTGAGCTTTTATTTAATTCTGAGGAGCCTAAGGGCCTTTTTCAAAAAAAAAAAAAAAACATTTTGGTACTTAATGATTTTTCACCATTAGATTTGCATTGAGATTTGTGATTTTTCACGATGATCATGAAAGTTTGTGCACATCATTAAATACATAAATCTCAATGCAAATTCAATGGTGAAAAAACATTAAGTACCAAATTGTTGGTACTTAATTAAGTATGTTAGCCCCCCTCATATATATATATATATATATGGGATAGGATCAATGGCCAACACTCTTGTTTGGCCAACGTCGGCCAACAATGATAATTTTGCTAAATCTAAATATCAAAATAAAATTTCAACCGTATAGATTTGATCTATATCATCTAGATATGACGTAGAATAAATTTTGTAAAATTCTTATTTTTCTATCTAACAAAATCGATAACGTATTTTCACAACCGTCCATTTCGGTAATTTTTTAGATTTACAAGAAGGAAAACTCGAAACATAGTGAAATTTCATCCTAAGCCTATCTATATAATTTAAATTAAATCCAAAACAAAAAAATCGAATTTCAAAATTTATTTAATGATGAATAATGTTGTAAATGTTTTCGACCGTTAATTTCTTTTAAGTATTATGATGAGTATGATAGAATTTTTTATTTTTCATGAAATTTAATCTACAACATTCTCAAATGATATAAATAATATCTATACGGTTGGAATTTTATTTTGATATTTGGATTTAGCAAAATTATCATTGTTGGCCGACGTTGGCCAAACAAGAGTGTTGGCCATTGATCCTATCCCTATATATATATTTTTATGTTTTTCGTTATTTTTACGGGTGAAAAGGAATATAATGTACCAAAATAATACATGAATATCCTAAAAGGCTTAAATATTAAGTTATTTTGAAAGGCTTAAATCAAATACAATAACTGAACAACTATTTCGATAAAAATGTTAAGCATTATTTTTCTTAGCAACAACTGAATTTAATTTTGATGCATTAATAACTTACCATCTGACCTATTCGACTATGATACGGCGAACATAAAACTTTTAAGCACTATTTTTCTAGTAATGTGCGTTGCCGAACATAGCTAATTTTCTTTGTATGCTTGATGTTTAACTCCATTGAGATTTGGACACGCTTCCGTCCCCAAAAAAAATCAATAATTATATGATGTATGCGTGAACTAATAATTATTTTATGTATATGCTTTCAAATACCAATTTAAAAAAAATATGTATCGTATTGAGCGACATCGATTTAAAAACATGCATCATAGTTTTAAACCAAAAAAAAAGATATTACTATTGTATATTTGTAGGAATCATATGTTGTGAGAGGTTGTGGGTTCGAGTCTCGTTGACATCAATGGATGGAGAATCACCAAGCCTTATTCATTTACTCGTTTTTTTTATTGTATATCCGTAGGAACCAGAACCATAAAGATATTCCTGAAAGAACAAAGTTAATTTTAAAAAGGTATTTCTCAAAGGGCCAAGTTAATTTTATCATTAAGCAATTGTGGTTTAAGACGAGGCGGGTCTTTGTAGTGTGAGCTAATTGATGTACTATGATCGCCAAAAGAAAAATACATCACAAAATTACAATGAATCCACAACAGGCTCAAGAATAAATTTCAACGTTTTTCGTGAAATATTCGTCAAAGACACCCGATTTTGCAAGATCGGACATGTTAACGATTAATGATATGATCCAATGTTTTAAATTGTGATATAGCGGTCAATTGCGATTGGACTGTAATTTACATATGATCACCGATATTGCCCGATATTGCGACGCTATTTAGTATGTTGCGGTATTGCGTTTTAGAAATATTTATTGCGATTTGCACAATGATTGCGTCGCAATTTAAATCACTAAATTATGATCACATAATTTAATTACAAATTTGACATAAATGTCTATGTTAGTATTTGATTTGGAAATCCGTACAAACTAACTAGTGTTGATAATTTAAATTTTTGTGTCAAATTTGCGATTGAGTTGTGTAATTAGTAATTATATTATATAACTCCCCTCACGTGACATGTTAACATTTCCAAACTCAAACCCCAGTTTTCTAACCCAAATACACGGGAATTCAAATCAGAGATTTAGTTTCTAGGTCCTTACTCCTTTGATGGAAAATTGAAAGTTGGAACTCAGAGTTCCAGACTATTCAAAATTCCATATTCAAATTCTCGGGGATTTAAATCTGGTTTCATCTAAACCAGTGAAGTCTTCTCTGGCGCCTCTTTGTTTCTTCTCCGAGGCAAATCAACGAACACCTTGCGTGCGTACTCTTAGTCGTCTGAAGAAGTTCGCCGGTAATTCTTCCATTATTCATCTACTACTTTATATTCTTATCGAAACCTATTTCCGTACTGGGTTATGGGAAGTTTTTGCAGTACTGGGTACCAATTCTTTGCCGGTTCAGTCAGGTTGTGAATACAAAAACCCTAACCTTGGCCTGAAACCCTAAAATCCGATGCCTCCTCTAAGACCCCCACCTCCTCGAATCCTTCTAAGCAACGTGTCTTGCATGAGAAATGCTCAATCCGTTCTACGTAATGTAAATGTGACAGTGCACGATGGATCAGCCTTAGTCTTAACGGGTGCAAACGGGTCTGGCAAAACAACCTTCTTAAGAATGCTAGGAGGTTAGTTAATCCTCTTTACCATGTAATTACATAAATTGCAAAGAACCCGCTACATTATCTGAAATCGCAAATGCCCCTCTATTCTTCAAAAATAAAAAATAAAAAGTTATTGAGGGTCTTTTTTGAAATAAAGGCACTTTTGCAATTTCAGATAAAGCAGTATTATTTTTGCCATTTTTTCGTAGGTTTTTCTAAACCTTCAGCAGGAGAGGTATTATGGAACGGTCATGATATTCAGAAAGGAGGCGTATTTCAACAGTATAAATTGCAGATAAATTGGATGGCTTTAAAGGATGCAATCCAAGACAAGTTGACGGTACTGGAGAACGTCCAGTGGTTCGAGGTACTGGAGGGGAAGATGGGCAAGTCCGCACCCGCCCTCGAACTCATGGGCCTCGGCAGGTAACGAAAACTATATTAAAACATTTGGTTAGTATTTCACTTAAATTTATGGGAAATTACATTTTTACCCTTTTTTAAACTTGAAATTACATATTTACCCTTCTTAAAATTAAAATATCATATTTACCCTTTCATAAATCTAAAATATCATATTTACCCAAAAATTAAAAACCATCCAATTTGACAAAAAAATACACTTGAAATTACTATTTTACCTTTCTAAAAACCCAAAATATCATATTTACCCTTTTAAAAATAAAAATATCATATTTACCCATTCATAAATCTAAAAGGGTAAATATGGTATTTTTATTTTTAAAAGGGTAAATATGATATTTTGGGTTTTTAGAAGGGTAAAACAGTAATTTCAAATATTGACTGTTAGTTTTGACGGAAAAATTGGATGGTTTTTAATTTTATATATTTTAAGAAGAGTAAATATGTAATTTAAAGTTTAAAAAAGAGTAAATACGTAAATCCCCCTAAATTTATTTATCTTTGTTTTTTGTGACAAGATTGATGAATGAGAAGTCGAGAATGCTATCAATGGGACAGAGGAAGAGACTCCAGATGGCAAGATTGCTCGCGATCGATAGGCCGATTTGGCTGCTTGACGAACCGTCCGTTGCGCTCGATTCGGAAGGGGTGAAATTGTTGGAGTATATAATCGCGGATCACAGAAAGAAAGGAGGCATCGTGTTCGTGGCCACGCATTTGCCTATAGCGATTGAGGACGCCATGGTGCTTCGTCTCCCTCAGAGATTCCCTCGCCGAAAAACTTTGGTCGATCTCGTCCATTGATTTGTATGTTTTTTTGGAATAAATTTATGTCGTGTCTAATAGATGATGTTGGATGTTCGTTGCAATACGAACGCAATTATAGTTATATGAAGTTAAATTAAATAGGAGGACCCTCGCGCATTGCGCGAAATGTGGAATTATTGAATACGTGAGATAAAATTCAAAAAATTATAAGGTAAATATGATATTTTACCATTTTTATGAATATGGACAAAGAAAATTAGTACGAATTATCGAAAAGAAGGTACAAATATAAGCCTATAGCGATTGAGGACGCCATGGTGCTTCGCCTGCCTCGGAGATTCACTCGCCGAAAAACTTTGGTCCATCTCGTCCATTGATTTGTATGTTTTTTTGGAATAAATTTATGTCGTGTCTAATAGATGATGTTGGATGTTCGTTGCAATACGAATGCAATTATAGTTATATGAAGGTAAATTAACTAGGAGTTATTGAATAAGCGAGATAAAATTCGAAGAATTATAAGGTAAATATGATATTTTACCATTTTAATGAATATGGACAGAGAAAATGAGTACGAGTTATTGAAAAGAAGGTACAAATATTTTAAAAGTCTATATTTTAATTGAATATTTTTGGCTCGAATCTGAATGTAATTTGTGATTGAATTATGAGTCAGTTTATTCAAACGAAAATGAAAATATCTTTTAAGTTTAAAGTGGCCAAAGTAATTTAGTCTCCAATAAATTCTTCATATTATCAAGTATAAGAGTGACCAAAACAATTTAACATAAATGAAAATCATCACGACATATTATCTGTTCAACTAAATGATTGGTTAACAAGGACCAAATTTAGTCGCTCTGGAGCCCAGCTATTTGGCGACAATATTTTATCACAAAATGTGATGTCTAATTGAACCCTCCCGTTAAAAGGACAATAACTCTTTCCCCAGTGAGCCACGTATACCGTTTTGATAAAATGAATCTTGGTCCTCATTTTTCTCATAACCCTCCCGTTAAAAGGACAATAACTCTTTCCCCAGTGAGCCACGTATACCGTTTTGATAAAATGAATCTTGGTCCTCATTTTTCTCATAAGCTCCATGCCTCCGTACCTGTCGAAAGAGGGACACTGATGGATAAGTATGCTCCCCACCTCTTTTGTGCAGTGTGCTTGACTGTGATGACTATTGACAAAAGAGAAAAAGGGAACATATCTCTTTAGCATACCATATCTGAATGTGAGCATGAGAGAAGGGAAACCATATTGAGCGCAGAATGGTGCGGAGAGAGAAAGAGTAACAGAGACGTCAGATCGCGCAAGAAAGGAGGCGTCAAGACAATGGCGCTGGCGCGGAGAGATAGACTAAGAGAGAAGCCAGTTCACGCAAGAAAGGAGCAAGCTAGGAATTCATTCTACTGCTGCGGCGGTTCACGGCTGTTCCAGAATATAAAACAAAGCCTCCTGATGTCTCAGGCGGTTCTCTTCTCCCAGGGCTTCTCTCCAGGTACTTCTTCTCTTCTCCTCCTCGCAACTATTATGCGTCAATAGAAACTTGAATTTCTGCGATTGCTCTTTCGCCTTATCACTTTCTCATTATCAGACAAGAAATTACGCAACTTCATTACCAGAGCAGTAGAATGAATTTTAAGAGCAAGGGCGTCTCTCGCAGTTAGGATCTCTCTCTCCAACTGTATCACAAAATAATCCCATTGCAACCAGAAATCAACCCAAAACAGCCCCAATTATCCAATATAATTGTGATTCGCCATTCTTAAGTTGCGACCAGAAATCAACCCAAAACAGCCCCAATTATCCAATATAATTGTGATTCGCCATTCTTAAGTTGTCAATTCTGTAAAATTTCTCACTATGAAATTTTACATTTGTTACGTCCCAATTCTTGATGCGTCAACCATAAATGGATTCAACCAAACACACTGGTTCGTTTCATAGGAATGATAAAATATATGCTTGGAAATGAATTATTTGTTGGTGCTTCAAGGTAATGAATATTGCCGGAGAAGAATGATATTATTTATTATTGTCGTATTTTTAGGCCTTGTTGATTTTTTAATTATATTATATTTTAGTCTCTCTATTTTTTACACTGTGTTGCAGTGATATACCAAGATACCTCTTGCTGATTATGTTTGAACTAACATAATATACGCACACGTAATCAAAGAAAATAAAACTGTTTGCATGTTTTGTTCTGCAGTAGTAATATCTGATCTAGGATCTAGAAACTAATTGCATGCTTTGTTCTGCAGATACACGTAATCAAAGAAATACCGAGTCGCTTTTGCACATTGCCTCATGGAATTGGAATCGGCTCTGATGATATATGAGTACCCCATTATATTCGGGTAAATTAATTTGTACTGTATATAATTTCTGCTAATATTCTAAAGATTATGTAATTCATCTCATTTATTAAATTTACTGGTCGAAAAAGAGGGCCCAATATGGCACAAATTCAAATATGAGATGCTACTCGGGTTTGGTGTGGCGTTGCGATAAAACTTCTTACAGAAAATAGAGTGTAGTATTTCATTATATGGGTCTGTAAGATGTGCGAGAGGATTGGGGATACTTAACAAGTGGGGGTTATGAAAAGACGACGTGGACAAAGGTATTTTTGCATCTCTGTTTTTAATGAAATTATGAAATGCTATGATATTTTTTGCAACTTATCTGGAACATTAATATCAAATACCGAAGGGGCCTTTTGTAACTTTAACAAACAAATAACTAGGGGAGTATTTTTTTTTTCCAATTATTAAGAGGCCTTTTGTAATTTTTAATAATGTTTGGTATTTTTCATGTTAGACAAAATGCAGGGCCTTCTTTGCAAATTTTCCATTTTAATAATGTGTGTGTGTGTGTGTGTGTGTGTGTGTGTGTGTGTGAGAGAGAGAGAGAGAGAGAGAGAGAGAGAGAGAGAGAGAGAGAGAGAGAGAGAGGTTTTTAGACAAAATATAGGGCTATTTTTTAAATTTTTCATGCATATAACTTTTTACATAGAGCTGCCTCAGTTTCTAGAGGTATTTTTCCAATTTAGACAAAATACAAGTATCTTTTGCAAATTCTGCAGAGAGAGAGACCTCAATTTACAAAAAAATGCAGGGTTGCAATTCATTTTTGTGTTTCGAGTAGTATGTTTGTAATGATGGTAATGATAGTTATTTATCATTCAAGTGTGTGTTTCAATTGATTGTTTAGTACTTGTAATTTTATAATCCGGTAATGTTATTTTTGAATTATCCCGGAAAGAAAACATATTTGACTTCTTATATGATAAAAACCGCAGCGAAGCGCGGGTATATTCCTAGTATGATTAATTTTGTTTTGTGACAAACTTTCACTACATAGTTTAGATTTGTCCCAATTTTTTTTTTATCGAGACTAAATTATTTCGAAAAAATACAAGAAGTGAAAAACCTTCGAAAAAATCAAATATTATATTTTCTTAAGAAATGTCTAAAATGATGGCAAAAATGAACAATAAACGCAATTTTCATGTTTTAAAAAAAAAACTCAAGAAATGTAAGACTAACACAAGCAAATTTTCATTTAAAAAAAAAAAAAATACAAAAATGAAGCCTTACAACACCGTAAAAAAAACAATTATCATGTTTTTCTTTAAAACGAAGAGAGTGGTGTCTAAAATGAGTAAGATACTCAATTTTCATGTTTTTCTAAAAAAAACTCGTAATTGAAGACCAACACATGTTATTTTCTATTTCTTCAAACAAAATTGACAAAATGCAAAAAAAAATGAAAACCTTCAAAAAAATCATTTATCATATTTTTCAAGAAAATGCCAAAATTGAAGTCATGAACAAAATACACAAATTTTATGTTGTTTTTCTAAAAAAAACTCCGTAATTGAAGACTAACACGTACAAATTTCTGGGGAGTTCTATCATACACTCTTTCACAAGGGTATTTTGGGTATTTAGAAGGGTGTATCATAAATTATACTTTTTATAGATATTTTTTCTTTCATGAACAATTGAAATTTCCTATTTAGCATATCATTTATTAATAAATACACTGAAAAATTACTTCAAATACTCATTAATTGACAATTACACAAAATACCCTTGAAAATGGGTGGATCATAAGCAAAAAGGGTGTATGATAGAATTTCCCTTGCTACAAAATGTCAAAATTTAAGTCTAATACGAGCAAAATTCTCGATTTTAATGTTTTTCTTAAAATCTACGTAATTGAAAACTAACACACGTAAATATCTAGTTTTTTCAAAAATTTCGAAAAATACAGAAAGTGAAGTCTAAGATCTTCAGAAAAATGAATTATCCTATTTTTCAAAGAAATACCAAAAGTTGTCTAAAAACGAGCAAAATACTCAATTTTCATATTTTTCTCAAAAAACTGAAGAAATTGAAGACACAAACAAGTTTCTATTTTTTCAAAAAAAAAAAAAAAAAATGAAGTCTTAACACCTACAAAAAAATCTACTATCATATTTTTTCAAGAAACTCTGACATGAACAAAATACACAAATTTCATGTTTTTTCTCAAAAAAATATGTAATTGAAGACTAACACACACACAAATTTTTATTTTTTCAAAGATTTCGCAAAAACGCAATAAGTGCAGTCTACACTTTCAAAAAATTAATTATGTTATTTTTTTATAAAATGTCAAAATTGAAGTCTAATACGTGCAAAATTCCTAATTTTCATGTTTTTTTTTTCTAAAAATCTCTGCGTCATTGAAGACTTACACATGGAAATTTCTAGTTTTTTTCAAAAAAATTGAAAAATGCTAAAAGTGAAGTTTAAGATCATCTAAAAAAATTAATTATTCTATTTTTCAAAGATATGCCAAAAATTATCTAAAACAAGCAAAATACTCAATTTTGATTTTTTTTCTCGAAATCCTAATTTACTTTTTGCAATTTACTTTCAGACTCAGTACATTATTTTCCGCACTTTATTCTCAGTATTTTTCTTTTAACACTTTACTTTCAGTGCTTTACTTCATGCACATTTACATTCAATACCTTCACTTATCGTACTTTTACAATTATTTACTTTCGCTATTAAAAAAAGAGGAAGGTAGCCTACAGGAAAATCATGGGTTTGCTAACGTGACGAACCACTGCCCCGTGAGTCATTCAGGAAATTTTTTGAAAAAACAGTTATGGTTCCTATTATTACTCTGGAGGAAAAGAAGAAGTGGAAGAGACGAGTGAGGCATATGTGGACAAGAAGGGATGAGAGGATGTTAGAATGTACAAGTCCATGTACCTGGTCCACATATACCACAATCGTCCTTACTCTCTCGGCTCACCAGAGACTTTATGCACCATAGACTTGAATCCATAGAAAAGTACACATATTTCCATGACAGGCTTTTGGTAAAAAATAATTTAATTATTTTGTGTAATATTGGACTGATTTTTTAAGATCTAGGTTTTCAAATTAAGACCATATAAATAAACTTCCATCTTTTTATATATGATCATGGATGAAACACACCTTTCATTTTAATAAAAAAATATATAATATTGATTGTTTACCAATTATGAGGTAGAGTTTAGCATATAGTTTATATAGGTTTTATGGACAAAACTTGTATAATTTTGATTGATTATCATTTGTATATCTATTGTATTGTTGGTAGCATAAATGTAACTCGTTTGTCGCAGTTTGAGACAATGGTAATTTTTTTTCCTTGTTGATAATGTAATGTAATATTTTTATGTCGTAATTTTAGTTTTTATTAGTAGAATTTGTTCTTATAATGTTTTTCAATTTTTTAAATATTTTTTTATTTTGTTTTTAAATTTTTTATGATTTTTTTACCTACTGGCCAATTTTTTTATTCCGTTCAGGTCGATTCGGGCAATATCCGTCAATTGACACCTCTAAATACAAGACAATTTTGCTGACAATTCAAAACATTAATTGTATTATTATGTACAAACTAATTGTATTTTGTGTATGACATAATATTTTTGTTAGTATTATATAATCTATGACGCGCAAATCCAACATACATGTTATATGATTCACTACATCTAGATTTATTATTGCATGAACTATTCTAAACAATAATGATATAATAATATTTTCATATTTGTCGTAAAATTGGATATATCTCAAATATAATTATATCGTGGTACTACCTATGTTACACGGATACGGGTACGAGTATCGTATCCGATAAAATATGGATACGGCGATACGGTATTTCTTGAAAATTCTAGGATACGATACGCATATATGTATATTATTTAATATTATTTTAATATAATTCATATATATATTTAAATAATTTTATTAAATTATTATAAAAATTAAGATGTTGTAATATCGATTTGGATATTTTAGGAATAAATAGAATAAAATAAATGTGATGTAAAATATTATTGAATTGTAAAATTATTGGGTATTTTTAAATTGGACAAAAAAACAAAAAATAATGGGTCAGCCGTATCGGAACCGTATCCCGCGTATCGGAACCTTATCGGGCCGTATCGGAAACGTATCGTTTCAAATTTATATACTAAAATAGTCTGATACGCCACATGTCGTATCGGATACGTATCGGTGCCGTATCGGTGGCGTATCCGTATCCGATACGTATCCGATACGGGTACGGTTTGTTTTTTGAAGTATCCGCACAACATAGGATACTACTATATGTATTAATCAAGAAATTTGTAGATGATCATACATAAATGAATTATAAAATATAACGATCTTAATATAATGTGATATAACTTTATTTTAAAATGATATCGTCTTTATCATTGTAAATAGTGAATTTATATTAAAATGAAAATATAATTATCATGTTCGCCGCATAACGCGATTATTGTCCTAATATTTTTTAATTTTTGAGTCATTAAAACAAGTCGCGTGATTATTGTCCTAATATCTTTTAATTTTTGAGTCATTAAAACAAGTCGCGCGATTATTTTCCTAATATCTTTTAATTTTTGAGTCATTAAAACAAGTCGCGCGATTATTGTCCTAATATCTTTTAATTTTTGAGTCATTAAAACAAGTCGCGCGATTATTTTCCTAATATCTTTTAATTTTTGAGTCATTAAAACAAGTCGCGCGATTATTGTCCTAATATCTTTTAATTTTTGAGTCATTAAAACAAGTCGCACGATTATTTTCCTAATATTTTTTAATTTTTGAGTCATTAAAACAAGTCGCGCGATTATTGTCCTAATATCTTTTAATTTTTGAGTCATTAAAACAAGTCGCACGATTATTTTCCTAATATTTTTTAATTTTTGAGTCATTAAAACAAGTTGAGCAAGAGTGTTTTATCAACACTATTCTCTACTATCGGTAATCGGTAATACATATTAAAGAGATAATGGTATTGGCAAAATGTGCCCCTATCAGTTCTCTTCATCTCTACCAAAGACCTATTACGACTTCTTTTAAATTTTCAATAACAATGTGTATCCTACGGGGCAAATCGTCCTTTCGAAACTTAGTTTGTTTATTCTTTTTAGAATCCTGAGTTTCGGCATCCTCATTTCTATAGATAGGAATGAAACTTTCCGTTGTAGAGAATTGACTAACCGGATGTTGAGGTACCGAAGAAGAGACGCCAACGGAACGATTTTCTCTCTCGAACTTAATGGGATAGTACTCCATCTCATCGAGCAAGTCTCCAGCTTGACATACAAGATCCTGAACACGCAGGATATATTTTACTAGGTCATAATTTTAAATCCCTTTTTTGATTCGCCCAAAAGCAAGACCAATTTCGATGCATTCGAGGTTATCTTCGAGGAGTTTGTATTCCTGGTTCAAACCCACATCAGATGCCCATTTCTCAAACACGTGAGTAGGATATCTAACAAAGAGAACTTGGACGAACCCGCCTGCAATACCAATAGATGTCCCTAGATCCATCTTTTGTGTATTGCTCAAGGAAGTAAAATTGGGGAAAAGGAGGAAAATTAAAGGAGACTGAATTATAGACCAAAAAATTATAATTTGGATAAGATGAGCAGATGTATTAGTGATAAGTTAACGATCATGATGAAGAAAATGGATAGTTTTTTTTTATTAATAAGATTGGATAAAGTTTAAATAGAAAGAAGGAAATTTCGAAGAGAACAAGAGCAGAAGAGATTTTATTCTTGGTGAAAGATGAATAAAATTTGATGAAGTTTAGTGTGCTGCCACAGTCTCAAGTAAAGAAATATAACACAATATCATTTGTTTGTGTATTTTTTTTCTACGACCAAATTTCTTGGAAGTTCCATTCAAATTAGAAACTAAAATTAATTCATCAAATGTTTAGCTCAGGGATATCAAAGGAATGGATCGGGTTTGATAAGCCTTCTTTACCCGTATCAGAATTTTGAAGTATTATTCGCACCCGAACCAAAAATATTCGCGAGTAAAAATTTCTCGTACCCGGACTCGTTAGTAAATTTGTACCCGCAGGTATTATCCATTATCCAAAAATACGAAACAAATATTACAAATATATAAAATCACCAAAAATTTCAAATACATAAAACAAACAACATATTCAAATACATTAAAAATTCAAGTATTACATTACAAATAGTTAACTCGTAAAACATCTAAAATATTCAAATAATTAAGTCATAAAACATCTCAAATATTCAAATTACTAGGTATTGTTTGGTATTTTTGGGTACGGCTTCGGATCAGGTATTAAAATAATTAAGTTTCGGCATCGTCATTTCCATAGATCGGAATGTAACTTTCCATTGTAGAGAATTGACTAACCGAATGTATGGGTCTGGAAAAAAACGGTGACCGACCGTACAATACCGTTTCCCGTCAATTACATCATTGATATGTATGGGTCTGAAAAAAAAAAGTAAAATTGGGACAATGGAGGCAAAGTAAAGGAGACTGAATTAGAGAGATTCCGAGAAACTATAATTTGGATAAGATGATCAAATGCATTCAGGAGATGTTAAGGATCAGGATGAATCAAGAAAACTATTGGATGATTTTATTTTTATTAACAAAATTGGATGAAGTTTAAATAGAAAGAAGGAAATTTTGAAGAGAAAAATGTTTTTTTTTTGTGAAAGATGAATAAAATTTGATGAAGTTTAAATTGAATGAAGAAAATTTCCAAAAGAAGTCAATGATGTCATAATCCAGATGGTTGAGTGCTTAGCATAATAAAACCTCATGTTGATGAGGTTATGTGTTCGAGTTCCTACGACATCAATACATAAAAATCAATATAAAAATAAATTTTATAATGACCACGATTCATTGTCTAGAATTTTCTTCAAAAAAAAAATTCAAAAAAAAGAAGAGAAGAATGGACTTTTTATTTATTTTTATGTGCTATTTTGTAAAAGATGAATAAGATCGAGTAAATTTTAAATAGAAGAAAGGCAACTGAGAAGAGAAAAATGATTTTTTTTGGGGGAATTCTATCCTACACCCATTTAGACCTTATTAATTATTATACACCCCCTTGTGATTGAACGGTTCAGATTATAAGATCGATAACAATTCAAAGGCTGTTATTAAATACCTAATCCAACTTTTCCTTACAGTCAGTGTTGTAAAAAACGGTGAAAAACGGTTAAAAACGATGAAAAAATGGTGTTTCGGTGGGAAAACATTTTGTTTTTTACAAGACGGACGGGAAAAACGGTCAAACGTTTTTTTAACGTGTTTGACCTTTTTTTGTCAAAAAATGTTTTTCGGTACGAAAAACGACCGTTTTTTTCATCAAACTTGATGGGCTTTTGGTTATTTCTATTATTTTTCGGCCCAAATTAATTCAGCAACCTTTTTTCCTTGAATCTTCTCTCTCTCGCACGATACTACCCACAGCTCTTTTTCAGCCCTCCTCTCGATTGGCGACGCTACTCACTCTCCTCTCTCTCGAGAGATTGGCGACTTGACTGGCTGGGACTCGACTCTTCTGGCTGGCACTGCGAGTGATTCAATCTGCGACTAGCGACTCGTGGACTCGATCTGGTACAATGGAATAGCTTTCCTTGGACTCGACTCAATTGGATTGGCTTTCTCGGTCCGGTACAGTGATTCAAGAAGGGACTGACTTGGCTTAGAGTTGGACTCAATTTAGGATATGACGAGTGATTGAATCAGAATGTGCGATTGGCTTTCTCGATCTCAACATTTGAATATGCGACTGGCTTTGCTTGGACTCAACATTTGAATTTGCTATTTTGTACAATGGGGACAGTGAGAGTGAAGTAATTCAATTCAATTCAATTTCTGCGAGTGATTGTTATCTGGTAGACTGGTACAGTGGCTTTCAATTTAGAATTTTAAATTCAATCTTTCTATTATGGTACAGTGGCGCCAGTGAAGTAATTCAATTCAAATTTTAATTGTAGAATTGTTTATGCTATTTTTTGACTATTAAAAATTTGGATTATCATATATTTTTTTGGTTTCATCTATAAATATTAATTAAATTATTATCGAATTCGATGACCATTTTTTCACCGTTTTACGGTAATCCTGTTTTACGGTTCCCGACCGTTCCGTACCGTTTCCCGTAATTTATAACATTGCTTATAGTACACCCATAAAAGGGTAAAATTGTAACTCTGTACCCATTACTTGGAACTCTCCGAGCATCTCAAACCCATCTCCTACGCCTCCCTCTTCAATCACACTCTCCCTCTAATTCCTTTCTCTCGCCGAATTTATCTCACCCTCCCAGTTTCTCTCTATCTCTCGCTCTTGTAGCTCGGCTACACCAGATGCGATGGACACCAAGTTTCTCTCGCTAGCCTTCTTCGCTCGTCACACCAGACACGATCTGCCAGTCTCTCTCTCTCGTCCCAGACGTCATCTACACCAAACGCCTACTCGGCAAGGGAGTGTCGGTGAGTAGTATTGGCGTTCTTCTTAAGGTTTTTGTTGTCAACGTTACCTCCATTAAAATGTTGGTAATATGTAATTCGTATATGGATTCAAATAGAGATTTATAACAAATAAAACTCTCTCTTATAATTATAATAGTCTCTTACAAGTCTTTCTCTCTTTTATAATTGATATTTGATGTATGAATTGCTAAACATACAAGCCCTATTTATAGGCTCCATAAACTTGAAATACAAGGAATTAAAATATTGTCTTAAAACTATTTCCTAAACTAATTTCCTTATAATTAAAACTGCCCAATAATAATTTCCTAAATTACTTTCCTTAAAATAAACTTTCCCTAAAATTAATTGGGCTAATTAAACTTAATAATTATTAATCGGGCTTGGCTTATTAACAAATTCCTCCCTTAAGCTCAAGCTTGTTCTTCATCCCGATCATCGTCTTGAAGTTCTCGAACATCGCTGTCGGAAGCGGCTTCATGAAGATATCTGCTACCTGATCCTGGCTCGCCACATGAAACATTCGCATATCGCCTTTCTTCACCTGCTCTCGAATGAAATGAAAATGCACATCAATGTACTTACTCCTCTCATGATGGACCGGATTCTTTGCTAGCTCGATTGCGGACTTATTGTCGACTCATATCTCAGTCGACTCGTGTTGCGTCATCTTCAACTCGTGCAACAAATTCCTCAACCATGTCGCATGGCACACACCACAATGCTACCACGTATTCCGTCTTGCACGCCGATAGCGTCACTATTGGCTGTTTTTTCGAAAGCCACGTAAATGCAGTATCTCCCATGAAAAATACATAACCTGTTGTGCTTTTTCGATCGTCAACATCTCCACACCAATCACTGTCCGAGTAGCCCACCAGCTTGTATTCGTCCATCCTCGAGTAGTATAACCTGAGTGATTTAGTACCTCGAATGTACCGAAGAATCCTTTTTATCGCTTTCAAGTGTGAATGCCTCGGTTCCTCCATGAATCGACTCACCACCCCAACACTATACGCAATGTCGGGCCTAGTACAAGTAAGGTACCGCAAACTCCCACCAAACTTCGAAATTTGCTCGGATCAACTCTGTCTCCTCCCTCAAATTTAGAGAGTTTTACACCGAGCTGCATCGGGATCACCACTGAATTGCTGTCCTCCATCTTGTACATCTTCAGGATATTCTTCGCGTACGTCTCATGCGATACAAAAATTCCTAGTTCACCTTGTTTAACCTCGAGGCCAAGAAAGTATTTCTTCAGACCCAAACCTGTCATTTCGAATTCTCGCATCATCACTTCTTTGAATTCCTTCGCCATCTTCTCATTACTCCCCATGAAAATCAGATCATCAACATAGAGAGCAACAAACAACACGTCGTTTTTCTTCTTCCTCATGTACAATGCATGCTCGTATGGGCATTGTACAAATCCGGTCTTCTTGAAGTATGTGGCGATTCGGGTATTCCATGCTCGAGGTGACTGTTTGAGCCCGTACAACGCCTTTCTCAACTTCAACACCTTTCCTTTTTTTCCAGCTTTCACGTAACCAGGTGGTTGCTTGACATAGACTTCTTCTTTGAGCACGCCATTCATAAATGCTGATTTCACGTCCATCTGATAGATCGGCCACTTGAATTGAGCTGCTTGAGATATGAGAAGTTGGATCATCTCCATTCTCGCAACAGGAGCGAAAACCTCGTCGTAATCAATATCGGCCTGTTGTCGATACCCCTTCGCCACCAATCGAGCCTTGTACCTTTCGATCTCGCCTTGAGCATTCATCTTCTTCTTGTACACTAGTTAAACTTTCCCTAAAATTAATTGGGCTAATTAAACTTAATAATTATTAATCGGGTTTGGGCTTATTAACATAATATAGGTACTTGTTCCATTCTTTTGATTTTTTTATTGCTCTGACTGATTAATCGTAAACTAGTTTGTTTACTGATTAATTTCTTTTTACTTCGTGTATTTTGTTTTTGTATTGATTTACTGGTTAATTGAAGATTTTTCTGCTATTAGATCACCATTAACTCTTTTCAATTATTTGAGAAAAAGTGTCATCTTTAACTGAAATTGTGATTTTTCTTAATTCCAACCTAAAAGTACATTTTTTTTTTCTTTTTATTATGGATTCTATTAGTTAATGGTGGTCAATGTGATCTAATTTTGTATCACGTGAATGCTCATTTCTCAATTTATTCTTAAATGAACATACACTACTTATATCAAATTTACCATTTAAATTCTAAATTTTTTTTTTCTTTTGCTTTTGTTAATAATATTTAGGTGTTTGAAGAAGGATATTGAATAATTTTGTTAATTAATAGGTTCAATAGTAAATACTTGTACTAATTTATGTATTGCAAATTATTTGAATTGAGAAACAATCTTTTCATTTTCCTGCAATTGATTCTACAGTAGTTTATATTGCAGAGCTAAACAATCTGCAAGATCAAGTGGGCTTGGAAATGTATTTGATACTAATTTAGTATCATTTCAGGTGGCAGAGAAAAAAATACGCAGACCGAGTTTAAAGGAAGAGGAAATTCGACAGTATATATTTTATTTGGAAGTTAATATTGATTTTATTATTCTTTGATATTTTTGTTTGAGTGGTAGTGCAAGGTCCAGAGAGCTAATTTTTTGAAAGATTATATGCAGCATGACTTTGTATTTTCGATTGTGATATTGTTGTACTAGATTTTTTAATAAACTTGTTTTTGTCCTGGGAATGTTCTGAGATATTGTGTAACTTGTTTTTATTGAGTTATTTATTATTTGTGATTACTATTATTATTATTGTGCTGAAATATGTTATTTATTAGAAACTACACACATCGAGTTATTTAGTGTGCAATTATTAGTATTTTTTTTTTTTATCTCGGTTTACAAGAATCACCTCAAATAAGATTCTTATGAGTATAAGTAAAGCTAAAAAATTGTGATAGATCATCATAAAGCAAATGTGATATTACTAATGACTGAAAAAGAATGTTAGAAATCATAATAACTGAAATGGAGAGGTTTTTTTAATTGAAAAAAATGGATGCTAAAAACAAAATAATTGATGGTAAGGTACTTAATACCAAAAATACTCTTTTGCTAAAAGGGTGTATGACAGAATCTTATTTTTTTGTGTTTCTTTTGTGAGAGATGAATAAGAACGGATAAAGCTTAAATAGATTGTATAAAGCAAATTTCATATGTTTGTGCATTTTTCTCTACAAAAAGATGTTCCAAGGAAGTTTCATGGAAGTTCCATTCAAATTAAGAATTAACACAACCGACAATTAAATTGACCAACTAATTTTGCATATAAAACACATTTGAGTCATATAAATATAGAACAAGATGGCCTGGTTGTGCATTTTTTCTACGAAAGAGCCTTGAACGAAGTTTCCTGGAAATTTCATTGAAATTAAGAACTGTAATAATTTATCAAATGTTTCCGCATATTATGAAATAAAAAAATAATTAAGGATTACAACGGTGGGCCTGGACGCGCTAACTTTTCAATTATTAACAGTTCAAGCCAAGACTGACCCGGCATTTTTGAGATCTTTGACACAAATAATAACAAGACTAATTAAATATTAATATTGTATTAATTTAATCACAAAAATTTTTGAAATACGAAATTAAAAATAATTAAACTATACAATTATTCAAAGATACGTAAAATACTTTTTTGTAATTTAAAAACTTTGTGGATGTTTTGAATAATTGGGAAATTAAAGAATATGAGAGTCTTGTTGTAATTTTTCAGAAAAACGTAGTCCTTTAAGTTAATTAGACTCTGGTTTCGATTATTAAAAACCGGGAGGGGGTTCCAAACCTTTTGCTCTTGGCGAGAGAGCGCGCCTTGAATTGTTAATTGGAAACGGAGAAAGAGTCTTTAGTTGCAGTATGCAGACAAGTGAGAATCTTCAATCAATCATTAACCTTTATATCTCTCTGAATGCACCGACTTAATTAGTCTGAAAATTAAAATTTCTTGATTGATATCAAAAATGTTTAAGTGAGAGTGCGGGAAACCATATCAATCTTGTAATAATATCAACTTAGATTCATATCAGGCTCAATTATGATCCAATGAATAGAAATATTAGGCGAGTCCATATCGTCCTATTTTCTAGCAGGGAGTGCCGTCAAGCCATGTCTGATTTTCATTGTTTGTTCTGTGCTCGACTCCATTGAGACTCGGACACAGTGCACAGAAAGAGAACCAATAATCCTATGTTGTATACATTATTTTATTAATTTGTTGGATGTGTTTTATTTAGTGATTTTAGAATATGCATTATCGATGTGGTTCGAAAAAGAAATCGTATTGCTACTACAGGTTCGTAGGAACTCAGACCTGGAAACACAAGCTAGCATTCATAAACATGATTGCGAAGTGTTATTTTTTTTTCTATAAAAACGTACAAAAATAGGAGGAAAGTAGACAAGACGATACAATTTTAACGTGGTATCTCCCGAAGGAACTAATCCACGGCCTGAACACCTCTCAGTGGAGATGTCCAGGTCGGCAACCTGGCAATTTTATACTGTTCTGTTTTTCTTTCCTTCAATATTGGTGGAGAAACCATTACAAGATTATTGTTTTTGCCATTATTATTACAATTAATAGACCCCCATTTTACCTCTTATACATCTTATTCATTCTTTTGTTTGTATTGATAATAAAGGAAAAAAAAACCTATTATATGATAAATATTTGAGCTCGTGTCGCGAAATTACTTCTTTCATCGTAGGTATATGGGATACAAGAATAGCTCTGCCAAAGAGAAGTACACTTGTTAGTAATTTATTGAATTATGACAAAAAATTAAGTGAATATTGTAGTTTTATGACAAGTTAAGTTGTATACAAAGATGCACGCAAGGTGTTCGACGAAATTCCAATCAGAGAAAAATAGTCGAGTACGCTACTATTTTCACTCACATTTATTTTAGCAAGAATCTAAGTACTGCATGCATCCATATAAGCATCGGTGATTGAAATTTAATTGACTGACAAAAAGCAAGAATGAATTCTAGTAAATACCTGGTTAAGAAGGTGTTATAATCAAGCGATGCGGTGGCTTTGATCTTTATTACGTTATATTGCTGAAGAACAAGTCCATATAAACACATACAACACTACAAATAGTAACCCGGGGAAATATAACTGCATGCGCAATAGATGAAATGATTTAGTTAGATTATATATGATGATTGACTAATTAAGAAAATAATCAAGCCTATTAATCAATTGCTAATACTCTCAAAACATTTTTACATTATTTTTTAGATGATGAAAATTAGATAAGAATTTGTAAAAATGCAAAAATGCCCCTGAAAATTTCAACAAATGTTTATTTTAACTAGTTTCAAATATGAATATAAGTATATAAAATTTCTTTTAAAATATGGTGGTGTAGATATATGTGGCAATATTCAAGAATAGAGATACACATAACAGTTGATTTCGAAATTTTACCTTGTGTTGTCATGAAGTGGCAAAGCAAATCTTCCATTAATTAACATAACAGTTGATTTACATTTTTTTTAAAACAAATCTTTTTCAACTCGTCACTGCAGCCATTGATAGAGAGTGATTCCAGCGATGGTGGGAGGCCATTTTCTGCAAAGACCGGATACTTCGACATTCAGAGGTTTTAAGAGTTTCGAGAGATGAAAGATTACACAATTGATTAGGCACTGATTTGAGATTCTCACAGCTATGAAATTCTAGTTTTTTGAGTGAAGTAAGGAGTTAAAGTGCTTTCTCCTGCTCCTCTTAGGTCAACTATTTCATGACCTTCTAAAGATAAGGATTTAAGGGTTGATAACTGCTTGCAAGTTGGACCTGACAAGATGTTAGTATGACTCGAAATAAGCTTCTCGGCTAATGTGGCAGACTCATCCGTGTTCGAATCCTCCGACCTAGTTACGGAGTTCAAAGCTACGAATTTGGGGCATTCTTTAATATCCAAGTGCTCGAGTTGTGTGGGGATCAGTAAGCCTTTTAATGACACCAAGTTTTGACAATTAATAATTAAAAGTCTCTTCAGAGCTGAACAGGGTGAGAGGTTCAAAGAGGTCAAATTCGGACTATTGAATATTTCCAGATGGGATAGAGAGGTTAATGGTGTAAGCAATGAAGATATTATATTGTCCGGCACATTGTTAAGCCACAATTCTCTCACGCCTGGTGGAAGGAAGCAACATTCATTCACGTGCTCATCTAAATTAGTTATAGATGATAAGAGGTTTGAACTGCTTAAATGTAACTCCTCAATCGAGGTTAGTGCTCCCAGCCCTTTTTTACTTGCGAAAATGAGATCCGAGCAACCGTAAAACTGTAATTTCTTCAGAGTAGATTTTAAAAAACAAGGAATTTGCAACAATCCTTGATTATTAATTGGGACTGTCGAGGAGGATGCCGAATTAGTGAAGCAAGATGTGGTAATGGAAGCTACTTTCAAGGTTGTTATTTTCCGACAAGTAATTATTTTCAATTCATAAAGGTTTGTCAGATTCAACAATAGAATAGATAGTTGTTTTCCTGTAATATCGCATAAGTAGATATCTAGGTGTTCCAGCGACCGTGGCAAAAAACTATTCTCGACACTTAGCTCATTTGGTTCAAACAATAAAAAAAGCTCGGGACAGTTTCTAATAGATAACCTTTTTAAATTTACAAGCCCACGCAATCTTTCCCATGACACATATCTAAGCTTCTCACAATCACATATTGTAAGATCATGCAGATGGGGAAACCAATTTTTGGTCTTATCACTAAAAGAAGCAAATTCAAAATAAAGGAACTCTGTTAATTCAGGGCATTTTACAATTGTTAGTTTTTTCAAGCAAGGAAATGCCTGCCATTGGTTGGTCCCTCTCCACTTCTCCAACTTGGGCATATCGTATACCTCCATTTCTTCTAAAGCTCGAAATCCCATGTCTGCACCAGTGCCATAGAATGGTACGTTGATTTCTCTGACAACAAACAAATTTTGTAGTATCAATTTCGTGAGAGATAATAAATGTCCAAGAGGAGGAAGTATCTCCCATTCTTCGCAATCCCCTAAATAAAGCGATACTAAATGATCCAAAGAATTTTCATTGACCAACCATGTCGGAGATGTCGCACCACTATACCCATTGATATGAAGTCGTTCGAGATTATAGTTTGGCCTGAGTCCTTCCAGGACATCTGCATCCATAGCTGGTTCAGATTCACCATTCTCTCTATTCCAAGACAAATACAAACTATCAAGGAATGACTTCTCTTCAAGTCTTGCCCCAATCGCCTCCTCCTTGCTTCCTACATTCTCTAAGTTGAATATTTTCAATAAACCTCTTAGATTTATCAACAATCCTAGTTGTGCTATCTCAAATCCGCTTTCTTTCTTAACATGAAACTCACGTAATCCAGAAAGAGCTGTTAGTTTTCCAACCCACGGTATTTTACTATGGAACATTGGATTGCGAATCAACCACAGTAAAAAGTGGTCTGTTTTTTCCTTAAACCTTCCTCGAATATACTCATTGCTTATATCTATTACTTCTAGATGATAGAGCTTACTTAGATTATTATGAAAATCTTTTTGGATATCATTCCGGTTCCATGGACATCGATAAAGTTGTAAGTAACGAAGATGGATAAATTCCGAAAAATTACATGTTAGAAGATCAACATTGTCGGACATTGTATATATCACTAGTACTCTCAATCCGTTCAATCTCCGGAGAAAATCCTTTAGAGCAGCAGCAAAATTTGAATTATACCTTCCAATAATAATTAAAGTACTCAGATTTTGAACTTCAATATGTTTTTTAATATCTACTATATGTTTCTCGAAATTTCCACAAGGTATAATTGAATTATGCGAAACAGAGGTTTGATAAGTTTCGGTGATGATTGATAAATGACGAATAGTATTGGGAATACCTTTGGTTAAATATCTTGAGTTATCTATTTTATAGCAATCGTGTTGTGATACGTTTTGTGCTAAATCATGCATTAGATCATGGATAACATAATGAGTGCTTGAAAAAGGATTTTTAACTTCTTCGAAGAAACTGGAATTTACTAAACCATCGAAATACATATTTCCCATATCCTCGACTGCCATTACGTTACTGTTATTCAGTAAAACAAAACCTTGAGCAATCCAGATATTAACCAACTCCTCCCTGTAGTAATGGAAACCCTTATGAAATAAAGAACAAAATGAAAAACACCTTTGTAGGTGAAAAGGTAGAGATTCATAACTCAATCTCAATGCTGGCATGATATCATCATGCTCAATTTGAGATTTCCATTCTTCGTTATCTCTTACATTCTTCCAATAAATAATATTCGAATTTTTATTTAACATTGCACCTACAGTTTTTGCCGCTAAAGGATAATTTGAAAGTTTTTTACAAATTTGTTCCCCAATTCTTTGTGAAATATTGTAATTTTCATATTTCTCATCACTAAATGCATGTGATTTAAATAATTTCCAAAAATCATCTTCTTTCAAACCACCCAATTTAATCATATTTTTCTCACTGGTTAATTTTGCTACTGATAATTTTCTCGTTGTTAACAAAACAACGTTACCATTTTCCCCCCTTGATTCCAATAGAGAGAGGAGCCTCTCCAACTTGCTTTTATCAGTGTCCTCCCACACATCATCTAATACAAGCAGAAATCTTTTCGAACTTAAGAAATTTTTAAGAATTTCCAAATGTCTATTTAAGTTTCTCTCTTGTTTATACTCCTCTCCAGGGATGAACTCTAGCAACTCACGAATAAGCCTACCTTCATCGTAATCGATGGACACGTGAATCCACATTGTTAGTTCAAAATATTCTTTTATTTTTGAGTCGTTAAACACGAGTCGAGCGAGAGTCGTCTTACCGACACCTCCATTCCCTATTATGGGTAATACAGATAGATTGATATTGGCAAAATGTGTCCCTATCAATTGACCTATTATAAATTCTTTCTCTTCATCTCTACCAAAGACTCTCGATTCCATTAAATGTGAGGATTTCAACGGGCTTAGCATACTAGTATTTACGTTTGCCTTAACAGTTTGATCTTGTTTTTGTAGATTGAGTATTTTATAAAGTTTTTTTCCAACTTCGTTTAAATTTTCAACTACAATGTGTATCCTACGGGACAAATCGTCCTTTTGAAACTTAGTTCGTTTATTCCTAACTAGAGCATGATCTCCATCAATTTTTCTTTTAGAACCCTGAATTTGGGCATCCTCATTTCTATAGATAGGAATATAACTTTTCAACGTAGAGAACTTACAAACCAAATCTTGAGATGGAGATGAAGAGGCACCGATTGAACGATTTTCTATCTCGCACTCGATGTGATAGTACTGCATCTCATCGAGCAAATCTTCAGCTTGATATACAAGATACTGAACACATTGGATATATTTTACCAGGTCATTATTTTGGATCCCTTTCTTGATCTGCCCAAAACCAAGACCAATTTTGATGTATTCGAGGTTATCCTCAAGGAGTTTGTATTCCTCGTTCAAACCCATATCGGATGCCCATTTCTCGAGCACGCGAGTAAGATATTTATCAAAGAGAACTTGGATGAATCCGCCTGTAATACCAATAGCAGTCCCCAGATCCATCTTATATGTATGGCTCAAGAAAATAACTAAAATTGTGACAAGGAAGGCGAACTAAAGGAGACGAATTAGATGGATAATAGTGTTTGAGAAATTATAAATATGATAAGATAAGCAAATGCATTCATGAGATGGCAAGGATCATGATGAATCGAAGTAAAGATTGGTTGAAGTTTAAATAGAAAGAAGGAAATTTCAAAGAGAAGAAGAGGAAAAAGAAAAGGGATTTGTTTTGTGTGAAAGATGAAGAGGAACGCACGGGTGAACAAAGAAAGCAATGACTATAAGCAAGAACTATTTGTTCCTCAAATCCATATTAAATATACTGCTCAAGAAAGATATTAAAATTGGGACAAATAAGGATTAGATGAAGTTTATAGATAAAAGGAGATTTTCTTTTTTTGTGAAATATGAACTGAAACAGGAAGACAGACAATGGACATAAAGAAAGCAAAATTTAGTTGTTGAAAGTTTAGAAAACTGAAGTCGGCGTGGTTTATTTTCTTACATAGCGATGCTATTTATGTACAATATCTGGGGCAAAATTGTAATTGTAACTTTAGTTATAAAATATGCTTATTAGAGAACTATAAAATAATATTATGTTTGTGCATCTTTTGTAATTGCAATTGTCTTTTTGTAGTTTGCACAGAGAATCATGGAAGTTGCAATGTTGAAAAATGGATGCAAGATTATAAATTGAGTGAACAGAGTTAAATCACCCGGTCTTTGATGGAGAAATATGAGAAATGCCGTTGCATGTACGACGGGTTTTGTGGATGCAGTCAAATTTATCACCATCACTCTATTTAATTCTGAGATGTATCATGTATTCAAAAGTCATGAGAAAGATTTACTTACCGGAAGCTTCTACATCTTCTTTGAAAAAGAATATTTTCGGTACTAGCAAATTTATTTAATATCTACATTTTATTTCTCCATTTCATTAATTGTTGGTCTCTCCGTTATTTCTCTTTTTTCTCCCTATTTCAATCATTTCTTTATGGAACAGAACTTATGCACCTCTCTCTTTGATCACCCTATGATAAAAGTTCATGTCTTGTTTGTTTTACCCAAAGTGAGTTTCGCCTTAACTCAAATTGTATCATCATCCAAAAACATGTGAATTGTAAATAACTTTTTACTGAAATTGAGCATTATTTATGATATTTATGATTAAACTGAAATGGTTCAAATCTATGCTGCGTAATAAATTTCCATTTTTCTTCATGTTAATCTTCGATATTGCGCGATATTGCAGCAATATTGCGGCGTAATTTAGGTGTTTGCGGCATTGCGTTTTTGAAATATTTATTACAGGAAAACAACAACCTTGAATCCATAGGCTTCAAAAGAAGGTTTTATGGGCAACCTTCAAAAGAATTTATCCAGTGAGGAATTTATGACCCTTCTTTTGAAGGTTGCGTCAGATTATGACCCTTCATTTGAAATGCCGGGTGGAAGGAAGCAACTATTCTCGATGTATTTCTCTGGTTTTGTATCCAAAATAAAATCCTCACTGGACAACCTTCAAAAGAAGGGTCATAATCTGACGAGTCAATGTACTTTGTGCAAAGTGGATAAATTCTTTTGAAGGTTGCTTCCTTCAAAAGAAGCCTATGGATTTTATTTGTCAGATTCAACCTGTAATATCGCATAAGTAGATAGTTGCGTCAGATTATGACCCTTTTTTTGAAGGTTGTCCAGTGAGGAATTTATACACCATAGGCTTGAATCCATAGAAAAGTACACGCGCGATTTCCTTGACAGGTTTTTGGTAAAAAATAATACAATTATTTTGTGTAATATTGGACTGATTTTTTAAGATCTAGGTTTTCAAATTAAAACCATATAAATAAACTTCCATCTTTTTATATCTAATCATGGATGAAACATCCCTTTCATTTTAATAAAAAATATATAATATTAATTGTTTACCAATTATGAGGTAGAGTTTAGCATCTAGTTTATATAGGTTTTATGGGCAAAACTTATATAATTTTGATTGATTATCAATTGTACATCTATTGTATTGTTGGTAGCATAACTCGTAACTCGTTTGTCGTAGTTTGAGACAATAGTAATTTTTTTTTCTTGTTGATAATGTAATGTAGTATTTTTTATGTCGTAATTTTAGTTTATATTAGTAGAATTTGTTCTTATAATGTTTTTCAACTTTTTAAATATTTTTTTTATTTTTTTTTCAATTTTTTTCGACTTTTTTACCTATTGTCCAATTTTTTTTATTCCGTTCAGGTTGATTCGGGCAATATCCGTCCAATTGACACCTCTAACTACAAGACAATTTTGCTGACAATTCAAAATATTTATTGTATTATTGTGTACAAACTAATTGTAATTTTTGTATGACATAATATTTTTGTTAGTATTACTATTATATAATCTATGACGCGCAAATCCTACATACATGTTATATGATTCATTATTTCTAGATTTATTATTGCATGACCTATTCAAAATAATAATGATATAATAATATTTTCATATTTGTAATAAAATTGGATATATCTCAAATATAATTATATCGTGGTACTACTATATGTATTAATCAAGAAATTTGTAGATGATCATACATAACTGAATTATAAAATATAACGATCTTAATATAATGTGATATAACTTTATTTTAAAATGATATCGTCTTTATCATTGTAAATAGTGGATTTATATTAAAATGAAAAATATAATTATCATGTTCGTCGCATATCGCAAGTATTATCCTAATATTTTTTATTTTTATTTTTGAGTCCTTAAAACAAGTCGAGCAAGAGTGTTTTATCGATATCTGCATTCTCTACTATCGGTAATATAGATTAGGGGCAATTTCTTTTATATCCCTACTAAACTCATAAATAACAAATTTATCCCTCTAAAATTAAAAATATCATATTTGTCCTTACTAAATCAAGTTAGTATCAAATTTATCCAAAATTTACAATTTGGTCAAATTTAACAGAAAATTCAAAACAATTGACTAATTTACCCCTTAACTAATCATCAATCCAATAAACTAGTAAAAGTACTAAACCCAATAACAACATGATTCAAACCCATACCCGATAACATATGAAGCCTAAACCAGTCTCTCATCTTCATACGATCTCTTTTCTCCCATCTTTCATACGAAGAAGAAGCTACGAAGAAGTTCCATATGAGACGATCTCTTCTGGCCAAGATGGCGCTCTAACAAGGTGGTTTGGAGAGGCGGAAGAGAGAAGTCACCGGAAACCCTAGCCACCAGATCGACAGTTCGTCAAATTGACCTCAAGGAGCGAGAAATATCTTCATCAAGTAAGTCAATTTATTCATCAATTGATTATTATTTCTACCATTTCACTACGTTGGAAGACTGCCATTGCAGGTTTTTCTGTTTTTATTTCGTTGTTTTTTGTGATAAATTGTTGAATTAGCATTCGAATTGTGATAAATTGTTGAAGTAGGATCACAATTTGGTTCCCATTTTCTGATTTTTGCTGATTTCGACAGTTTTTGCAATTAGGGATCCAATTGTTCTTTACTGTGTTTTTATGTTTTTCAGTTTTTTTTTCTGGTTTTTCAGCAGTTTTCGCAATTAGGTTCAAATTTACTATTTTTTGTTAATTTCAACAGTTTTTGCAATTAGGGATCCAATTAGGGAACAAGCTCGTGTTAGCAACAGATGACGAGCATTTCGAAGTACCAGTCTGCATGCATCAGATGTAACTAATGTACTTGTATTGTTGGGAACATATGAAGGGTCCTGATTGTAATGAAACAGTACCAGTATGCAACTAGAGAGTTCGAGAAGTTATGTTTGGTATGTTGCGCGAAACACGTTATGTGCAAGAAATAAAATCAGGGATCAAAGTTTAAAATTACTAAAAATGGTGAAGACGAGATTTCTATTGGTAATTGTAATTCGATTATGGTCATGGTTTGTAATTTAGATTTGTGTATGATATTGTGAAGTTTGTGATTATATTCATATAAATTTATGAATGAAATTGTGTTGAATGATTTATGTTACATTCTCGAAACTAAAAAAATATTAAAAACTACTAGGTACAATGTTATAAATTAGCACTCAAGTCCAAAAACTTATTAAATTGCAAGAAAGGGTCTCAATATCTTTTAATCCAATTACAATTACTAACAATCAACTATAAGAAGTACTGTCAATAATCAACTATAACAATCACAACCATAATCATACAAAATTGGTACAAGTTGTCCAGTAAACAAGTCGATCGTGCACGAGGACTCGATCAAAGAGAATCAACAAGAGCTCGATCAGAAACTCATGTTGGGCTCAATCAGCGATTCGGACGCACAGGAGGACTGGGGCTCGAACACGTGTGGAGTTTGGATCATGCGAGATAAGACTCGGTCATACCATCAATCGCGTCTGAATTGTTCGAGACCTGTTTTTGCGTGAAGGAAAAAATTGTGATCTTTCGTGAAAACAAATCTGAAAAATCAAAAGAATTGTCAAACAGTGAAAATAAATCTTAAAAATCAAAAGAATTGTCACTCAAAAATCAAAATAGTTGTCAAACCGTGACATTCATGCCCAAAAGTAGATTCGCGATACCTTGCAATCACTTTTCTACATTTCAATGAGATCACACATATTATCTACAATGAATACATTCATCAATTCATAACTTCATTATCTCGATTCAATGGTATCATACATATTATCTACGATGAATACATTCGAATAAATCAATTTATGACTTAAAAACCTCAATTGAAGCTAAAATAAAGAGGAAAATTAGAGCAGTAGTGATTAGTACCAGTTGATGTGGGTACCGGTTAGGTCGTACCAGTCAGCCTCGACTGGGATTGGGAATCTCTCTCGTCATAAATAGATCCAAAACCGCTCCTATTTCACAATATACGCATGGTAGCACACAAGAAAAGGATGGGATAGATCGCACTAGAGGGAATGTGGGTCTTGGTCGCCTCAGGAGACTCGTGGCTTGATTATGCGAGGGTTTTCGTGTCGGTCGCCTCAGAAGTTGCTTATTGGTTTTGTATGGATTTCGTTGGGTTTTCGTATCGATCTGGTGGCTAGGGTTTCCGGTGACTTCTCTCTTCCGCCTCTCCAAACCACCTTGCTAGAGCGCCATCTTGGCCAGGAGAGATCGTCTCATATGGAGCTTCTTTGTAGCTTCTCCTTCGTATGAAACATAGGAGAAGGGAGATCGTATGGAGATGAGAGACTAGTTTAGGGTTCCTATGTTATCGGGTATGGATTTGAATTATGATGTTATTGGGTTTAGTATTTAATTAGTTTATTGGATTGAGGATTAGTTAAGGGATAAATTAGTCAATTGTTATGAATTTTCTGTTAAATTTGACCAAATTGCAAATTTTGGATAAATTTGATATTAACTTGATTTAGTAAGGACAAATATGATATTTTTAATTTTAGAGGGATAAATTTGTTATTTATGAGTTTAGTAGGGACACAGGAGAAATTTTCCCTATAGATTAAAGAGATATTGGTATTGGCAAAACGTGCAGTTGACATGTGATAACTTCTCTTCATCTCTACCAAAGACCCAATACAACTTCTTTTAAATTTTCAAAAACAATGTGTATCCTACGGGACAAATCGTCCTTTCGAAAATTAGTTCGTTTATTCTTTTTAGAATCCCGAGTTTCGGCATCCTCATTTCTATAGATAGGAATGAAACTTTCCGTTGTAGAGAATTGACTAACCGGATCTTGAGGTGCCGAAGAAGAGATGCCGCCGGAACGATCTTCTCTCTCGAACTCAATGCGATAGGCCCTTTCTCGATCTGCCCAAAACCAAGACCAATTTTGATGTATTCGAGGTTATCCTCAAAGAGTTTGTATTTCTCGTTCAAACTCACATCAGATGCCCATTTCTCAAACAAGTGAGTAGGATATTTATCAAAGAGAATTTGGATGAGCCCGCCTGCTATACCAATGGCAGTCCCCAAATCCATCTCTATATTGTTGGTGGGTATTCTCGTAAATATGAGAAAATGGCACTTATAGATGGTTAGTGGATAAATCAGAGAGAATGATAATTAGAAATGGCTATTATTCGCGTTACAATGTCGCTGTCCTTAAAGACTTATTCGTCCCCACCAATTATATTATTTGGTGTGCAACGGGTCCAACGAATAGCCTTCCAGGATATAATAGCCTTTCTGACTGCGTTTGCACAAACAAAATCAGACCCAAACACCAACTTGAAAATATCAGGACTATCGTAACACTTGCCAAATAAATTTTGCAGTAATTTATTCGAAGTGGATCTGTAAGAAAATTAACCGAGAAGTATAAGACTTGTATGAGATTGTATCTCTTCTTTTCTCTTTTCCTTTCTTGAATGGTATTCTCTTTTCTCTTTCTTTCTCATAAATTTGTGGTATATTTTTCTCTTTCTTCTCTTACTTTCTCATAAATTTGTGGTGTCTTTTCTTTATTTGGAGTACTCAAGAAAGAAAGATAAGAGAATGAATAATTTCAATTCTCTTTCATTGAACTCACATCCATTACAATGAAAGGGGGGTATATATATAGCATAGTCATGGGTGGTGCCCCACACAAAACCATGGATGGTAATCTATAATACCATGGGAATGTACAATACCATGGGTCCAATACCATGGATGGTGCCCATAGTATATAAATATCATGGGTACAATACCATGGATGGTGCCCATAGTATATAATCATGTCATTAAGAGATAAATATACAAGTCAAATAAATCTTGTTAATTTTCTAAATAAAATTTCTAAAACAAAATTTATTTCATTAAAAATTAAAATTAAAAATTATTTTGAAAATCATTAACATTGCCCCACCATTTTCAAAATAAAAGAAAATAAAATATTTTTACAGATCTTTGATAGTCCTGGAGTTTCTATGCATAAATAAAGGTATCTCTCGATTTGAACCATTACTTAGTGATAATTTATCAAAGTTGATCAGAATAATCTGGTAGACAAGTCTTTGAACCAAATATCCTATTTGACCAACCAGATATATCTCACACATAGAATCTCATATCCTAATAGGTGTTTATATTGCCGACGCGTTAATGACCATACGTCTATATCCTGTTTCATGGATGCTTTAAGAGTTCAGCCCTGACTCTAAGAAGCGGCCCCACTTCTCATCCACATAGGTAGACTCACAAGTGTCCCGTAATTAAAACACTTTAAAATAGGTCTATTAAGAGCTTGTGCTCATCCTTCTCCTTTTACATTACGGTCCAAGCACTTATTTCTTGGGATGGCAAAAAATTTCAAAAGTGCTGGAATCACAAGTTTAACAAAATCGTTCAGTGAACTAAAGATCTGGCGTTGTACCAAATGTTTAGTTGAAGTTTTGTTATCTGTGATATTCTTATATGGGTTTAAGTCCCATCCCTTTAGTTGTCTTGTACAACATATCTCTTGCAAGAGGTTTTGTTAACGGATCAGCCAAATTTTGGTGAAATCTTACAAAGTCAATACTAATTACTCCATTAGTAATTAATTGTCTCACCGTACTGTGTCTTCGACCAATATGTCGAGACTTACCATTATATATTTCACTATATGCTCTAGATAGTGTGACCTGATTATCACAATGTATTGATACAGGTGGAATCGGTTTTGGCCATAATGGTATTTGTGATAACATTTCACGAAGCCATTCTGCTTCTGTACTTGCTGATTCTAATGCTATAAATTCTACAGCCATAGTTGAATCTGCAATACATGTCTGTTTCTTGGATTTCCAAGACACAGTCCCACCAGCAAGTGTAAATACCCAACCACTAGTTGAAGCGTGGTCTTCGATATCTGTTATCCAACTGGCATCACTGTATCCTTCTAAAACAGAAGGATCACCATTATAAGAAATACCATAATTTATGGTCTTCTTTAAATATCTCAGTATTCTATGTACTGTTTTAGTCCATATAATGACTTAACAAGTTTACATACCTTGTTTTTTGATCAGGCAATACATACCCTTCAGGTTGTTCCATGTATACCTCTTCTTCTAAATTACCATTTAGAAAAGCTGTTTTCACATCCATCTGATGAATGACCAAATTATGCAATGTTGCCAATGCAATTAACATTCGGATTGTTGCAATCCGAGCCACTGGTGCATAGGTGTCAAAATAATCGATACCTTCTTTTTGAGTAAAACCTTTGGCAACCAGTCTTGCTTTATATTTATCAACTGTTCCATCCACCTTCATTTTCTTTTTGAAAATCCATTTGCAACCGATTGGTTTGCAACCAGGTGGAAGATCTACCAACACCCAAGTGTTGTTTTCGAGGATTGAATCCATTTCATTATGAATTGCCTCTTTCCAAAAGATGGCATCATTCGATTTAATTGCTTCATTAAAACTCATAGGATTTTCATCTGTATTGAAACAGTATGGAATTTCTTTTTTGACAGAATTTCTAGTACCCTCAACTAGATACATAAAGAAATCTGGTCCAAAATCTTTTGATTTTCTAATTCTTTTGTTTTTCCTTGGTTCAGTATTTTCGACTTTCTCATTGTCGAAGTCTTGTAAGTTGGGCCTAGGAATTGAGATAAATCTATTTTCATCAAATATAGCATCTCTTGATTCAATAATAGAATTTACATTTATTAAATCATTTGGTTCAACTACCATGAACCTATATGCTTTGCTATTTTGGGCATAACCCAAAAATATACATTCAATTCCTCTTTCACCCAATTTTTTCTTTTTGGGTTCTGGCAATTTGACAATTGCTCGACAACCCCAAACTTTGAAATAATTCAAGTTTGGTTTTCTTTTCTTGAAATATTCATATGGTGTGATTTTATTGTTTTTGGTAGGGACTCTATTTAAAATATGGCACGTTGTTAACGCAGCTTCTCCCCAAAAACCTTGTCCTAAACAAGAATTGGAAAGCATTGCATTTATCATTTCTGTCATGACTCTATTTTTTCTTTCCGCTACACCATTTTGTTGTGGTGAGTAAGGTGCAGTTATCTGATGGATAATGCCTTTTGATTCAAAATAATGGGGATCAAAATATTCACCCCCTCTATCAGTTCTCAAACACTTGATAGAGCTTTCAGTCTGTAATTCTTCATTTTTGTAAACTTGAAACTTTTCTAAAGCTTCATCTTTTGATTTCAATAAATATACATAACAATATCGTGAATAATCATTGATAAATGTAACAAGATATTTCTTTCCACCAATAGTTGGTGTGCTGTGAAAATCACAGACATCAGAATGTATAAACTCAAGTAAGTTTGAACATCTTGTTACCGTTGTGTATGACTTTTTAGTAATTTTTGTAGTTTACAATTCTGACAACTTGTAATATTCTTATCAAAAGATGGAATTAAATCAACTTTTACCATTTCCTGCATTTTACGGAAATTAACATGTCCGAGACGACTGTGCCACATACAAGGCGAGTCAACCATATAAGTTGAAACATCATTACTGGTTACGCTAAGTCGAAACATTCCATCACATAGGTAACCTTTCCCGATATATTTATCGTACTTCGACAGAATAAATTTATCTGCCTCAAACACAAGTTTGAAACCAAACTTAGTTAACAATCCACCTGATAAGAAATTTTTTATAACATCCGGAACATGATAAACATCATGTAACAATAGCGTTCTTCCAGATGTAAATTCAATCTCACAAGTTCCTTTGCCAGTGTCTGGCTCAGTGGATGAATTACACATATATAAAACAGTTGCTGGCTCTACCGGCTCATAGGTCTTAAATAGACCTCTGTCTTTGCAGACATGTCGGGTGGCGCCTGAGTCAATGCACCATGCCCCACCATCCCCGGCCTTATTGGGCTCGAATATCATGGCCACAAAATTTTCTTTTACAACAGGTGCGTTACTCTTTTTCTTTAAAAAATGATAGTCCGTCTTGTAATGTCCGGACATATCACAATAGTAACCCGCAACCTTTTTCCTTTTATAAAATGAGGCTTTCTTAGAATTCTTGTATGTTCTCATACTAGACTTATGAGAATGAACTCTTTTTATCATGTGCACTTGCATTTCTAGAGCTTTTTGCTCATCATTGGTAAATTGTTCCATGACTGATCGATCATTTACCATGGTAAAATGATTGGAACGATAAATTATGAATTTCTTACTTGTGGCATCCTCATACATGTACCTTGCCTCTAGTTTGTCCCAGAGTTCCTTTGCAGTGGTGGCGGTTTGAAAGATATCATACAAACCATCAGCCAAGGTATTGAGGATATAATTACGACACACATAATCATCACTTTCAATCTTTGTTCTATTTCTGATTTCGGATAGTGTTTCACCATCCTTCATCATTGGTGGTGTGGTATTCAACACATGGTCAACTTTAAGAGTGGTTAGCAAGAACCGCATCTTTCGTTGCCATCGGATAAAGTTACCACCGTCAAACCTCTCTAATTTCACAATGTCAGAAGACTTTAATTGGTGCCATTATATCGAATAAGTCTTTAAGATTGTTGGTGGGTATTCTCGTAAATATGAGAAAATGGCACTTATAGATGGTTAGTGGATAAATCAGAGAGAATGATAATTAGAAATGGCTATTATTCGCGTTACAATGTCGCTGTCCTTAAAGACTTATTCGTCCCCACCAATTATATTATTTGGTGTGCAACGGGTCCAACGAATAGCCTTCCAGGATACAATAGCCTTTCTGACTGCGTTTGCACAAAAGAAATCAGACCCAAACACCAACTTGAAAATATCAGGACTATCGTAACACTTGCCAAATAAATTCTGCAGTAATTTATTCGAAGTGGATATGTAAGAAAATTAACCGAGAAGTATAAGACTTGTATGAGATTGTATCTATTCTTTTCTCTTTTCCTTTCTTGAATGGTATTCTCTTTTCTCTTTCTTTCTCATAAATTTGTGGTATATTTTTCTATTTCTTCTCTTACTTTCTCATAAATTTGTGGTGTCTTTTCTTTCTTTGGAGTACTCAAGAAAAAAAGATAAGAGAATGAATAATTTCAATTCTCTTTCATTGAACTCACATCCATTACAATGAAAGGGGGGTATATATATAGCATAGTCATGGGTGGTGCCCCACACAAAACCATGGATGGTAATCTATAATACCATGGGAATGTACAATAACATGGGTCCAATACAATGGATGTTGCCCATAGTAGTATATAAATATCATGGGTACAATACCATGGATGGTGCCTCTAGTATATAATCATGTCATTAAGAGATAAATATACAAAGGGCGACATCCATAGAGGATTTATGGACACAAACAAGACAGATTTTAAGTGGTATCGAAGCCAAAAAACGATGGGATACGCAATGGTTAGCAATGATTTGGACGATTTGGCGAGAAAGAAATCAACGCATATTTCAACACAAGGCTAGGATGCATGGACTTCTCCTCTCCATAGTGCAAGATTTGACTTACAAATGGGGTACTTACTGTTAACTTAGGGTTATAAGTCAAGGTAGTAAAATCTTTAGAAATACTAATAGCTACTGGCTTAGTATGGTTCAAAAGCCCCTGGGCATTTCATGTGTAAATAAACTTTTCTTTTCACTTTTATATAAAAAACGAATGGACCGAGCGCGAATCGCACTCGCCGTTCATTCAAAAAAAAAGAGATAAATATACAAGTCAAATAAATCTTGTTAATTTTCTAAATAAAATTTCTAAAACAAAATTTATTTCATTAAGAATTAAAATTAAAAATTATTTTGAAAATCATTAACATATGTAAGGGTCTAGAAAAAAAAAAGTAAAATTGGGACAATGGAGGCAAAGTAAAGGAGACTGAATTAGTGGGATAAGATGATCAAGTGCATTCAGGAGATGTTAAGGATCAAGATGAATAGAGAAAAATACTGGATGATTTTTTTTTTTATTAATATTTTTTTTTTATTAACAAAATTGGATGATGTTTAAATAGAAAGAAGGAAATTTTAAAGAGAAAAATGGTTTTTTTTTGTGAAAGATGAATAAAATGTGAAGAAGTTTAAATTGAATGAAGAAAATTTCAAAAATAAATCAATAGTTTTATAGTCCAGATAGTTGAGTGCTTAGCATAATAAAATCTTATGTTGATGAGGTTATGTGTTTGAATTCCGATGGTATCAATATACTTTTTTTTTTTATAATGATCACGATTCGTTATCTAAAATTCTCTTCAAAAAGAAAAATTTTAAAAAAAAAAGAGAAGAATGGACTTTTTTTTGTGTGCTCTTTTGTGAAAGATGAATAAGATCGAGTAAATTTGAATAAGAATGGATAACGCTTAAATATATTGCATAAAGCAAAAATTGTATAAAGCAATTTGATATGTTTGTGCCTTTTTTTCTCTACAAAAAAAATGTTCAAGGAAATTCGGTTCAAATTAAGAATTAACACAACAGACAATTAAATTGACCAACTAATTTTACATATAAAACACATTTGAGCGGCCTGCTTGTGCATTTTTTTCTACAAAAGAGTCAGTCTTGCATGAAATTTCCTGGAAATTTCATTGAAATTAAGAACTGTAATTAATTTATCAAATGTTTCCGCATGTTATGAAATAAAAAATAATTAAAGATTACAACGGTGGGCCTAGACCTAGACGCGCTAACTTTTCAATTCTTAACTGTTCAAGCCAAGACTGGCCTGGTATTTTTGAGATCTTGACACAAACATTAACAGGATTAATTAAATATTAATATTGTATTAATTTAATCACAAAAAATTCTGAAATACGAAATTAAAAAATAATTAAACTATACAATTATTCAAAGATACGTAAAATATTTTTTTGTAATTTAAAAACTTTGTGGCTGTTTTGAATAATTGGGAAATTAAAGAATATGAGGGTTTTGTTGTAATTTTTCAGAAAAATGTAGTCCTTTAAGTTAGTTAGACTCTCTGGTTTCGATTATTAAAAACCGGGAGGGGGTTCCAAACCTTTGCTCTTGGCGAGAGAGCGCGCCTTGAATTGTTAATTGGAAACGGAGAAAGAGTCTTTAGTTGCAGTATGCAGACGAGTGAGAATCTTCAATCAATCATTAACCTTTATATCTCTCTGAATGCACCGACTTAATTAGTCTGAAAATTAAAAATTCTTGATTGATATCAAAGATGTTTAAGTGAGAGTGCGGGAAACCATATCAAATCTCATAATAATATCAACATAGATTCATATCAGGCTCAATTATGATCCAATGAATAGAAATATTAGGCGAGTCCATATCGTCCTATTTTCTAGCAGGGAGTGCCGTCAAGCCATGTCTGATTTTCATTGTTTGTTCTGTGCTCGACTCCATTGAGACTCGGACACAGCGCACAGAAAGAGAACCAATAATCCTATGTTGTATACATTATTTTATTAATTTGTCGGATGTGTTTTATTTAGTGATTTTAGAATATGCATTATCGATGTGGTTCGAAAAAGAAATCGTATTGCTACTACAGGTTCGTAGGAACTCAGACCTGGAAACACAAGCTAGCATTCATAAACATGATTGCGAAGTGTTATTTTTTTTTCTATAAAAACGTACAAAAATAGGAGGAAAGTAGACAAGAAAATACAATTTTAACGTGGTATCTCCCGAAGGAACTAATCCACGGCCTGAACACCTCGCGGTGCAGATGGCCTGGTCGGCAAACTGGCAATTTTATACTGTTCTGTTTTTCTTTCCTTCAATATTTGTGGAGAAACCATTACAAGATTATTGTTTTCGTCATTATTATTACAATTAATAGACCCCCATTTTACGTCTTATACATCTTATTCATTGTTTTATTTGTTTCGATAATAAAGGGAGAAAAACCTATTATATGACAAATATTTGAGCTTGTGTCGCGAAATTATTTCTTTCATCTTTAGCTATATGGGATACAAGAATAGCTCTGCCAAAGAGAAGTACATTTGTTAGTAATTTATTGAATTATGACAAAAAATTAAGTGAATATTGTAGTTTTATGACAAGTTATGTTGTATACAAGAATAGCTTGCGAAATTCCAATTAGAAAAAGAGTAGTGATGTACATCTTCTAGTACTCTCCCAGTGCCGGCCCGGACATTTTTGGTGCCCTAGCCCAATTTAATACTTGATTATGAAAAAATATCAAAAATGTTGTCTCACATAACAAAAAAATAAAAACATCGACAATCTCACCTACATACTTCTAATTTCAATATTTTTTTATTATAAAATATCATTTAAACCCTGAAATAGAATAAATACAAACTTAAAGGACTACAAAAATATTTGGAACCCCCTCCCGGTTTTGAAATTAACAAACTTATATATATTTGAAATTAACAAACTTATATATTTTTGTAATACTTCAAATTAACAAACTTATATATATTTGAAATTGCCATACAAAAATATAAATTAGAAAATTAGAAAAATAAATACAAATAGTGTATAAAATAATTATACAAAAATGAATATTGATCTTTAATCTCTAGTTCAGTTTATATTTTTGTATTGATTTATAAAAATAATTCAATACTCATGATATGTTGTAAGATATTTATTCATATATTTATAGTTTTTTACTTTATATAAATGCATATGATATTTTGAGACATCAGAAGGGTACATATATAAGAATTTTCTTAACTGAAAATGTTAAGTAACAAAAATACAAAACTTTATTTGTTTCCTTAATTTTGGCCCCATCCATTTAATACAAATATACAATAATATTTTCCATCTTAAACATTTAATTGTTATAAATACAGTTAATATTGCCAATTAGGTATTGACATCTAACATTGAATGTCTACACAATGTAAAAAAAACTAACATTGAATGTCTGTATAATGTTAAAATATAAAAAAAATATAGTTAGGAAACGGTATTGATCCCTTGACCTCTTCAATCACAAATTTATTGATTACCAAATATACTAAGCTTGAACATTTGCTCAAAAAAAACCGATAAGATATATATAATATTCTTAATCTGGTGCCCCTGGTCATGCTGGTGCCCTAGCCCGTGGGCTTGCTGGGCTTGCCCACGGGCCGGCCCTGTACTCTCCCTCCCAAGAATCTTAATGCGTGGATATGGTTTAACACCGTAAAATTTAACACATAAATACATGATTTAAAATCTTAATTTATGATTTCTTATCTTAATTTATGATTGAACATCTAATTAAGATGTCAAATCATGAATTAATATGTTAAATTATATTCACGTCATGAAGACTTTTGGGGGAGAGGTGGGGTATGTCCAACATTTTTCTTAGAGAAAAATAGTCGAGTACGCTACTATTTTCATAACATTTATTTTAGGAAGAATCTAAGTACTGTATGCATCCATATAAGCATCGGTGATTTAAATTTAATTAACTGACAAAAAGCAAGAATGAATTCTAGTTAATACCTGGTTAAGAAGGTGTTATAATCAAGCGATGCAGTGGCTTTGATCTTTATTACAATATATTGCTGAAGAACAAGTTCATATAAATGCATACAACACTACAAATAGTAACCCGACTAAATATAACTGCAAGCACAATAGACGAAATGATTTAGTTAGATTATAAATGATGATTGACTAATTAAGAAAATAATCAAGCCCATTAATTAATTGCTAATACTCTCAGAACGCTTTTACATTATTTTTTAGATGATGAAAATTAGATAAGAATTTATAAAAGTACAAAAATACCCCTGAAAATTCAACAAATGTTTATTTTAACTAGTTTCAAAAATACATGGAACTTCTTGTAAAATATGGTGGCGCAGATATTATGTGGTAATATTCAAGAATTGAGATAAACAAAACAGCTGATTTAGAAATGTTACCTCGTGTTTTCATGAAATGGCCAAACAAATTTTCCAATTATCATACATATACTGATTTGAAACTTGTTATGTCCTTGCATTGCCTTTTTAACTCGTCACTGCAGTTAAGGATCCACAGTGATTCCAGGGATGGTTGGAAGCCATTTTCTGGCAAAGATTGGATACTTCGACATCCAAAGATTGTAAGAGTTTTGGAGATGAAAGATTACACAATGAATTAGTCAATGATTTGAGGTTCTTGCACCAAGAAAACTCGAGTTTTCCAAGGGAGTTAAGGAGTCCAAGTGCTTTCTCCTGCTCTTCTGTTAGGTCAATCATTTCATCACCTTCTAAACGTAAATATTTAAGGGTTGATAACTGCTTGCAAATTGGATCTGACAAGAAGTTAGTATGACACAAACTAAAATTATCGACTAATGCGGCAAACTCATGAAATACAACTTTTTTTAAAATGGAATACAACTTTTTTTTATGTGATTGATGGCTTGATGCATTCAATGAGACTATCAGAGTTATGTGACTGACACTATCAGAGTTAGTTTGAATAAGACATTTATTTATTTTTTATTTTCATCGTTCAATTTTGATATGAATAATAGATATAATTATTAATAGGGAAATTTTCAAAAAACCCCCTATCTTTTTTGGATATTCTAAAAAACCCCCTATCTTTTTGGAAACTCCAAAAAACACCCTCTACCAAACTTTTATTTTCAAATACCCCTCTATGGGGTTAAAATTAACTATGGATGGTGTTAAATATTTTTGTATGACCAAAATACCCTTCATTTTACATATTTAGTAATTAAAATAATGTTTTTGTTATTTGTATTAATTTAAAAAAAGTCCTAATTTTTTTTTTGCTTATAATAATTTTTAAAAAATAATTGTCATATGTTATATGTATATAATTTTAATATTTCATACATTACATATATTTGACTTTCATAACTTTTTATTGAAAAAATAACATAAAATAATAATAAGATGAACAACAATATTAAAAGAACACCTTGCAAATATTTAAAAAATAAAATATCATGAATCTATTAAAAGCATACATAAAAGAAGAATGAAAATAACATTAAAATAGATGTTTAAAGAAATATTTTTCTTTCAGTATATTTTCAAGTTGTTTATTTTATTATTATCTGATGTTAGTTTTTTCATGAATAATAAATGAAATATTAAAATTATACAAACACAACATTTAATAATTTTATTTTTGTGAAATCATTATATGTTAAAAATTATTTATGAATTTTTTTTAAAAAAAAAAGTAATAAAATTAATGAAAAAAGAACAAAAAATATACATATGAAAATAGAAGGGTATTTTGGTCAAAATTTTTTTTTAACACCATCCTTGGTTAGTTTTAACCCCTAAAGGGGGGGGGGGGTATTTGAAAATAAAAATTAGGTAGAGGGGATTTTTTGGAGTTTCCAAAAAAATAGGGGTTTTTTTAGAATATCCAAAAAAATAGGGGGTTTTTTGAAAATTTCCCTTATTAATAATACTCACTCTTCCATTGTTCTATTATACACTCATCAAGAAGACATTATGTGATTGAATAAGACATTATGTGAATGACACTATCAGAGTTAATTTTTTTTTTATTATACACTCATGAAATAAATTGAAATACTCACTCTTCCATTGTTCTATTAGTCTACCTATCGCCGAACAATCCCTAAGAGCAAAGTAAATCGGTGTTTTTTTTTGTTTGTGTGCCCCTTAGGAAGAAGAATTTACGAAATGCACCATTTTTATATATAATTTTGAGTGATGCTACAGTCACTCCCTCCCTCACTCCCAAATCCACTCCCTAGGTCATTGACATGTGGATCCCACACCTACTTTCACAAAAATTAATTTGTGTGGGACCCATATGTCAGCCACTTTGGGAAGTCGAAAATAGATTTAGCTCAATTTCCAGGTCCAACTTACAAGTCTTCGACAATGAGAAAGTCGAAAATACTGAACCAAGAAAAAACAAAAGAATTAGAAAACCAAAAGATTTTGGACCAGATTTCTTTATGTATCTAGTTGATGGTACTAGAGGTTCTGTAAGAAAGAAATTCCATACTGTTTCAATACAGATGGAGATCCTATGAGCTTTAATGAAGCAATTAAATCGAATGATGCCATCTTTTGAAAAGAGGCAATTCATAATGAAATGGATTCAATCCTTGAAAACAACACTTGGGTGTTGGTAAATCTTCCACCTGGTTGCAAACCAATCTGTTGCAAATGGATTTTCAAAAAGAAAATGAAGGTGGATGGAACAGTTGATAAATGTAAAGCAAGACTGGTTGCGAAAGGTTTCACTCAAAAAGAAGGTATCGATTATTTTGATACCTATGCACCAGTGGCTCGGATTGCAACAATCCGAATGTTAATTGCATTAGCAACATTGCATAATTTGGTCATTCATCAGATGGATGTGAAAACAGCTTTTTTAAATGGTAATTTAGAAGAAGAGGTATACATGGAACAACCCGAAGGGTATGTATTGCCTGGTCAAGAAAACAAGGTATGTAAACTTGTTAAGTCATTATATGGACTAAAACAGGCGCCTAAACAATGGCATGAGAAATTTGATCAAATTCTATTAATGAATGGATTCACAATAAATGAATCGGATAAATGCATTTATTGCAAATTCAATAATAACAAAGGGGTCATCATTTGTTTGTATGTAGATGACATGTTGATATTTGGCACTGATTTGGAAATAATAGAACATACAAAATTATTTCTGTCGAATAATTTTGATATGAAAGATATGGGTGTTGCCGATGTGATACTTGGGATAAAAATTATTCGAAATAGTACCAACATAATTTTATCCCAATCACATTACATTGAAAATATATTAAATAGATTTGAGTACTTGGATTGCACCCCAGTAGCAGCACCATATGATCCAAGTGTGAAATTACTACCCAGTAATGGTAGAATTGTGAATCAATTGGGATACGCACGGATAATTGGATGCTTAATGTATGCTATGACGTGTACCAGACCTGATATTGCTTTTGCAGTTAGTAAAGTAAGTCGGTACACCAGTAATGCAAATAACTTACACTGGCAAGCAGTACATAGAATACTGAGATATTTAAAGAAGACCATAAATTATGGTATTTCTTATAATGGTGATCCTTCAGTTTTAGAAGGATATAGTGATGCCAGTTGGATAACAAATATAGAAGATCACGCTTCAACTAGTGGTTGGGTATTTACACTTGCTGGTGGGGTTGTCTCTTGGAAATCCAAGAAACAGACATGTATTGCAGATTCTACTATGGCTGCAGAATTTATAGCATTAGAATCAGCAAGTAGAGAAGCAGAATGACTTCGTGAAATGTTATCACAAATACCATTATTGCCAAAACCGATTCCGCCTGTATCAATACATTGTGATAATCAGGCCACACTATCTAGAGCATATAGTGAAATATATAATGGTAAGTCTCGACATATTGGTCGAAGACACAGTACGGTGAGACAATTAATTACTAGTGGGGTAATTAGTATCGACTTTGTAAGATCTCACCAAAATTTGGCTGATCCGTTAACAAAACCTCTTGCAAGAGATATGTTGTACAAAACAACTAAAGGGATGGGACTTAAGCCCATATAAGAATATCACAGATAACAAAACTTCAACTAAACATTTGGTACAACGCCAGATCTTTAAATCAATGATCCATTTTGTTAAACTTGTGATGCAAGCACTTTTGTAAACTTTTACCATCCCAGGAAATAAGTGTTTGGACCGTAATGTAAAAGGAGAAGGATGAGCACAAGCTCTTAATAGGCCTATTTTAAAGTGTTTTAATTACGGGACAATTGTGAGTCTACCTATGTGGATGAGAAGTGGGGCCGCTTCTTAGAGTCAAGGCTTCTCTTAAAGCATCCATGAAACAGGATATAGACGCATGGCCATTAACGCGTCGGCAATATAAACACCTATTTGGATATGAGATTCTATGTGTGAGATATATCCGGTTGGTCAAATAGGATATTTGGTTCAAAGACTTGTCTACCAGATTATTCTGATCAACTTTGATAAATTATCACTAAGTAATGGTTCAAATTGAGAAATACCTTTATTTATGCGTAGAAACTCCAGGACTATTAGAGATCTGTAAAAATAGTTTATTTTCTTTTATTTTGAAAATGGTGGGGCAATGTTAATGATTTTCAAAATAAATTTTATTTTTGATAAAATAAATTTTGTTTTAGATATTTTATTTTAGAAAATTAACAAGATTTATTTGACTTGTATATTTATAATCTCTTAATGACATGATTATAATGTCATAAGCATCATGATGAAATTTGGATGATATTATGTGTCATCTTATAAAATATATATAAATGACATTATGTGTCATCATATTAATAATGTAGAAATTATGTGTCATGAAATGAGATGAAAGAACATGCACACTTACACTTGTATGGGTATGTGTCATGAAGAAATATTGAACTTACACATGTATGTGTAGGTGTCATGACATGAATGAAAATTAACATGCATTGTCACACATGTATGACTATGTGTCATGATAAGAATGCAAGTTAACATGCATGGTTACACATGGATGGCCATGTGTCATGATATGACATGCTCATTTCTCCTATAAATAAGCCATGACTCTTGAGAAAAGAAGTAAGAGAAGAAAGAGAAAAACCACACCACAATTTGTGAGAAAGAAAGAGAAAAAGAATACCATTCAAGAAACAAAAGAGAAAAGAAGAGATACAAACTCATACAAGTCTTATACTTCTCGGTTAGTTTTCTTACAGATCCACTTCTAACAAATTACTGCATAATTTGTTTCGCAAGTGTTACGATAGTCCTGATATTTTCAAGTTGGTGTTTGGGTCTGATTTCGTTTGTGCAAACGCAGTCAGAAAGGCTATTGTATCCTGGAAGGCTATTCGTTGGACCCGTTGCACACCAAATAATATAATTGGTGGGGACGAATAAGTCTTTAAGGACAACGGCATTGTAACGCGAATAATAGCCATTTCTAACTATCATTCTCTCTGATTTATCCACTTATCATCTATAAGTACCATTTTATTATATTTACGAAAATACCCACCAACAATACTCAGCCTCGGTACTGGAACGAGATGAAGGAAATACAATTTCGTATCAACCGTAAAAGTGTACACAAGGATGGACGAATGTACGTATTGTTGGTGACCATTTTATTATGAACGATAATAAAATATTTGAACGAATAAGTCTCATTATGTATCAACCGTAAAAGTGTATCTAACCCATAACCGTAAAAGTGTACACAAGGATGAACGAATGTAAACGACACTGATACGTACATTTGTGGGCCAGATCCAATTGGGTTGGAAAGATAATAAGATTATCTAGAACTTACGTGAATGTTCAAAGTCGGTTGGAACCATTTAATATTTTCGTTTCAACATAATACTGAAAGGGTGTCAGTAGTTTTCTGTTTGAAAAGGTGTATATTAGATATACATGCTTTTTGGCCAATCCTTATCCTATATGATATAAATAGGATGTTTCTCTCTCTCTCCAGACCAGATCATTCAGACCAATCTATGGTATTATTCAGAATATTCCAGAAATATAGACAGACATCTTTCTAGAGAGCGAAAGAGTGTGAAGAGAGAAAAACCGAGAAAAGAGTTTTTCTCGGTGTAGAGAATCGATCGAATCAAGCAAGTTCGCCGGTGCAGCGTCTAGGCAGTTGCACCCATGACCGACGAACTCCGACTCACGGTGGATACAAGTAGAGGAGCGACACTTGTGGCTCTCCGATTGTGATCAAACCGAAGGAGCAAAACTGTTGGCTGTGGAAGAGTGTGGACGTGGGACGCACGAAAGATAACCGGAGGCGTGTCAAGACGGTGGGAGACGTGTGGTATGGGACGCACGGGCTAGTCACCAACGTGATACCGGAGAAGGAAAGGATGCGAGCGATCAACCCGTAGTACGTGATCAATTTCACGCTGGTAATCGTCTATCCTTCTATTGCATCGTACCCTCGAAGTCATGGCGTGATCTTGAATTTTGGGAACCGGGAACGGGTGAATTCCCAACACGAGAGACCGCAGGTTGCTTTTTAGATGACCAAGAAATCAAATTGGATCCCATAAAAACACATAACTAGTGGTTGAACGACGATCATCTGGGCAACCTACCCAGTCAACAACCAAGAAATCAAATTGTTTGGTCTGAAGAGGAATTAATTAACAGTCCATGAGATTGAGTGCCTTGTAAATATCGAAGAATTCTCTTAACCAAATTCCAATGAGAAGATCGAGGATTATGCATAAACAGGCTGGCCTTATTCACAGCAAGTGATATGTCAGGACGTGTGAGAGTTGCATACTGAAGTCCCCCAACAGTGGCTCGATAGAGAGTTGGATCTGGAAGAAGTTCTCCAGAATGTTTCGAGTAAGTTTCAGAAGAGAAAATGGGGGTGGAGATTGAGCTAGCAGAACTCATGTTAGCTCTATGAAGAAGTTGCTTGACATACTGAGTTTGAGTTAAAAGAAGACCTGATTCAGATTTCTTACACTCAGTGCCCAGAAAATAATGTAAATCACCAAGATCCTTAAGGTTAAATTGAGAGTGTAATTGTGTAATAATCGAGGAGATTTCAGTGGCAGAATATCTTGTAATGATAATATCATCCACCTAAACCAGCATGAGAGTGGTGGATTGAGAATTATGTTTAATAAAGAGTGAAGTATCTGCCTGATAAGCTATGAATCCCAAAGAAGATAAAGAATTATTCAGCTTTTGAAACTACGCACGAGGAGCCTGTTTTAGGCCATATAATGCCTTTTTAAGAAGATATACATGATCAGGAAATTGCGTATCAACAAACCCTTGTGGTTGTTCCATAATTACTGTGTCTGATAAATCACCATTGAGAAAAGCATTATTAATATCCAATTGTCGAAGTACCCAGTTTTTAGATAAAGCCAAGGATAGAACCATTCGAATAGTGGTCGGTTTGATCACAGGACTGAAAGTTTCCTCGTAGTCAATACCAAATTCTTGTGTAAATCCATGAGCAACTAATCGAGCTTTACATCTTTCAATGGAACCATGGTATTTCATCTTTATCTTATAGATCCATTTGTTCTTGAGAGGAGTCTTATCAACGGGTTTTGGAATAAGAACCCAATTCCCATTTGATAGAAGAGCATTAATTTCTAATGACGTGGCTTGTCTCCACTCTTCTGATTTGACAGCCTGGCTGAAGCATGATGGCTCGTCGAGTAGTGAGAACAATAAAGTCAGGAAGAACTTTGGGTTTTAAAGAATTTGTTTTGCTCCTGGTAACCATAAAGTGTGTAGTAGGATGAGGAGGAGATGAGGTGGAAGAAGATGAAGTGGAAGGCAATGAGGTGGTGGGAGAGGAAAAAGAGAGGTTGGATGAGATGTCAGTGGAGCTGGGAGAAGAAATGATGTTAAGAGAGAGAGTATTGCCAGTATGTTTTGTTGGTGGAAGATCGGCGGAAGATCTACAGAGAGGAAATGTGGATTCATCAAAAACCACATTGCGAGAGATGTAAACTTTGTTTGTCTGAAGCTGTAAGCACTTATAGCCCTTATAAGAAGGTGCATAGCCTAAAAACAAACATGGTGTGGAACGAAATTCCAGTTTATGAGAGTTATAGGCTCGAATATGTGGAAAGCACAGACATCCAATGGTTCTGAAATAAGTGTAATCAGGAGACCTGTTATACAAAGTCTCAAATGAAGAGTGTTGAGGTTGAGTGAGAGGAGGAGTTCGGTAACTGGAGAAATGGACTGTTAAACAAACAAACATCGATTTAAAAGCATGCATCATAATTTTAAACCAAAAAAAGATAATGCTATTGTTTATCCGTAGGAACCAGGGCCAGAAATGACGCGATATGCAGCTACCATTGCCTACACATGATTGTGATGTGTTTTTTCTATGACAACGTACCCAAAAAAAACTAAAAAATAGAAAAAGATTAGACAAGACAATATATTTTAACGTGGTATCTCCCGTAGGAACTAATCCACGGCCTGAACACCTCTCGGTGGAGATGGCCAGGTCGGCAGCCTGGCAACTTCGTTATTCCCTTTCTTTTTCTTTTCTTCCATTTGGTGGAGAAATCCTTACAAAATTATTGTTTTTGTCATTATTACAATTAATAGCTCTCTACTTTACCTCTTATACTTCTTATTCATTCTTTATTTGTCTCGGTATTAAAGGAAAAAAAAACGCTATTATATATGATAAATATTTGATCTCTTGTCGCGAAATTACTTTCTTCTTCTTAGATATGTGAGATACGTGAATAGCTCTGCCAAAAGAGAAGTAGACTTGTTAGTAATTTAATGAATTATGACCAAAATGAAGTGAATATTGTAGTTTTATGACTTGCTAAGTTGTATACAAAGGTGCACGCCACGAGGTTCTACGAAATTCTCGTTAAGAGGAAAATAGTTGAGTAAGCCACTATTTTCCCTAACATATCGTTTAGCAAGAATCTAAGTATCACCATGCAATTAATGCTGATGCTAAGCTTCGGCAATTAATGGCGATTCTCGTGTTTCACATATGGAAGCAACGATGTCGAAAGATTTTTGAAGATTCAAACCTATCTGAAGGGAAGGTGATTGAATTGTTGTTACAAGGAAGGAAATTAATTGAACAAGCCATTGAAAAGGGGGTTCCGGATGGAAGTACTTACAGGGAGGATGAAGATGAGTTAGCGGGAGGATGAGGAGGTGGATCGTGGTTAGGGCATGTAAGAGCAGAGTCGTAGTAGGAGTATGTGAAAGAGGATGAGGGAGATGAGTCTTTGTCGGAGTTAGGATGGATATGGCTTGAGAGAAGTGTTGTAGTAAGGAAGGAAAATCCAAGAATACAAATCCGAAGTATTAAGGAATTGGAATCAGGGAGAAAAGAAATCCAAGTTCTTAGAAAAGGGAAGAGAAGATAAATATCTAGGATTCTATATTATCCTTACGTAATTTTCTGGTTAATTTTTGTTTGGTTGGTTTTGCTTGCTTTTATGTTTTTTATTGGACTAAAAGAGTTTTTAACACCCTAATAGAGGATGTAATTAAACATTGATTATTAATCAATTAATGGAAGTAGGACTTGTGAGCGCACTCTATTTTCATCAACAACAAAAAAAAAAGTATCACCATGCTTCCATATGACCATCATTGATTAAATTTAACTAATAAAAAAGCAAGAATGAATTGTAGTTAATTACCTGGTTTGGACAGTGTTACCATAGATCGATGCATGCCTTTGATCTCGATTACGCTATATAGCAGAATACATTCATATAAACACATAATCACTACAACAGTAATTCAGGGAAATATAACTGCAAGCAAAATTGATGAAATGGTTGAGTTAGATAGTATATGATGATTAATTAGTTAAGAAAATAATTAGTCAATCCCATTACTTAATTACCAATACGGTTGGGGATTTCTGATTTACTCTCTCAAAACATTTTTACATTATTTTTTACAGGCGCAATTCCAGGTGTACCTCCGGAAAACATCAAAAATTCACATATACCCCTCAATAATCTGAAATTTCATGAATAACCCTACAAACGTCTCAAAATATCATGGATGTCCCTTCCGAATCCTTCAGATATCAATATTACCCCTATAAAATTCTTAAAATATCACATATACACCTATTATATCAGTTACAAATATCACATATACCCCTATTATATCATTTTAAAACCATCAACGTATTTCTCGTTGGTAATATGCCAATTACCTGATTTTTTAAATTATTTTTCTATGATAATGAATAATTTTTTTCTCAAAAATAATATTTAAAACCATAAAAAATCAAATATTTTCAATTCTATCTCATAATTTCTTTCCAAAAATCATTGTTGAAATCAATACTATTCTCAAAATTTTAAGTAACTGTTATATTTTATATAAAGGTAAAACGAAAAAATATTTTGAATGAAAAATTAATAAATTATTAAATAAAAGTTTAATTTAGGGGTATTCATGATATTTGAAGGGTTTTCTAGGGGTATTTATGAAATTTCATGATTTTGAGGGGTATACATGAAATTATGATGTTTTGTAAGGATACACATGAAATTTTGCCTTTTCTAGATGATGAAAATTAGATAATAATTTGTAAAATGCAAAATACTCCTGAAAATTTCAACAGAAATGTTTATTTTAATTAGTTTCAACATAACCACTACAACAATAATCCGGGGAAATATAACGGCAAGCACAATGGACGAAATGCTTTTGTTAAATTATTTATATGAAGGCGACGATAACGATCTATAAATTACTCTCAAATATTTTTACACTATTTTGGGATGCTGAAATTAGATAAGAATATTTGTAACAACGCAAAAATACACCTGAAATTTTCAACAAATGTTTCTTTTAACTAGTAATTCCAAACATGAATTTATACATAAAACTTATTTCGAAATATGGTGGCAATATTGAAGAATACAGATAAACATACTTGCTGATTTAGAAATATTACCTTGTGTTGTCGTGAAGTGGCAAAGCAAATCTTCCAATTAACGAACAGATACCCATTTGATACTTGTTATGTCGTTGCACTGCCTTTTTAACTCGTCACTGCAGTTATTGATATACAGTGATTCCAGGGATGGTGGGGGGCCATTTTCTGGCAAAGACTGGATACTTCGACAATTAACGATTTCAAGAGCCTTGAGAGATGAAAGATTACACAATTGATTAGGCAATGAATTGAGGTTATTGCAGTTCAAAAATTGAAGTTTTTCGAGGGAGGTAAGGAGTCGAAGTGCTTTCTCCTGCTCTTCTGTTAGGTCAACTATTCCACCATCTTGTAAACTTAAAAATTTAAGGGTTGATAATTGCTTGCAAATTGGAGCTGACAGGAAGTTAGTATGACCCAAAGTAAGCTTCTCGACTAATACGGCAGACGCGTCTGTGTTCAGATTCTCCAGCCTAGTTACAGAGTTCAAAGTTACAAAATGGGGGCATCCCATAATATACAAGTCCTCGAGTTGTGTGGGGAACAATAAGCCTTCTAATGACACGAGGTTTTCACAATTAAGAATTGAAAGTCTTTTCAAAGTTGAACATGGTGGGAGTTTCAAAGTGGTCAAACTTGGACTATCGATTATATTCATATGAAATAGAGAGGTTAATGGTGAAAGCAATGAAAATATTATATTGTCTGGCACTTTGTAAAGACTACAAATTTTCACGCCTGGTGGAAGGAGCCAACATTCATCCATCACGTGTTCATCGAAATTAGTTATAGATGATAAGAGATTTGAATTGCCTAAACGTAACTCCTGAATCGAGGTCAGTGCTCCAATGCCTTCTTTACTTGCAAAGATGAGATCCGAGCAGCCGTAAAACTGTAATTTCTTCAGAGTAGATTTTAAAAAATCAGGAATTTGCAACAATCCTTGATTATTAATTGGGTCTATCGAGGAGGATGCAGAATTAATGAAGCAAGATGTGGTAATAGAAGCTACTTTCAAGGTCGTTATTTGTGGACAAGTAACTATTTTCAATTCATAAAGGTTTGTCAGATTCAATAATAGAATAGATAGTTGTTTTCCTGTAATATTGGATGCGTCGATCTCTAGGTGTTCCAGCGACCGTGGCGAAAAGTTATTTTCGATACTTTGCTCATTTGGTTCAAACGATAAAAAAAGCTCGGAACAACTTCCAATAGTTAACCTTTTTAAATTTACTAGTCCACACAAGCTCTCCCACGACAAATATCTAAGCTTCTCACATTTCCTTATTGTGAGATCATGCAGATGGGGAAACCAATTTTTGCTCATATCACCAGAAAAAGCAAATTCAAAATTAAGAAACTCTGTTAATTCAGGACAATTTTCAATTGTTAACTTTTTCAAAAAGGGAAATGCCTGCCATTGGTTGCTTCCTCTCCACTTCTCCAACTTGGGCATATCAACTATCTCCATCTCCTCTAAAGCTCGAAATCCCATGTCCGCACCAGTGCCATAGAATGGTATGTCGATTTCTCTGACAGTAAGCATATTCCGTAATTCCAATTTCTGAAGAGATAATAAATGACCAAGAGGAGGAAGTATCTCCAATGCTTTGCAATTATGTAAATAGAGCAATATTAAATAGTCCAAGGAATTTTCATTGACCAACCATGTGGGAGATGTGACACCACCATACCCACTGATAAGAAGTCGTTCGAGATTATAGTTCGGCCTGAGTCTTTCAAGGACATCTGCATCCATAGCTGGTTTGAATTCACCAGGCTCTCTATTCCAACATAAATACAAACTATTGAGGAATGACTTCTCTTCAAGTCTTGCCCCAACCGCCTCCTCCTTGCTTTCAACATTCTCTAAGTTGAATATCTTCAATAAACCTCTCAGCTTTGTCAACAACCCTAGTTGTGCTATTTCAAATCCGCTTTCTTTCTTAACACGAAACTCACGTAATCTACGAAGTGCCGTTAGTTTTCCGACCCACGGTATTTTACTATCGAACTTTGGACTTTTAGGCCCCCATAGGAAAGAGTTGTCTATATTTTCCTTCAACCCTCCTCGAATAATGTTATTGTTTATATCTATTACTTCTAAATGATAGAGTTTATTTAGATTATTAAGCACATCCCTTGGGATATCATTTCGTTGCAATGGACAGCGATGAAGTTGTAAGTAACGAAGATGGATGAATTCTGAAAAATTACTTGCTAAAAGATCTACATCACTGGACATTGTATATATTACTAGTACACGCAGACCTTTCAATCTCTCGAGAAAATCCTTTAGAGCAACAGCAAAATTTGAATTATATTTTCCAATTATAATTAAAGTACTCAGATTTTCGACTTGAAGATGTTTTCTAATATGTACTATATATTTCTCAAAATTCCCACTAGGTATAGTTGAATTATGCAATACTGAGCTTAGATAAGTTTCGGTGATGATGGATAAATGACGAATAGTATTTGGGATGCCTATGTTTAAATTGTTTGAGTTAACAATTGCAAAGCAATCGTGTTGTGATACTATTTGTGCTAAATCATGCATTAGATCATGGATAACATAACGAGAATATTCTCCCTCATGAACTTTTTCGAAAAAACCTGCATTTACTAAACAATCAAAATACATATTTCCTATATCCTCGATTGGTATGTTACTGTTATTCAGAAAAAAACCTTGGACAATCCACATATTAACCAATTCTTCTTTGTGGTAATCAAAGCCCTTATGGAATAGAGAACAAAATGAAAAACATCTTTGTAGGTGGAAAGGTAGAGATTCATAACTTAGCATTAGTGCAGGCATGATATCATCAGGTCCGGTTTGAGATTTCCACTCCTCGTTATCCCTAACATTCCTCCAATAAATAACATTTGGATTTCTTTTTAACATTGCCCCGACGGTTTTTGCCGCTAACGGATAATTTGAAAGCTTTTTACAAATTTGTTCCCCAATTCTTTCTAAAATATCATGTTTTTCATATTTCTCGTTACTAAACGCATGTAATTTAAACAATTCCCAAAAATCATTTTCTTTCAAACCATCCAATTTAATCATGTGTTTCTCATTGATTATTTTTGCTACTGATAATTTTCTAGTTGTTAACAAAACAGCGTTACCTTTTTTTTCCTCCGATTGCAACAGAGAAAGGAGGCTCTCCCACTTGCTTTTATCATTGTCCTCCCACACATCATCTAATACAAGCAAAAACTTTTTTGAACTTAAAAACTTTTTAAGAATTTCCAATTGTCTATTTAAGTTCCTCTCTTGTTTACACTCTTCTCCAGGGATGAACTCTAGCAACTCACGAATAAGTCTACCTTCATCGTAATCGGCGGACACATGAATCCACATTGTTAATTCAAAATATTCTTTTATTTTTGAGTCATTAAACACAAGTCGAGCAAGAGTCGTCTTGCCGACACCTCCATTCCCTACTATTGGTAATACAGAGAGATTGGTATTGGCAAAAAATTTCCCTATCAGTTGGCCTATTATAAATTCTTTCTCTTCATTTCTACCAAAGACTCTTGATTCCATTAAATGCGAGGATTTTAATGGGCTTAGTGTACTAGTGTTTACATTTGCCCTTACAATTTGATCTAGTTTTTCTACATTCGGTAGTTTATAGAGTTTTTTCCCAACTTCTTTTAAGTTTTCAACAACAATGTGTATTCTACGGGACAAATCGTCCTTTTGAAACTTAGTTCGTTTATTCCTAATTAAAGAATGATCTCCATCAATGTTTCTTTTAGAATCCTGTGTTTGAGCATCCTCATTTCTATAGATAGGAATATAACTTTTCAGTGTAGAGAATTTACTAACCGAATCTTGAGTTGAAGAAGAAGAGGAACCACTCGAATCGTTTTCTATCTCGCGCTCAATACGATAGTATTGCATCTCATCGAGCAAGTCGTCAGCTTGATATACAAGATACTGAACACGTTGGATATATTTTACTAGGTCATAATTTTGAATCCCTTTCTTGACCTGCCAAAAACTAAGACCAATTTTAATGTATTCGAGGTTATCCTCGAGGAGTTTGTATTCCTCATTCAAACCCATATCAGATGTCCATTTCTCGAGCACATGAGTAAGATATTTATCGAAGATAACTTGGATGAACCCGCCTGCCATACCAATAGCAGTCTCCAAATCCATCTTTTATATAAGGCTAGAGAAAGTAAAATTTGGACAAAGGAAGGAAAATTAAACGAATAAGACAGGCCCAGAAATTGGATGATTTTTTTTCTTTTTTAGATTTATAAGATTGGATGAAGCTTTAAATTGAAATAACGAAATTTCAAAGAGAAGAAGAGAAAAACGGATTTTTTTTTAAAATTTTTTTTATGAAAGATGAGTAAGATTGGATGAAGTTTAAACTAGAAACTAAGAAATTTCAAAGAGAAGAAGCGAAAAATGATTTTTTTTGTTTTTTTGTTTTTTTGTTTTTTTGTGAAAGATGAAGTTTTAATAGAAAGAAGGAAATTTCAAAGAGAAGAAAAGATGATTTTTTTTTTTTTTTTTTGAGATGAATGAGAACAGACAAAGAAAGCAAGAACTAGTTGGAAAAATTTCTGAAATTGAGAAGTTTGTTGTGTTTATTTTTGCAGACAGTGATACGCTGTTTATTACCAGATGTGGGTGAGCACTGAGTTGGAAAGGCAACATAATATGTTTTATCTATTTTTACTTTTTTTTTTGGATTAAAGACCCGCACTCAGTCTTTATGCTTATCTATTTTTTTCTCTCCAAATGAATCTTCGCCCAAGTTTTATGGGAGTTCTATTTAAATTAAGAATTAACAAAACAAACAATTAAATGGACCAACTAATTTTACATATAAAATACATTTTGAGTGGTCTTCTTGTGCATCTTTTCTACAAAAGAGTCTTGCAGGAAGTTTCTTGGAAATTTCATTGAAATTAAGAACTATAATTATACCATACCCCCTCATTTCCCCACATCCTCTATATCACCAATTAATCATTAATTAATGATTAATTAACATGGTCATTGACAAAAGTACATTTAATTAACAGTTAATTGATATTAATTAAGAATTGTTAATGTATATGTATTTTAATTATATATTAATTAACTGTTAATGAAGTGTCATTTTATTAATTACTCTAATAATTAACTATTAATTAGGGATATAAAAAATGTTGTGGGGGAAATGAATGGACACAGTATATGACCTCTTAATTTATCAAATGTTAGGTATGCTTTCACAGTGCAATTAAAGATTACAACGATGGACCTTACTTTATGAAAATAGATAATTAACATATACAATACTCCCAATTTTTCCACATCATCTTTTATATTCCTAATTAATTAGCATGGTAATTAATCAAGTGACACTTTATTAACAGTTAATTAATATATAATTAAAATACATATATATCAACAATTCTTAATTAATATTAATTAACTGTTAATCGGATGTTCTTTTGTTGATGACTATGTTAATTAATCATCAATTAATGGTTAATTGATGATATAGAGGATGTGGTGGGGAAATGAGGGGGTATAACATAATTATTAACAATTCTTACTTAACCAAGTGACGCTTCATTAACAGTTAATTAATACATAATCAAAATACATATATATTAACAATTCTTAATTAATATTAATTAACTGTTAATCAGATATTTTTTTGTTAACGGCCATGTTAATTTATCAACAATTAATGGTTAATTGGTAATACAGAGATGTGGTGGGAAAATGAGGGATATGACATAATTATCCAATAAAAAATATGTTTTACATTCTTCACTCGGATATGCTACTGTTTTGGAATATGCCATGGCATCTCTCGTTCCAAATATGAAAAACCATTAACCCAATTACCTGCTTGAGTTGAATTGAAGCTCGTGTCGACAATATAATTCTAAATGGGTCTGACTGGAAAATTAAAATATCTGGAAAAATACATATTTTGTTGTGATTGATTGTCCAAAATAAAATTTCTACAATTGATAATCTACAGAAAAGATGAATTTTAGTAAATCAGTGTGTGCTCTGTAAAAATAATGAAGAAACAGTAACTCACCTATTAACTGGATGCTCTTATACGATGAGCCTAGACTACTAAACTAGCTAAATATGTATGCTTCAATTTTTAATAGTTCAAGCCCACTGCCCTTTCCAAAAAAAATTAAATAAATAAAAAACCAGAGCAAGGAACCCCAATGCTTAATTTTTTCGATTTTTTTTTTAATTACCGGTTATTCTTTAAAATACATCTTAAGATCTCATTTTTACTTTTTTTATATTTTATTTTAAAGCCGTGAGAATTATTAATTATCTAAATAGCACTGTGCATCGACAATTACATTAAAATATATTAAATGGACCAATCAATAATCTAGTGAACAACACAAATCCAAAGCAAAAATTGAACAAATAAGTTGGAAAAATTGAGGTCATAATTCTAGATTTGCTAATCAAAATCAGAGTTCAATCAGAGTTCAAAATCAGAGTTGTGTGCACGCATCCAAAATCACACAGAGTATTACTCCCTCCCATTAATTTTTGGATACTCGGCCTTTGAGTAGAGCCACGTTCATGCCCATCTCACCGTCAAACCCTACATCCCCCCATCTCACCGTCCGTCCAGACCATACTCAGACCATACGCACACACGTAATTTCCTACTTCACTTCTGTTTCCCACCTACCGCCTCTCTCCCTTCTCTCTTCCACCTCCAGGCCCCTCACTCCTGTGTGAGGCCCCTCTCACTCCTGTGTGTGTGAGTACTTGAGCGGCCTCCTCCGCCTCCTCTCTCTGTTTCTTCTACCCTTTTTTTCCGCCTGCAGCCCCATCTCTTTCGTATGTGAGCGCTTTCCGGAGCAGCCGACGCCACTAACTCAGAGGAACAGTCTCATCTGTCTTTTCAGTCGTTACCTCCGTTTTCTAAAGAGACAGACAGAGTATAATCGATGCCTCCATGGTTACGAGACAGATTCTGCGAAACATTGATGTCAAAGGACAAAATTGATATCAACCCCAACAAAGGAAGTTTTTCGTTTAGTTTAGAACACAAAAAACTCAGTTTTTGTTGTTGTATCAAGTGGGAGTTCTTTTGATGCATACAAGGTGTTTGATATAATGCCTCAACAAGATAATCCATTTGAGTAAGTTAATTTTAGTATCTAAGTTCAAATATCCTTCTTTACTTAACTTAGGAGAAATAAATTTTGTTGTTTAAAACAGTTTTTTCTGAAAATGGATACTTTTTTTCTTTCGAAAAGTTCAAATTTCGAAATCATTGAAGGCATCGAAGACATGACTTGAGGTGTCAGAAAATACTGTTTTGAACATAATAGTAATAATAATAATTATTATTAAATTGTTTTGTTTGTTTAATCATATTTAAACTGGTATATTATGCAAGGAAAGTATATATTATTATACTAATGGTGTTTATTTATTAGGAAGCAGAGGGAGAGGTAGCAATGCGCTTAGCAGAGAGAGAGAAGGCTTTCCGAGATTACAAGAAGCTTTAATTATTAGGAAGCAGAGAGAAGGCTTTCCGAGATTACAAGAAGCTTTATTAGAACACAATAATGAAATTGAAGAAAGGTACATTTTATTTTCATTAGTTTGATTACATAAATTAAAACCAAATATTTGGTCAAATAAATGAGGGATATAAAGGATATTTGGTAGTTTTTGTGGTTTTTCTGGCTGAATATGAAATTATTCGTTTCAGATATAACTGACCTTAAATAATAAATATTTTGATTTTTCGGGTAGTTTAATGTTTTAAACAATTAAATTATGATCTTTTATATGGCCACTCGTGTAATTATTATGTTCGTTTATTACCTTATATGATTGATATTTCTAATTGGAAGCGGATCTTTCAGCAGTGGATGAACTGCTAAATAGACTCCATTAATTTTATCCACAATGTAGACAGCAAATCGTACTGCAAAAACCTCGAGTCAATAGAAGAAACTTGGAGGCGTAAGATTATATTTTTTACAGGGGTATATCTCCAATTTCGAATTTTTTATAGAACTTAATTTTTTTTAACAGTGAGGTAAGAAGCATCGGGGGAACATAAATTCGGCACAAATTCGATCAGACTCGAGAGGATCTTAAGTTAAAAGATACAAGAAATTAAAGGTTTTATTCATTTGACCCCTTCATTTTGTTTACCTCATGTAAACTCGACTTTTGATTTAAGCCCTTTGAATTTTTGTAATTGCAAATTTGCAATCTAATGCTATGTTCATATTTTCGAGGTTGAAAATGGCAAGTGACAAATTCAGGTAATTTCAAAAATATTTTTGATGAACATTCCAAAATTTGCATTGCTTTTATAAATTTGAGAAAATCCAGGGGTTTTTTGAAAATGTACCACTATATTATTATTATTATAATTAATTGTTTTGCAGTGAATGCTAAAAAAAAAAAAAATCGGCAGAGCTCGACATTAAAATTGCGGAACAACAAATGCTGGCACATTTACATTTTGAAGGAAACCTTATTTTGGTAATATGAAATATAATATTGATTGAGGGCTAAGTTGAAAATTTTCTCGGTTTTTAGTAAGACAACGAGCACAAAGAGAGGAAGAATTTGCACATACTCGAAGGCTCATTTTAGCACAACAAGTAAAGGTTTGTAAAATAAACCTCCTTTCTGAAATTTCCAAATTTTGAAACCAAAGTCATTTTTTATAATTTATAATTTTTAGCAAGAGATTGAAGATATAGAGTGTGGAAACTGTCTACATCACCAACAGGTTCACTTTACTTTATGAAAAAAATTCAGATATACCCATTTTTCTAATATAAAAAAACCCAAACTTTCTTTAGTATTTATTCCTCTATTTTAATCCTCTTTTTGAGTAAAAAAGTTTTCTCAGTAGATATATTTTGTAATAATTAATGATCTCACAATATTTTTGTATAATTTATTGACAGTAGGAAGCATATGATTTAAAAAATATGGAAAGTTTGCAAAAGAGTGAAGGAATTGATATGACCTACCACAACAATATCGTTATGAAACTCATCGAAACTGGTAAATAAATAAAAAATAAAGGACCATTTTCCGAAAATCGGGATGAATATTTATGATTTTTTTAATCTTTTTTTTACTATTATTTTAAAGTTTAATCAACATGGGTTTTATTTATTTGTGAAGTTTACTACATTTTAGGTTCGTTGCGCGTTGGACTCGTAATAAATGTTTAGCAAAATGCAATTATTACAAGTTACTATGGTGTCAAATAGGTAAATTGTTTATGAAGTTACTAATTTTTTTAGCGAAATTATGACAAATGCAAGTATACCTATTTCTTATTCTCAACTCTAATCAACTAAATATTTTTTGTTTAATGTAATGTAGAAAAATAATAGTTTGAAACTTGTCTATGGATTGTTTTGCCATACTTTTTTTTCACCTGCTCCAAGTACTTTTCTTTTTTTTGATGAAAATAGAGTGGGCTCTAACGTCCCACTTCTATTGTTTAATTAATAGAAATCAATTACAGCCTCTATTAGGGTGCGACAAACCCTTTAAGTTCAAACAAAAGGAATAAAATAAAATAAAATAAAAAGAACATAAAGCATACTTCTAATTAAAACCATCAGAAAGAATAATGCCTAAGCTGCGTCATAATCATGTACTAAAATTCCCGGTTTTGCAAGAAGTCCGAAATCCTCTTCCTTTTCCTCATCCTTGGCCTCCCAATACTCCTCCTTCCAATTCCCGAATACCATATCCCAGTTATATTTAAATTGTATAAGAAAACAATTTCCGGTGCACCAAAATCTAGTTTCCACAATCCTATATTTACCACGCCAGAAATGAATTCCCAATTTCATCTCTTCCTCTCACCCTTGCCTTATCCTTACCGCCTCTCTCAACCCTCTTTTCCTTTTTCTTACCACCTCACGTTCAGACCTCTGCTCTTTCTTCTTCACTTGTCTCAATCTCCACTCTATCAGTAGAACTTAGAGAACCAGATGCTCTATACTCCATAGCCTTTTCAATGGATTTAACATCATGCAAGACTAATTCTGCCAATTTTGATTCAATTAGAAAATTATCTTCGAATATCCTGCGACATCTTTCCTTCCATGTGTTAAAAACCAAAACTGCCATTAATTGCTTGAATTTAAGTTCAGCCGTGGGGTTTAAGATTATCTCAAGTGGATCCAGGTTTGTATTAAGCTTCAATTTTAAAATCCTCTTAATTTCTATCCACAACTTTCTAATAAACTCACAATCTTTAAAAATATGTATAACAGATTCAGCTTCCCTTTTGCAGAGTACACATTGATTTGCCAAAATCCAGCCTCTTCTTTGCAAATTATCAATAGTAAGAATCTTCTTCTGAACAGCAACCCAAAGAAAAACTCTAATTTTAGCAGGTACTTTTATCTTCCAGATTTGATTTAAATCTTCTCTATTCATTCCTGATAATAAGTCATAGCAATTTTTAACCTTAAATTTTCCTGTTGAGGTACCACTCCATACCAATTTATCCTTCTCATTTGGTTCCAGTCGAATATCAAGGCAATACTGGTATAAAGATTGAAGCTGAGTCTCTGCCTCATAAGATAATGGCTCTCTCATCTGCAAAATGGTATGTATTTCCTTATCTCTTAAATCCTCCATAAAATCTCTTAATGTTAATTCATAATTTTGTGTAAAAGAATATAATTCAGGAAAAGTAATACTTATAGGTTTTCCACTCCAATTATCTTTCCAGAAATTAATTAAATCTCCATTTCCTTTTACAAATCTAGTATTTTCTCTAAAAAAATCCAATAATTTTATAATATCTTTCCAAAAATATGAATTGCTATCATCCACCTCATATACTATATTCCCATAATTTTGCAATTTCCCTACTAATTCATTACACTTTAAATTTTCGTCACTAATATTATAATATTTCCACATCCATTTAATTAATAAAGCATTATTAAAATTTTCTAAATTTAATATGCCTAATCCACCCTTAGATTTTGGCATACAACATAATGTCCAATTTATTAAATTATACCCTTTCTCTTTAAGTCCCCTCCAAAGAAAATTCCTTCTATATTTATCTATACTCTTAATTACCCATTTTGGGAATTTAAATACAGTCAGATAATATATGGGAATTGATGTCATAATAGAATTAATCAATATTAATCTTCCACCAATATTCAACATCTTCCCTTTTCATCCTTCCATTTTCATTTTTACCTTATCAATAATTTTCTTAAAATCTTCCTTTACTGGTTTCTTGAAGTGTAATGGTAAGCCTAAATAGGTTATAGGTAATGTACCAATAACACACCCCATTTCATTTGATAAGTCCCTCATAATATCTATCCCCACATTAACCCCAGTAATTTCTGACTTCTCCAAATTAATATTTAATCCTGATTCATTCCCAAATACTCTTAAGTATATGTTTAAGTCTTCTCACATTCATTATAGTAGGTTTAAGAAAGAAAATTGAATCATCGGCATAAAAAAGTGATGAAACAATTCCTCTCATGGGTCTTTCTAAATATTCTTTTTCACTTAGCCCCTCGATAATCCTAGATAATACATCAACTACTAATAGGTTGATATGGGGTCTCCTTGCTTTAATCCTTTCTTTAAATACACATATTTTCCTGGAACCCCATTTAATAATATTCTTGTAGATCCCCCCAAAACAGATTTTTGAATCCAATTAATAAAAATTTCCCCAAAACCTCTGGCTTTTAATATTTTAATTAAAAAAATCCCAAGAAACTGTGTCAAATGCCTTATATATATCTGCTTTAAAAATTAATAATCCAATATTTAATTTATTTGCCCTATTCATTACTTCTCTAGCATAAGCATAATTCTCACTTATAGTTCTCCCTTCCAAGAATCCTAATTGATTTGGATCAATTAGTGCCTCTATGATTTTCTTCATTATATTAGCCAAAACCTTTGAGAAAATTCTCTGTATAGAACTAACCAAACTTATTGGTCTATAGTCCTTAACTTCTGTGGCATTATTCTTTTTTGGAATTAATGCCATATAAGAGGTATTATATTTTGAAAGTCCAATTTTAGCCTCCTTATTCAATAAAAAACATAATTCTTCCCTTATATCATTCCAGTATTTTTAAAAAAAATCCCCATTATATCCATCTGGTCTTGGTGTTTTATTAGGTTTCCAATTTTCAATGACATCCTTTAATTCCTCCAATTTTATATCCTCTTCCAGAAATTCCATATTAATATTATTAATTCCATATATAATATTTAAATCAATTTTCCCTCCAATTTCTGATTCTGGCTTACTTGCTTGATATTTCCCCATTAAATTTCTATAAAATTTAAATACCACATATGCTTTTTCTTTATGAGACTGATATAGAATTTCATTTTCTTTCAACACTGGTACCATAAGTTTATTCTTTCTTATAGTGGCATGGATATGAAAAAAATTTGAATTAGTATCTCCCTCCTTTAACCATAGATGTTTGGATCTTTGCTTCCAATATGTTTCATTTTCCAAAACCATATTATTATATCTTTCTTTGGTAATTTTTTTAACCCATTTTTGAATAGAGTTCAACTCCTTGCTTTCAGCTAAAGTATCCAACCATTTAAGGGTTTTTAAGCAATTTTGCAAATAAATTTTATAGTTACCAGCATTCTGTTGATTCCAACTCGATAATCTTTTCCCCAATGCTTCCATTTTTGCATGAAACTCCTCTTAATTATCTGAAAATGTTGCCCTTAAATGATTAGTAATAATTAAATCCACTTCTTTATTTAATAACCAATTATTTTCAAATCTAAATCCCTTATAAATAGGAAAATTTGATATAGCCATATTTATAATTGGAACATGATCAGAAATAGTTTGAGAAATACAATATTGATTAGAATTTGGAAATTCATTAATCCAGTCCTTATTAAAAATGAACCTATCCAATCTTGCTTTAGCCACATTATTAGACCAAGTAAATCTTCCTCCACATAATGGCATATTAATTAATTCCATATCATTAATAAAATCCAGAAAATATCTAGTATTCAAATGATCCCTATCAATTCCTCCCCACTCCTCATGAGAAATAACCATATTAAAATCCCCAAAAATGGCCCAAGGAATATTAACGGATTTTCCCAATTCCCTTAACTCATTTAAAAAATCCACTTTAAGTGCTTTATCCACTGGTCCATAAACACCAGTTAATAAGAGTAAGTTATTATTTCATTTGCATTGAATAGTAACATTTAAAGAATATAATCCAAAATCCATATTAATATAATTAAAATAATCCTCATTCCAAACTGACAATATTCCACCAGAGGCACCATTAGATTTTTTAAATTGAAACCCTTTTAATCTATTACCACAAACTTCCTTTACTATTTCCATACTTAAATCTTCCATTTTAGTTTCCTGAAAACATACTATATCTGATTTCTCAGTAATAATGTCTTTCATACACCTTATTCTTGTCATTCATACCCCTTATGTTCCATGATATAAATTTAATCTTTTTATAATTCATTAATTACCCCTTAAAACTCCATTACCTTCCACAATTGAATCACAGATTAATTCAGTTATAGTCTGCTTAGTTGGATCAGTAATTACTATTCCTTGACTCTTCAAAATTTCATAAACATCTTTTGCATCCAAAAAGTCTTTATTTTTAATCACCAATTCCTCCTGTTTTTCAAATTTCTTCTTCACTGTTTTAGTTTTCTTAACAGCTCCTTTATCAATGTGGTTATACTTAACAATATGTGCTTTCTCAATGGGAGAAGTATAAAAACCAGTTTGTTTAGATTTCAGTCTCAAACTTCTCCTTTGATCTTCAATAGATAATTTCTCTAATTTTTTAGCCTTTATATTATTATAATAATAATAATAATTATTATTATTAAACTAGTCACTACATCTTCCTCAAGACTATCAGTATTATTATTTTTATTAGTATTTATCTCTATCTCCATATTAATGAGATCAATATTGTCTCCTTTATTTTTTAGGGTTTCCTGAGTGATCTCCATGTCTTCCCCAAAGAGGCTTGCATTATCCCTAATGACAAGCTCATCTATCTCTCTCTCTCTCTCTCGACCACCACCAAATCCTCCGCATCCTCGCTAGAATCAGGTACATAAGCAATAACCCTATTTTCCTGACTTTGCAATTGCTCATCATTTGCATTAAAATTAGAATTAGGGTTTTCAAGCAAATTATCAATATTTTTAATAGCCCATTTTCCTTTATATAAAACTATCTTCATATTAATAGTCTGCTCCTTATCACTTATCCTCTCACTTATCCTCTCATTACAAATTGTCCTCCTTAATCCATAACTAAGAGTTAATTCCATGAGATCTCTTTCAATTTTTGAAATTACAAATAAGTTGTTATATTAATAGTTTTATACAACAAAATTCTGGACAGAAAATAATTACAAGAAAATTATGGATCAAAATGCAAAATTTACAAAAACCCCTGACCCTTTTCACACGTAAACCCTTGGCATGTATATAAGGTTATTTTGTCACTCTAGACCCATCTATTCTGTCCCATAACCTCCTTATTTTCGTGAGTTGGAGAGAGGTGAAAGAAGAAGAAGAAGAAGAAGAACCAAGAAGAGGAGATTGGAGAAGAGGAAGCGAACAAGTGATTCAAGACAAGAAACGAAGAGAGCGAGCTCACTTTCGAGGTTATCTTCATCGAGGCAAGCATACATAGGTGGTGGTGGAATTGTCTAAACCTAGGAGCTTGGAGTTTTGAGGTTGTAAATCTATTTTCTAATCTAATTCTAAGAATCATTCGTATTTACTGCCATGGAAAACGATTGGAAGATTGATTTGAGCTTTCCTTGTTGAAACCCTAGATTTTGGGGATGGAAGTAATTCTGAATTTTAGGATTTCATAGATGGTTTTGGGGTATAAGGATGGTGCCATGGTGATTCGGCCGCTCGAATAATGGCGTTTCGATCATCTATTAGGCTTCCATCGAGAAAGGATAAAACAATTAGGGTTTCGGTTTTTAGGAAGAAAAGAAGTGATACAATTGAGTTGTTTGATCTTAATGGGTCGGGTTTAGGTTTGGTTTTGAGTCAAGATCCATTAACCCGGTATCCTCTAACCCTAGTTGAAATTCTTGATGTAAGGGGTATTTTAGTAATTGTGCAAGACATGATTTTTCAGGGGCACAATTATACAATGGAGAAAAGGCTTAATCGCTTGATAACGTTCAACTATATAATGGTTGGATTGGTGAGCTTTTTGGCCAACATTAAACACATGGCTGAGTTTTCTCGGGTCATTCGTATCCCGTTTGGGGTTTCAATTCATAGTCATTAGTTATTCCGGTATGTCGGATAAGTAGAAGTATTGTAGTTGATCGGTTCTTTGACGGGTCTACCGAACCAGATTTCGTGTGTCATGTCTTCGTAATTTGGTCATAACTTCTCCGTTCGGTCTCCGTTTGCCGTGTTCTTGGTTCCGTTGGAAAGCTTATTTCGAGACGATTCTATTGGCAGTAATTATGATTACTGAATCTGATTCTTCATTTATTTGTTCATCATTTTATCTGTAGAATAGGTGTAGTTCTTTGTAGTATGTAGGATTGTTGTTGATGTAAATCAACTCGTAGTGAGGATGAGAGGTGGATAAGGGAACACATGTTTGGACATTAATGTAGTGTCTGGCCAGAGGTGCATTTTCGGGTCGCTCCCGAATTTGCGAACTGTTAGACGTAGCAGTACGGTCTCCTCGAGTAGTTGTAGTAAATGTAGTGTTCGAGGGGGCGTGGTTTCAGTCGTGGCGTGGTTGAAACCACCTCTCTTGGGATTGAGTGCAGCGGACTTTTACCTCATTGTAGATCCGAGGTACTAGTCTATGAGTAGGGTCCCATGTGGCAGCCAACCTTAGCGAAGTAGTCGTTGTAGTATCACACTATGAATTCTGTAGTAGTTGTTACCGTATTTGCAGGATCATAGTTGTAGTAGTATTGTAGTAGTTAATCTCTCTTAGTAGTTGTCATGGTAGTCGTGGTCGAGTAAATAATAATTAAATATTATTTTACTTATCTAATTCTCAGCCAACATTTCCAGGTAGCACTTGAGGTGGCAGTGGCATTCTTGTAGATATTTATGAGCTTAGCGGAGTGTGCGAGTACCAATTACCATATTTTGTTTAGTCGTGTTTGTTTGTATCGACCTTATGTATATTGGATAGTTGTAGGTTATCTTTTATGCCAACTGGTTTTGTATTGTGTGTTTTTGACTCTGCTATTGCTCATAATGTTATATTAATAGTTTTAGTGTGTTGTTCACGTTATCTTATATCGGGTCGTGACAACCTTTTTGGTATCAGAGCAACGGTCCTAGTGACCTGCAGATGTCATAACATCATACCGTAAATACCTTACTAATCCTGTCTTTTGATCGTCATTAGGTAGTGAGAATGCCACCAAAACCGAAAATGATGAGTAATGCCGATGTTGGCGCCGAAGGTTCAAGGCTACCTGGACGACCTAGAAAGGAGAAAGGAGTTGTTGGCGATGGTGAGAGAAATGATGTTGGTGGTACGGAAGGACGTGGGTCTCACGACTCACAAATGTTTCGTGACATTTTGGAGCAACAACAACGAACTAATGAGACGCTAGTTCAGTTACTAAAGCAGCAAGTGTCGCAACAAGAACAGCCGCAAATGCAGCCACAGGTGCTTCGTGGTGGAAGTAGTGGTAGTTCAAGTGGGGGGTCGAATGAGAAACTCAATCAATTTAAGCAGTTGGGTCCGAAACCATTCTTTGGTACGACTGACCCTATCAAGGCGTATGAGTGGATTCGCCAAGTGGAGAAAACCTTTGATGTGATTGAGGCGAATGATGTGGAAAAAGTGAAGTTTGTATCATTTATGATGGAGGAAAATGCCGACCATTGGTGGAATATGAAACGGAAATCGTTTGGTGATCATGTTAGTTGGAAGGAGTTTGTTGATGCCTTTAATGAGCAATATTATCCGTATTCATTGCAAGAGAAAAAGGTACAAGAGTTTGCAAATCTTAAGCAAGAGGGTAAAACGGTATTGGAGTATGAGAGGAAATTTACTGAATTGTCGCAATTCGCACCGCATGATGTAAGCAATGAGGCTCAAAAAGTGTCGAAGTTTGTTCGGGGTTTACGTCCGGACATAAAGGGTCGGGTGCGCGCTTTTCAGTGCAGCAATTATGCAAATGCTGTTGATAAAGCGGTATTGGCGGAGTGTGATGTTGAGGAGTTGAAGCAGTACGAGATGAAAATGGAGAGTGGAAAGAGTCAAATGAGGCAATCGCGTGACTACAACAAGCCTCTTAGTAGAAATTTTAAGAAGCAGAGGCCTCCCCAATTTCGGAGAGAGAATACGGGTGGATCGCCGCCAAGTCAAGCTCCATGTTTCAAATGCGGTCGAGTTGGTCATTGGTCGAAGAGTTGTCCCTTTGGCGAGCATGTGTGTCATTATTGTTATAACCCAGGACACAAATTGAATGAGTGCCCCAAGAGGAAGCTAGAACCGAAGAAACCTATCCCGGTACGCACATTTGCTCTCAACAATCCGGATGCACACGCGTCAGGTTCGATTATTCATTCCGTTGTTTCTATTTGTGATATTCCGGCCAGTGTTTTGATAGACCCTGGTTCAACTCATTCTTTCGTGTCTTTTATATTCATGTCAAAATTAAATAGAAAGGCCGAAAGTCTAAGAAATAGTTTATTAGTAGGCACCCCGATGGGTGAAACTCTATTAGCTGAGTTGGTGTTTAGAGGATGTGTAGTTCAAATTGGTGATAAAGAATTACTAGTCGATTTGGTTATCCTAGATTTTCGTGATTTCGATGCCATTCTCGGTATGGATTGGTTATCCTCTTATCATGCAACAATTGATTGTTTCCGAAAAGTGGTAACCTTTAATCCCGAGGGAGAAGCTTCTTTTCAACTTTTGGAGGTACGTGAAAATGATCCCGTAATTATTTCCGCGATACATGATAAGAAATTATTGACGGAAGATGGTCAAGAGGAAATAACACGGATTTCAGAGCATGATAAGAGGCTAGTAATTCAAAAGATTCCGGTGGTTCGTGATTTCTCTGATGTATTTCCGGATGATTTGGTTGGGTTACCTCCGGATAGAGAAATTGAATTTATGATCGAGTTATTACTCGGCACCGCACCAATTTCAAAGCAACCATATCGAATGGCAGCGGCAGAGTTGGAAGAGTTAAAGAAACAACTAGAAGATTTGCTAGCGAAAGGATTTATTCGACCGAGTGTGTCACCATGGGGAGCCCCCGTATTGTTTGTTAAAAAGAAAGATGGATCAATGCGACTATGTATTGATTACCGACAACTTAACCAAGTTACCTTGAAGAACAAATATCCTCTTCCGCGAATTGATGATTTATTTGATCAACTTCAAGGCACTGTGATTTACTCGAAAATTGACCTCCGATCGGGTTATCACCAATTGAAGATTCGGAAAGAAGATATCCCGAAGACTGCTTTTCGTACTAGGTACGGTCACTACGAATATTTGGTGATGCCGTTTGGTTTAACAAATGCCCCGGCAGCTTTTATGGATTTAATGAATCGAATATTCCATGAGTATCTGGATTCGTTCGTTATTGTTTTCATTGATGATATTCTGATTTATTCGAAAAGTCGAGAGGAACATGCAAAGCATTTGGGGTTCGTGTTGGAGATTTTAAGGAAGAAGAAATTATACGCAAAATTAAGTAAATGTGATTTTTGGATTGAAGAGGTATCTTTTCTAGGACATGTGATATCCGGTAAAGGGATTTCAGTGGATCCAAAGAAAATTGAAGCGGTTATCAATTGGAAGCGGCCTTGTAATGTGACTGAGATTCGGAGTTTTCTCGGTCTTGCCGGATATTATAGAAGGTTTGTGGAAGGATTTTCAAAAATTTCCTTACCTCTTACGCGCTTGACACAAAAGGATGTAAAATTTTTGTGGGATGAAAATTGTGAAACTAGTTTCATGGAATTAAAGAAGAGGTTAACTAGTGCTCCGATATTAATTATTCCTTCAGGTGGAGATGGTTTTGTGGTGTATAGCGATGCATCATTTTGTGGGCTTGGGTGTGTACTCATGCAAAATGGACGGGTAGTGGCGTATGCTTCGCGACAATTAAAGGATCATGAGAAAAATTACCCAACACATGATTTAGAATTAGCCGCAGTAATTTTTGCGTTGAAGATTTGGAGACATTATCTTTATGGTCAGAAGTTTGAGATTTTCACGGATCATAAGAGTTTGAAATATTTATTTACGCAAAAGGAGTTAAATATGCGTCAAAGGCGGTGGATGGATTTCTTGAAGGATTATGATTGTAGTATTAATTACCATCCAGGAAAAGCAAATGTGGTGGCGGATGCGTTGAGTAGAAATGTTGCGAGTTATAGTGCGCATATTTCAGTACGTAGATGGAGTTTAATGTCCGCTCTTGGAGAGTTAGGATTGAAGGCCTTACCTAATCAATCCAATGGTTTCTTATCGGTGTTATGGGCACAATCGGTGTTGGTAACCAAGATTAAAGAAGCACAAATGAGTGATGAGTATTTGAAATATGTACGGGATGAATTGGCTCAAGGTGGCGAATCAAAGTTTGAGATCTCAAGTGACGGTACCGTTAGGTTAGGCGGAAGAGTATGTGTACCCGATGAACCCCAATTGAGGCAAGAGTTACTAAGTGAAGCCCACAGGTCGAAATTCGCAATTCATCCGGGAAGTAATAAGATGTATCGAGATTTGCGTGGGGAGTATTGGTGGAAAGGAATGAAAAGAGATGTTGCTGAATTTGTCTCGAAATGTTTAGTGTGTCAACAAATAAAAGCGGAACACAAACGACCAGCGGGATTGTTGCAAAATTTGGAGATACCGGAATGGAAATGGGAGCATATCACCATGGATTTTGTGACGGGTTTACCAAGGACGAGAGGTAGTCACGATGCGATATGGGTGATCGTAGACCGGTTAACAAAATCTGCCCATTTTATTGCGATCAAGCAAAATGATAAATTGGATAAACTAGCAGAATTATATGAGAAAGAAGTGGTGAGATTACATGGAATACCCGTTTCGATTGTTTCGGATAGGGATCCCCGGTTCACTTCTACATTTTGGAAAAGCTTGCAGAAGTCACTTGGTTCACATCTTCGCTTTAGTTCCGCGTATCACCCTCAAACAGATGGTCAATCTGAGAGGACAATTCAAACCTTAGAAGATTTATTGCGTGCTTGTGTGTTAGATTTTGGGGGTAGTTGGAATACACATCTTCATTTGGTAGAATTTGTGTACAACAATAGTTATCACTCGAGTATTGAAATGGCCCCTTACCCTTTATGGAAGGAAATGTAGATCTCCGGTGAATTGGTACGAAGTTGGAGAAAAGAAACTATTAGGTCCTGATTTGGTACAAGAAGAAGAAAGACGGGTACAATTAATACGTCAAAGGTTATTGACGGCTCAAAGTAGGCAGAAGAGTTACGCAGATAAGAAGCGTAGAGAAGTTAAATTTGTAGAAGGAGATCACGTATTTTTACGAGTGTCGCCTACAAAGGGTGTTATGCGTTTTGGAAAGAAAGGGAAGTTATCTCCTCGATATATCGGTCCTTTTCAGATATTGGAGATGGTCGGACCGGTAGCGTTTAGACTCGCTTTACCCCCATCTTTGTCGAATGTGCATAACGTGTTTCATATCTCCATGTTAAAGAAGTATGTGAGTGATCCATCTCATGTACTTTTACCTCAAGCATTTGATTTGAGAGAGGACTCGACGTATGTCGAAAGACCAGTGGAAATTTTGGATCGAATGGACCATGTGTTGAGGGATAGAGTAATATCACTGGTTAAGGTACGTTGGCAACATCATTCTCCACAAGAGGCGACATGGGAACGTGAAGATGAAGTAAAAGAGAAATACCCTGAACTTTTCTACGAGGTATGTTAAATTTCGAGGACGAAATTTCTTTAAGGGGGGAAGAATGTTATATTAATAGTTTTATACAACAAAATTCTGGACAGAAAATAATTACAAGAAAATTATGGATCAAAATGCAAAATTTACAAAAACCCCTGACCCTTTTCACACGTAAACCCTTGGCATGTATATAAGGTTATTTTGTCACTCTAGACCCATCTATTCTGTCCCATAACCTCCTTATTTTCGTGAGTTAGAGAGAGGTGAAAGAAGGAGAAGAAGAAGAAGAACCAAGAAGAGGAGATTGGAGAAGAGGAAGCGAACAAGTGATTCAAGACAAGAAACGAAGAGAGCGAGCTCACTTTCGAGGTTATCTTCATCGAGGCAAGCATACATAGGTGGTGGTGGAATTGTCTAAACCTAGGAGCTTGGAGTTTTGAGGTTGTAAATCTATTTTCTAATCTAATTCGAAGAATCATTCGTATTTACTGCCATGGAAAACGATTGGAAGATTGATTTGAGCTTTCCTTGTTGAAACCCTAGATTTTGGGGATGAAAGTAATTCTGAATTTTAGGATTTCATAGATGGTTTTGGGGTATAAGGATGGTGCCATGGTGATTCGGCCGCTCGAATAATGGCGTTTCGATCATCTATTAGGCTTCCATCGAGAAAGGATAAAACAATTAGGGTTTCGGTTTTTAGGAAGAAAAGAAGTGATACAATTGAGTTGTTTGATCTTAATGGGTCGGGTTTAGGTTTGGTTTTGAGTCAAGATCCATTAACCCGGTATCCTCTAACCCTAGTTGAAATTCTTGATGTAAGGGGTATTTTAGTAATTGTGCAAGACATGATTTTTCAGGGGCACAATTATACAATGGAGAAAAGGCTTAATCGCTTGATAACGTTCAACTATATAATGGTTGGATTGGTGAGCTTTTTGGCCAACATTAAACACATGGCTGAGTTTTCTCGGGTCATTCGTATCCCGTTTGGGGTTTCAATTCATAGTCATTAGTTATTCCGGTATGTCGGATAAGTAGAAGTATTGTAGTTGATCGGTTCTTTGACGGGTCTACCGAACCAGATTTCGTGTGTCATGTCTTCGTAATTTGGTCATAACTTCTCCGTTCGGTCTCCGTTTGCCGTGTTCTTGGTTCCGTTGGAAAGCTTATTTCGAGACGATTCTATTGGCAGTAATTATGATTACTGAATCTGATTCTTCATTTATTTGTTCATCATTTTATCTGTAGAATAGGTGTAGTTCTTTGTAGTATGTAGGATCGTTGTTGATGTAAATCAACTCGTAGTGAGGATGAGAGGTGGATAAGGGAACACATGTTTGGACATTAATGTAGTGTCTGGCCAGAGGTGCATTTTCGGGTCGCTCCCGAATTTGCGAACTGTTAGACGTAGCAGTACGGTCTCCTCGAGTAGTTGTAGTAAATGTAGTGTTCGAGGGGGCGTGGTTTCAGTCGTGGCATGGTTGAAACCACCACTCTTGGGATTGAGTGCAGCGGACTTTTACCTCATTGTAGATCCGAGGTACTAGTCTATGAGTAGGGTCCCATGTGGCAGCCAACCTTAGCGAAGTAGTCGTTGTAGTATCACACTATGAATTCTGTAGTAGTTGTTACCGTATTTGCAGGATCATAGTTGTAGTAGTATTGTAGTAGTTAATCTCTCTTAGTAGTTGTCATGGTAGTCGTGGTCGAGTAAATAATAATTAAATATTATTTTACTTATCTAATTCTCAGCCAACATTTCCAGGTAGCACTTGAGGTGACAGTGGCATTCTTGTAGATTACGAGCTTAGCGGAGTGTGCGAGTACCAATTACCATATTTTGTTTAGTCGTGTTTGTTTGTATCGACCTTATGTATATTGGATAGTTGTAGGTTATCTTTTATGCCAACTGGTTTTGTATTGTGTGTTTTTGACTCTGCTATTGCTCATAATGTTATATTAATAGTTTTAGTGTGTTGTTCACGTTATCTTATATCGGGTCGTGACATAAGTCCTTCCAATTTTGGTATATGTTAGTTTCGCAAATTCGTATATGTTAATAGTTTCAGATTCAGAAAACTAACACGACTAAACAATTTTGGTATATGTTAGTTTCGCAAATTGCAATTGCAAATATTTTTGAATGTTGTTTTTTTCTATTATTTCTTTAGACATGTATATGGATCAAAATTTCTAAATTTGAATTGTCCCAAAAATATTAAATAATAGAATCTCAAGTAGGTAGCAGGCCGGCCCCAACTATAGATCCGAGAATTCCAGTATCCGAGTCCAAAATTTTAATGGGTCCCAAATTTTCGAAAAAAAATAATTTATCCATTTAAAAATAATTTATCCATTTACAAAAGGGCATACAAATTAAATTGCTTTGAGCAGGGTCCATAATTATTTTTAGAGTGACTAATTGTCATCCTCCGCCAATCGGGTGGTGCCACGCATCATCTTATTTTACGGTACTACTAAAAATCTATTAACAAAGATACAATTTTGAAAGGTAAAATCAGGTACAAATAACCGAAGAACAACTTATCGCAACAAAAATCTCAAGCACTATTTTTTCTAGCAATTACAGATCTTTTTGGTGCATTAATAAAATTTCATAATGATGTATATCTGATTAGATTAGATTATAATCCGGTGAATATCATCTCATATGTATATATGGCTATCGACCTTAGTTAATTTTGTCAAATGCTTTGAGATTTTAGACGCCCTTTCCAAAGATAATTCGGTAACAACCTGATTTCAGATCACTAAATTCAAAAAATATAACTTATATCGAGTGATTTAAAAACATGCATCGTAGTATTATTTGCAAAATGTGTATTACTACTGCAGATTTGTAGGAATCTGGACCGGAAAATAGCGCGATATGTAGATATCATGCATACACATGGTTGCGGTGTGTATTTCCTATAAGAAGATTAGATGATACATTCAATTTTTAACGTGGTATCTCCCAAAGGAACTAATCCACGGCCCGAACACCTCTCGGTGGAGATGGCCAGGTTGGCAGCTTGACAACTTCACTATTTCTTTTTTCTTTCCTTGTATTTTGGTGGAGCAACCATTACAAGATTATTCTTTCGGTCATTATTACAATGGGTAAATATACTATGTCTCATTAACACAAAAAGCATCATTGATGCGTCAATCGAGAGAAGTTAATTGAATTGATTAGATTCTTCAATTGAATTGATTAGACTCTTCAATTGAATCAATCAAACTGAACATTGATTTGATTGCTAATCAATCCAATTAATCCCATAAATCTTCCTCGATTGACGCATCAATGGTGCCATGCATATATTACCCCTATTACAATTGATAGCCCTCCACTTTTGCTCTCGTACATCTCATTCACTGTTTTATTTGTCTCGATATTAAAGAAAGAAAAGATCTATCGTATGATAAATATTTGATCTCTTGTCGCGAAAGAACTTCTTCTTCGGAATGTAGGGTACGAGAATTGCTCTGCCAAAAGAGAAGTAGATTTGTTAGTAATTTATTGAATTATAACTAAAAGTTGTATACAGAGGTGCACGCAAGGCGTTCGACGAAATACCCATTTAGAGAAAAATAGTCGAGTACGCCACTATTTCCCCTAACATATATTTTGGCAAGAATCTAAGTACTGCATGCATCCCTATAAGCATCAATGATTGAAATTTAATTAACTGATAAGAAGCAAGAATGAATTGTAGTTAGTACCTGGTCATGAAGGTGTTATAATCAATCCATGCAGTGGCTTTGAACTTTATTACATTATATTGCTGAAGAACTCATATAAACGCATACCACACTACAAATAGTAACCGGGGAAATATAAATGCAAGCGCAATAGATGAAATGATTTAGTTAGATTATATATGATGATTGACTAATTAGGAAAATAATCAAGCCTATTAATTAATTGCTAATACTCTCAAAACATTTTTACATTATTTTTTAGATGATGAAAATTAGATCAGAATTTGTAAAAATGCAAAAATGCCCCTGAAAATTTCACCAAATGTTTATTTTAACTAGTTTCAAATATGAATATATATACATAAAATTTCTTTTAAAATATGGTGGCGTAGATATATGTGTCAATATTCAAGAATAGAGATAAACATAACAGTTGATTTCGAAATTTTACCTTGTGTTGTCATGAAGTGGCAAAGCAAATCTTCCATTAATTAACTAACATTTACTGATTTGATGTTTGTTATATTGTTGCACTGCTTTTTCAACTCGTCACTGCAGCCATCGATAGAGAGTGATTCCAGCGAGGGTGGGAGGCCATTTTCTGGCAAAGACCGGATACTTCGACATTCAGAGGTTTTATGAGTTTCGAGAGATTGAAAGATTACACAATTGATTAGGCAATGATTTGAGATTCTCACAGCTATGAAATTCTAGTTTTTCGAGTGAAGTAAGGAGTTGAAGTGCTTTCTCCTGCTCCTCTTAGGTCAACTATTTCATGACCTTCTAAAGATAAGGATTTAAGGGTTGATAACTGCTTGCAAGTTGGACCTAGTTACGGAGTTCAAAGCTACGAATTTGGGGCATTCCGTAATATCCAAGTGCTCGAGTTGTGTGGGGATCAGTAAGCCTTCTAATGACACCAAGTTTTGACAATTAATAATTAAAAGTCTCTTCAGAGCTGAACAGGGTGAGAGGTTCAAAGAGGTCAAATTTGGACTATTGAATATTTCCAGATGGGATAGAGAGGTTAATGGTGTAAGCAATGAAGATATTATATTGTCCGGCACATCGTTAAGCCACAATTCTCTCACGCCTGGTGGAAGGAAGCAACATTCATTCACGTGCTCATCTAAATTAGTTATAGATGATAAGAGGTTTGAACCGCTTAAATGTAACTCCTCAATCGAGGTTAGTGCTCCCAGCCCTTTTTTACTTGCAAAAATGAGATCCGAGCAACCGTAAAACTGTAATTTCTTCAGAGTAGATTTAAAAAAACAAGGAATTTGCAACAATCCTTGATTATTAATTGGGTCTGTCGAGGAGGATGTCGAATTAGTGAAGCAAGATGTGGTAATGGAAGCTACTTTCAAGGTTGTTATTTTCCGACAAGTAATTATTTTCAATTATAAAGGTTTGTCAGATTCAATAATAGAATAGATAGTTGTTTTCCTGTAATATCGCATAAGTAGATATCTAGGTGTTCCAGCGACCGTGGCAAAAAACTATTCTCGACACTTAGCTCATTTGGTTCAAACAATAAAAAAAGCTCGGGACAGTTTCTAATAGATAACCTTTTTAAATTTACAAGCCCACGCAATCTTTCCCATGACACATATCTAAGCTTCTCGCAATCACTTATTGTAAGATCATGCTAATAGAGTTGAAACAAGATGTAAATTGAATAATCTTGTTTATATTTTTGATAATTACATAGTACAATATAGGGTTGTATTTATAGTAACAAACCCGTACCTAATCCTACCTAATCTCTACCTAACTCTACCTAACTCATACATAATCATGCCTTAATCATATGTGTCACATGATATATTCTATTATCCCCCCTCAAGTAGAACGGGTATAGGATATACCGTTAACTTGTCTCGAAGCAATTTAAAACGAGGAGAAGAAAGTCCTTTTGTTAACACATCGGCAATTTGATCATTTGTATGAAGGTACTTAACAATCAACCGCTTGTTAGCAACTAAGTCACGAACAAAATGAAAATCGATTTCAATATGCTTAGTGCGTGCATGAAACACGGGATTGTGAGTGAGGTAAGTGGCACCAATATTATCGCACCAAAGAGAAGGCGGAGCGGTTTGAGAAATGTGTAGCTCATGAAGAAGATATTGAAGCCATATTACTTCCGAGGTCGCCATCGCTAGGCTACGGTACTCGGCTTCGGTACTTGAGCGCGAAACCGTGGGTTGTTTCTTTGATGACCAAGAAACAAGATTTGGACCCAAGAAGATGCAATACCCCGTTGTGGACTTTCGATCATCGGGACAACCAGCCCAATCCGCATGGGTATATGCTTGGATATTGAGATTGGGGGAAGATCGAAAAAGGAGTCCATGCGTGAGGGTACCTTTGAGGTATCGGAGAATGCGTTTAACCGAAGCCCAATGGTCTTCGGTTGGAGTATGCATGAATTGCGATACTTTATTAACCGCGAATGAGATCTCGGGTCTAGTAATGGTGGCATATTGGAGAGCCCCAACGGTGCTTCTATATAGTGTAGGATCAAGCATAGGCTCCCCTTTGTGTTTCGAAAGTTGTTCCCCCGCAATGATTGGAGAAGAGCATGGCTTGGCGCCTTCCATCTTGGACTTTTCAAGAAGTCCAAGAATGTACTGCGTTTGGGATAGGTGAACTCCTTGTCGAGTCGACTTCGCTTCGATTCCAAGAAAGAAGCTAACAGGGCCAAGATCTTTAAGTGAGAACTCCTTGTGAAGATCTTGAACTAAATCGTGAATGGAAGTTGGTTGATTTCCTGTAATAAGAATATCATCAACATATACAAGAATCACGGTTAGTTCTTGATCGGAAAAACGAATGAATAAGGAAGTATCCGTTTTAGAGCTTGAAAACCCGAGAGAAAAGAGTGTGCATCGAAGTTTGTTGAACCACGCACGTGGTGCTTGTTTCAAACCATAGAGTGCTTTTGCAAGGTGCCACACATGATTCGGAAAAGAAGGATTTACAAACCCCGGTGGTTGTTGCATGTGCACGGTTTCCTCAAGATCGCCATTGAGAAAAGCATTGTTGACGTCGAGTTGTCGAATGGGCCACCCTTTTGAGAGAGCAATCGAGAGAATAACTCGTATGGTAGTAGGTTTCACTACGGGACTAAAAGTCTCGGTGTAGTCAACCCCTTCTTCTTGGTGATAGCCTTTTGCTACCAAACGAGCTTTGTACCGTTGAACCGATCCATTCGAATTTCGTTTTATCTTAAAGACCCATTTACACCCCACAACATTTTGGTTGCTCGAAGGCGGAACAAGTGACCACGTGTTATTTTGAATAAGTGCATTTATTTCCTCTTGCATCGCAACACGCCATTTTGGATCTTTTTGAGCTTGAGAAAAACACGTTGGCTCGGATTCGTGAGACTTGAGATTTTCGGACACCGGATGCTTCGTTGAGGTGTAAACCTCATGGTCGGGAAAAACACGTGGTCGTCGAGTGTTATCTCTAGTGCGAGTCGTCATGGAGTGTGTCGAGGTAACAACTTCAGTTGAGGGCACATCATGCCGTTCGGAGGATTGAGACGAGGAAGAAAACCGAGGTAGTGAAGAATCCTGAAACACTTGAAGCTCGGTTAAGATACTTGAAGAAGGCAACTCACTTGTTTTGATTGAGGAGGACTCAAAAGGAAAATGAGTTTCATCAAAAATGACATGCCGGCTTATATATACCTTGTTAGTTGGTATATGAAGGCATTTATAGCCTTTGTAATTTGGTGTATAACCGAGAAAAACACATTGAATTGAACGAACCTCAAGTTTTTGTGAGTTGTAGGGACGCGTGTAAGGGAAACATAAGCATCCAAGAACTCGAAGGTGTTGATAGTCGGGTTCTTTTGTAAACAGAATTTGGTATGGAGAGGTCTTGGAATTCTTGTTGGGAACGCGATTGATGAGATAAACGACACTATAAAAAATATCGTCCCAATAGATAGTCGGAATCGATGCTTGAGCCATTGTCGAAAGAGAGAGCTCGACAATATGACGGTGCTTTCGTTCTGCGAGACCGTTTTGTTGTGGTGTGTGCGGACATGAGATACGAAAGTTTATTTCGGGAAATTGGCGATGTAGAGGTAAATACTCGGATCCACCATCGGTTTGAAGTGCCTTGATGGTGGTGGATAGTTGGTTCTCAACTTGTCGTTTGAAAAGTGAAAACACGGTCGCCACTTGATCCTTGGATTGAATGAAATAAATCCAAGTGTACCTAGAAAAATCGTCAGTAAAATGGACAAAATACTTAGCCCCCGAATTTGACACGACTTGAGTTGGACCCCAAACATCGGAGTGGATTAGTTCAAGTGGTGTTGAAGAATGAGAGAGACTCAAAGAAAAGGGCAATTTACATGACTTACCCATTTTACAAGCATTACAAAAACCAACTTTTTTTGTATTACAACTCAATTGATTATTCTTGACTAAACTTTTGACAAGATCAAAATTAACGTGACATAAACGTTGATGCCAAAGTGTTGCGGACACTCGTTCGCCCACAAGAGCCGACAAAACGGAAGAGGAAGGAGGGGGTCCAACTCGATAGAGACCATCTTGAAGAAAAGCTCGAAGGAGTACCTCATTGGTGCGGCGGTCCTTAACAAGACAACAAAGAGGATTAAATTCAAGGATTATATTATTGTCTTTTGAGAATTGAGAAATACTAATCAAGTTTTTGGTGATTCGAGGGACATGAAGTACATTCGAGAGTTTGAGATGAGAATTTTGAGAGATTAGAACGGTCTCACCAATATGTTTTATTTCGAGTCCACACCCATTACCAACTCGAATGCGATCTTTACCTTGATACGACATGTATGTGGAAAGATTATTGAGGTTGGATGTGAGATGATTGGACGCTCCCGAGTCCAAATACCACCCATCCGAGGATTGAGGCGATGAATTTTCAACGAGATTTGCTTGAGCACCCTTGAGAATTTTTTGAAGTTTGTAACATTCGTTGGCTTCATGATTTGGTTTACCACAAAATTGACATGTCTTTGAAGAGTTTGTCGAATTTGTGGATGTCATGTTGCGGTTATTCTTGCCATTTTTATTTTTGCCACCTCGATTATTGTTATTCTTGAACAATTGGGCTGCGAAAGCCTCACACATGGGCTTAAAAACATTTCTGGGCCAGAAACCGAGCCCATAGAGACCTGCTGAGAAGGCTGTCCTTGACTGGAATTGGCAGTGGGCTGAGGAGGCAAGTGAGAACTGGGCTGAGCAATAGAGCCCATTGCTTGTAATAGCCCATTGACATTAAATGGAGAGGGTGAGGCATTGCTTGTACTGGAGAGGTGCGAGGCTGAGGAGAGAGAAGGGGAGAAGGAATCGGCAATTCAGGCTTGAGGAATCGGCAATTCTGAAATTCTTGAGGATCTCTCTGTGATGGCTTCAAGACTTCTTGAATAATCTCTGAGGCAAGTATTCTTGACTATTTCTTGAACTCAAAGTAAATGGAACACTGATACCATAATAGAGTTGAAACAAGATGTAAATAGAATAATCTTGTTTATATTTTTGATAATTACATAGTACAATATAGGGTTGTATTTATAGTAACAAACCCGTACCTAATCCTACCTAATCTCTACCTAACTCTACCTAACTCATACATAATCATGCCTTAATCATATGTGTCACATGATACATTCTATTACATGCAGATGGGGAAACCAATTTTTGGTCTTGCAAATTCAAAATAAAGGAACTCTCATAATTCAGGACATTTTACAATTGTTAGTTTTTTCAAGCAAGGAAATGGTTGGTCCCTCTCCACTTCTCCAACTTGGGCATATCGTATACCGCATTCGTATTCGTATTCGAAATCGGATATTGAATACCGTATCCGAAATCGAATATCAGATATTGTATCCGTATTAGTGATCTTTTTTGAACACTACTATATAGGATATATTATAATAATAATAATAATAATAATAATAATAATGTATATAGAAATTATTAATAATAATAACAACAACAACAATAATAATAATAATAATAATATTAATAATAATGATAATAATAATAATAATAATAATAATAATAATAATAATAATAATAATAATAATAATAATAATAAGTGATGATGATGTATTTAGCAGTTATTAATTGTAATAATAATAATAATAATAATAATAATAATAATAATAATAATAATAATAATAATAATAATGCATTTATAAATTACTAATAGTAATAGTGATGTATTTAGCAATTATTATTATTAATAATAATAAGTGATAATAATTGTAATAAGAAATAATTATTGTAATAATAATGTATTTAAAAATTAATAATAATAATAATAATAATAATAATAATAATAATAATAATAATAATGTATTTATCAATTTCTTTTAAAATATGGTGGCGTAGATATATGTGGCAATATTCAAGAATAGAGATAAACATAACAGTTGATTTCGAAATTTGACCTTGTGTTGTCATGAAGTGGCAAAGCAAATCTTCTATGTTGCGCGGATACTTCAAAAATCAAGCCGTATCGTATCGGATGCCGTATCGGATACCGATACTCGTCGGATACTCGTCGGATACGTATCGGATACTCCACGTGGCGTATCCGAATATTTTATTTCAAAATAATAGCGGATACTTCTCGGATACTTCCGGATACTTGTCGGATACTTCTAACCTATACACAAATGTACTTGAAAAATAAAAATAAAAATTTGAAATCGAAATAAATGAGTAATACATATAAATAAATAACCAAACAAAATAAACATTTACTTAATAAGGAGTTATTTCTGTTAAAACAAACCTTTAAAATATTTTATGTCAAATGTATACTATATAAAATATTAAATAAATAAATTATAATTAATAAAATAATAAAATATTATATATAATGGCCGTATTGTATCCTATGTATTTTTGAAAACTGCCGTATTGCCGTATCCGTATCCGTGCAACATAGCAAATCTTCCATTAATTAACTAACATTTACTGATTTGATGTTTGTTATATTGTTGCACTGCTTTTTCAACTCGTCACTACAGCCATCGATAGAGAGTGATTCCAAATATCTCTTACATATTTACTCTTCTAAAAATCCAAATATCATATTTATCTTTTTAAAATTAAAAATATCATATTCCCAAATAATATAACAGTTTAATCTCATATATAACAATATAAAACACAAACAATACATCAGTAAAATTCCAAAATATAAATATTCTACCAATCGTAAATGGCAAAAAAAAAATGTAAAAAATATATTTTAATTGAAAAAATATAACCATAACTAAAAATACTATTAATTTATAGGACATAATTTTTTTTTTTTGTCGAGTGAGCCAAGGTACGTATGGTATTTTTATTATTGAGAAGGTAAATATGATATTTTTATTTTTTACATGAATAAATATGATATTTCGGATTATTTAGAAGCATAAATATGCAAAAGGCACAATGATAGTTTTTAAATGTTGACCGTTAAAACTTAACGCAAAAATTGGATGGTTTTGGGCAAATATGATGTTTTATATTTATGAAAGATAAATATAATATTTTAATTTTAAAAATGATAAATATGTAATTTTAAGTTAAGAAAAAATATGTAAATCCCCCAATAAAATAAGCCATGGTAAACAACTCACTAATTATTACTTTGGAAATTTTTTGAACAGAGAAAATATAAGTTTGGGAATTGTCAAAATAGACAACAAAATTTAAAAATTACTAAACTAACACCCTCGACTTATCAAAAGTCGAGAGAATGTGTGATTATCTTCTTAATATTCTTTAGCAGCCAAAGCAACTAATTGTACTTGAGAGCAAGGCAGTCAACTTTTTAGTGAGTCATAATAGAATATTTGAGATTAAAGGGTGGCATGCGAATATATTGTAACCCAAATAAAATATACTTGTAAGATAATGATATTATAGTTCTTGGTCAATTATTTTGTTTAGTATGGAATTGAATATTAAACTAGAAAAACTCAATTAATGATTTAGTTCGGGCCGCGAGTCCTTCGATTTCGAATCATCCGATTCGGATTGTTTCGGGTCGAAACTCTAATTTTCCAGAAACTACTCAAAAATCGAAACGGAACCGAATGATTCGAAAATCAAAATGATCCGGAACCGAATGACCCGCAAATCGAAACATCCGTAACCGAACAATCCGAAAATCAAAATGATTCGGGAACCGAACGATCTGAAACGATCGAAAATTGATTGATTCGCAAACCAAACAACTAGCGGCTCGAAGCATACCGAGATAATCCGAACCCGAAATTGTCCGGCTCACTCGCAGGATTTCCACCGTACATACATAAATGCAATCTTATGATTCAAATAACAATTTCATTTGACTAAGTGCATAGTTTGTCTAGTTTATTATTATGTAATCTCAAACAAAAAATATTAATTGGCCAATGAAGTATAATTTCATTATTTTACAAATTGATACATATATTGTTTTATTTAGATTCACATGCCACCTTTTAATATTAATATCATCATTTTCATTTCAGTATACGGTTATACCTTTTGATTTTTTAAGGTAGACTTTACTTTTAATAGTAACTAGGATAATACCCGCGCTACGCTGCGGATATTGTAATATCCTTACTAATTTCTTCAAAACATCATTATGGATAATAAAATCAAATTATCATATAATGAATCATACATTTCTGATGTTGTTGCAACGTCTAATCCATATCCGATGTTGTTGCAATTTATAATCCATATTTTTCTTACTTCTAATATTCAGTTGTATAAAATATAGTTCAAAACTTGGACATTCATAATAAGACTTATAGTCATATAATTTACATGAAAAATAAAAGTTGAAAATATTTTTGAAATACAACTATAGGCAATTTGATTCACAATATATTTTCGAAGACAATAGTTCATACCAATTAGATATGCCCAGTGGCTTTTAGGTCTTGTGTACTCCATCTTTAAATCAATAAATTTCAAATAAAGAAATAAGAACATGTTTCTTAATATTAAAACTATTTAGTATGTTTAGAAATGAATAAAAATAGTATATGCTGATGATAATCATTGCCAGTTTAAATTTAACTGCATTAGTAATTCGATCTTAAAAACAAAAAATATCAATTATCAATTGGTGTTGAAGCGTTTATGTCCCCTGTTTCAAGGTGATCATCTGATACTAATGTTGCTATGGTCGATTATTTTGCTTGATATTACAGAAAACAAATCAAGTTGTTGCTTAACAATACAAAGTAAAAGAGATATTTTACTTTTCGAATTGTAGAAAGTTCTTTTGTATTGACAAACATGAATTGTAAAATTAGATTTTGAGGCATAATAATGTAAAAACTTTTCAAAGATTTCTCCTACCAAGACCCGGTATTTTATTTCTTTATTTGAAGATAAATTGCCTCGTTGGCTGAACCCTCGTGCATGGCCAAGGCCAACCGAAATCCGTTCCAAACTTTTCTTGTATAGATTTCCCGATATGTGCATAATGCCATAAACTGCACCCTTATCTACACAAACACGCCCTTCAAAAACAAACATAACAGAAAGTTACGAACCAAAATAAATATTTTTTGAGTTATTTAAAAAGGAGTAAGTAATATGAATGTATTATTTTAGTGATGAGCTTTTCTGACCTTCGTGGGGAAAGGAATGCCATCCGACCTGTCGTTGTTGAAGAAAAGAGCAGCAACTGCGGAAGTGGGAGCGAGACTATTTGTCGCAAAAGTTTTATCGGCCCAGGATACGTTATACCACTATTTGTGTGGCTCTTGCATTGCCCTGTCACTACACCATTTAGTCATAATAAATTCGTTTACCTCAACACCTTCATCTGTCAAAAATAATACATAATTAAATATTAGAAAAAGTCCATAATACTGTAATACTAATAATTATTATTATTGTTATATAAAAATAGAAAATTTGCAAAAAGAAAAGATGGGTTTGTAAGAAATTGGAAATTTTGAATAATGTAGGGTTTTTTTTGCAATTTTCTCCATATAAAATTTAAGTACTAATTAACCTTTTCGGTGCGGGTATATCTTCAGCTTCTAAGCTAGTAGTGGTATTCATTGCAGAAAAGACCAAAATTTGAAGCAAATGGTTCTGCGTAGTATCTGTAATTATATCAATGATCTAAATACCTAAAATAAAATAAACCAAGATATAAATATGATAGAAATCCAATAATACAAACTAAGTTTTAATGAAAGTAAAAAAATAATAATAATGGAACGTACCAGCCTCGGCCTTCCGTACAATTTTTTTTGAAGAATATAAATTGCACCTTTCGTATATATTGTCTCGAGTCTCGCCTAAAGAGGCTCAATTACGAGATTAAAATATTGAAGAACCAATCAATTCTCAACCAATTCCTTCTCCCAAATAATGATCAATCCTATCAAAAAAAATAAATTTAGTTCCATCTTTTTACCATTATCCAATAATGCAGGGGCCTTTCTGCATTTTAAGTATAATGCCGGGGCTTTTTGAAGATTTAAGTAGAAACTTAAAGAGTTGATCTTGGACGAGGTATTACTTTGAACCGCATGTCAAAGCTGTCGATGACTCATCATCCCTTCCAAATGACTTTCCGACGATCACTCTTATCCAACCATTTGATGACGTGGAAGACAGATTGGATTTGGCACACTTCGCCCCATCAAGAAATATATTCAGCGGTATCGAGGGGTAAAATAGCTTGTTCGAAACCCTATCACCCTGCAAAATTGACAAAATGAAAATGAATAAATGCTTTTTAAAAATAAAAAATTGTGTAAAAACTTTAAAATACTTGTATTGTTTGAGTTCTTTGTCCATCTCAGCAAAAAGATCCGGCACTTTGTGCTGTCCAGATTGATAAAAGCATGTCTTTAGAAGCTCTTCATTTCCTCATTGCAATTCTCCCTAAAAAACAAAAAAACGTTATAAGAATTATAAGTATAATTTATGATCATGAAACTGAATAAAAATTAAAAAGAGAAGATACATTTTTACAATTACATATGATTGTCCACAAAGTGACAAAATAACATTTTTGTCAATGTATGCTAATTGTTCGATGTAAATTTCCAAGAGATTTGAGCATGTACTTTAACATGAACAAAAGATTATCAAAGAGAGAATTGAAAAACGGATTAGTCTATAAAACAATAAAAATGACACAGCCCTTAGAATTGGAATTCGATCTTAAGAACATAAATCACCCTAATATCACTGAAATATCATATTTAAATATGCTTTTTACATGTAAAACAAATTAAGCATGAATGAGTAAAAATGAAGAAATACTATAGATAGATGTGCGTCATGAGACCTTCAACAATCATTATTATGGGACCTATGACCTTAATAAAATTGAATCATCTTTTTAATAAAAATCTTGTTATTGACATTTCATCGAACATGTAACTTGCACCGGAAAAAAACAAACTGAAATAGATACACTTTTCAAGATTCTAATATCGTAGTAAACAACTTCATTTGAAAAATTCCAAATAAACGCAAACACAAGATGATAACAAGGAAAGGCAAAAAAGAAAATAAAAATCAGAGTTATTACGTAATTACCATGAATTTCAGCACCTCTCTTGTTGGTCTTCACTGACCATGATAAGATAACTCCAGCAGTTACTGGAGGAGAAAAATGGATTTGGTAATTCAAATAAACATGTGAAGGCTTCATTGGACGACCTTGGTGCTTTCGGTGAATTTTGAAATCATACCAAACATCTCCATGGCGAAAGAGGAAGTGACACACAACATGGGAGTACCTTGAATCTCGTACATAATTCATCTGTGGTCTTTTCTTCAATTGTGTGGATTCGAGAGGATCTAGAGGTGGAGAAGAGGAACCAGGGTAGTGAGCCAATTTTTTTCAGCGAGTTGTCTCGTACGAAGTTCTTTCTTCAATTTTATTGGTGATTGAATGGGGTACGGGAGGGGAAGAGACACGGGGAACAAAGGGGAAAATAGGAAGAGACAAAGACAAAGTGAAGAAGTGGATTTTGTGAGTCGCGTCGGCTGAATAAATATTTTGGTGAAGAGGTGATTTTTATTGATTTTTATCGAAGTTTAATTAATGCAATTGGAGTGAAATGATGACGTGGCCAATTTTGATTGTAAATAATTGTTTGTAAAATATAATAGTAGGATTAATTTTGATTGTGTTATGAATATAATAATATGGATGTCAAGCAACAAATCTTGTGAAGATGGAGACATTAATTATAGGATATTTGATATTGTATTATTTCCATGTATTGTAGCGTTTTATATGGCAAGAGGTTTCTTGACCTGCACTCACCCTCTCCTATATAAAGGAGGGTAGTGGTTATTGTATTTTTCCAACTCATTCAATAAGAAACTTTGTCTCCTCTCATTCTCTCTTTTGTTTGTTCTTTATTTTATAACACGTTATCAGCACGAGACTCTAGCCATTTGAGATCTTTCAATCACACGACGTTCTTGATACCTCGGTGGAAGCACGAAGTTCTTACCAACCGAGAGATCAAAATTTAAATCACGGCGTCTCAATATCTTTCGGTTTTGATTTCTAATCAAAGGTATGTAAAAGTAATATTGCTTTTGAAATATCCTTTTAATCTATAATAGTCTTTATTTACTTTATTTAATTCGTGAAGTTACTGTTCTTTTCTTGTGTAATATTAAACTTCACATTTGATATTATTGTAATAGTCTTAAATTATTAATCTGGACAAACACAATATAGTATATTCGATAACCAGAAGTTATCTAAAAAAAAAAATACAGACAAGCAATATACCGAAAAAGATATACACCAGAAGTTGTATACCGGAAAAGAAAACAAATATACACTAGAAGTTGTATATTCATGTATTATATTGTCAGTTAAATTATTATTGTTTATCTGCAACCAGAAGTTGCATGTTCATTTTATTAAGGCACCCGAAGTTGCTCGTTTCAAGTATGTCACATGAAGTTGCATGTTCATTTTATTAACACACCCGAAGTTGCGAGTTTAAATTTACGCACCAGAAGTTGCAAATACATTTAATTTTATTTTTCTCGTTCAATTAATTTTATTTTTGCAAATACATTTAACGCACCCGAAGTTGCGAGTTTATATTGTGTTTACTTTTATCGTACATTTATTTTTGCACATTTAATTCTAATTATTTATGCACCTGGAGTTGCAATTTAGTTTAAATGCACCCGAAGTTGCTAGTTCAAATTATGCACCAGAAGTTGCAAGTTTATTAATGTACCAAGAATTGTAAGTTTGTTTTTCTTTATATGTATTTGAAGTTGTAAATTTATTCAAGCTTATTAAGTTGGATATATATTATGTGATGCACTTGAAGTTGCTAGATTATTTTTATTGACGCATACACATATTTGTGTTTACAAGATATATACTCATAGTAGTATTCTCATTGAAAGAGTATTAATATTTAAAATATGAAACATTATTAATGCCAGAAGCATGATACTAATGAAATAAGCATAATAGTACAATGCCAGAAGCATGATATTAATATCGTAAGCATAACAATATTAACGTTGGAAACATAATACTCCAGAAGAGTATATGTTGCACATATATGTTATGATGATAAAAGTTTATGTTGCATGTTTTGGACCTGTAGTCTAGAATAGGTATTTTAAGTTTATAATATTAAATTGTATGATATTTAATGTATACACCAGAAGTGTATATTAACGCACTCGTAGTTGCTCATTGAAAATACACACCAGAAGTTGTGAGCATATTTATATTTATTTTGAATGTTTATTTTATGTTAATTTATTATTAGTACGTTTAGTTTATGTACTTATATTGTTCGACATCTATTATCGTTTATATTTGCACCTGTAGTTGCAATCCAGTTTATACACAAAGTTTGAAATTTTATCTTATTGAAACCCGGAGTTTTAATACAAAATTGTGATGTTCAAAGTTAAAGATCATCTAGTAAAGTTGATAATGTTATTGAAAGCACCTGGAGTTGCAAGAGCACAAAATATATAATATATTTATCCAATATTAAAGACTTGATACGAATAAATATTGGCATAAAATAAATAATTGGAGATATTCTAGAAATACGCTCATGCAAAAGTAAATAGAAATAAGATAGTTTAAAAAGTATTTGGATTAATATTATCATGTCTTCTTTATTGAAAAACAAATTAAATTGATGATTTATTTTATTCCATTCCCAGAAGTGAATGTTGCCTCGAAGGCTGAAGTCCAAATTATCCGACACAAATATTGATCATGATAACAAAATCACATAATAAATAAAATGACTCGTGAAAATATGATTACAAAGAGTCTGTAAATATAATCTTCAAGAGTGGTTTGAAAATAGTTGTACCAGTAGTACACGATAAATCATATATTGTTTATGAAATCTCTTGAAGAGAAAAACAAGAAGAAAAATGGATGATTTTCTTATCTATCAAGATAAAGTGTATTTTGTGTCGAATTATTTATTTCATCAATAACGAGATGTGTATATGAAATTACAAGAGTGTATGTTTATGATTGATGACTCTAGAAGAGTCGTTATTTGATTGCTCCACAAGAGACATTATCTATATTGCTCCCAAAAGAGTCATTATGTTAATAGAAACATATTAGTTTATTTTTATGACATGCAATTATATTAGTAAAATTGAAATTATGTTATTATGAACCAGAAGTTCAATTTATAAAATAAAAAAGCAATTCTACGATTTGGATTAATTGCTTAGACATAGAATATGCATGTCACGATCATGACTCGATTAAGACCAACTATTTATCATAAGTACTCCCCATTTTTTATAACTTGTGAGTGATCGGAGCAAAAAGTATTCACTCAATTTATTTTTTATGTGTAGTAGATGTGTGATAGCACATGGACGAGTTAAAAGAAGTGTTTGGTATATATATGGTTGATTTATTTTGTAAAATTGTATATCATGAACATTTATTTATTTGAACCAGAAGTTCAAATGATATACACAAACTAAAAGTTTAAAATTGTATTTGTAAACTAAAAGTTTACATTCAAGAGACCAACAATGTTTAATATGTATGTTGCAAATTCGAAATCCCTGAAGGAGAAATTACATAAACAACTAAGATGGTTTATGAAATAACCAAACATGAGTAAAAGTTTTGAACATATAAGATATCATGCAAGTCCCGAAGAACTTCATTAGATATTAATTAAAATATCAACAACTCGTGCCTAAATCAGGGGGAGAGAATGAAAACTGGAAAAATAAGAAATTATATGAAATGCATCATCACATCAGATCCTCAAACATGTAAACAAAAACTAGGAGTTCATAAAATAAATTATTTGCACGAACTTGCAAATCGGTGATTTGATGCATTGATCAATACAGGAATGAATAATGAGTAAAAGTTTCCAGTCTAAAATGCTCATATTTGTAGTATAATATCCTTGGATAATTTTAAAATTTGATATAAGCCTGAAGCTTGGTCGACCAATCGGTTCCAATATTAGAAATCCAAAGGAATAAAAAGGAGCATGATAAAAAGTTGGCAATAAAGAAGTTGATAATACTTCTAATAATATATATCCTTTTTTTAAAAGGATAATGAAAGATTAATTAGTAGATTTGACATAAATAAATATATAACCTTTAGAAAAGGTTCAGGTACCTGACAACATCGAATTGTTGAAAATAATGAGATCTCAAAATAATGTCTCTACTAGAAGAAGATGGAACCGAAATAAAACTATAGTTATTAGAAAGTTGGCATTGGTGCGCTTTCAATTTATAATTAATAAAACGAGGATCTGAAATTAAATCAATTGTGGAATGTCGACATTTAAAATTATTGGCCAATAACAGAAATTACATAAGAAATTGAAATTGATGGACCTGAAGTCCGAAAACCACCTTACATGGTAATACAAATTGTATTTATGTTTTTAATTTGTTTAAAGGTCTCTGAAGGACTAAAATTGTTTCATGTATTTATTATATCAGATTATTCACATGACTCATTTTGTTATGATATTCATGAAAATCCCCGAAGGATTTAGTATGCTTGAAGCATACAATTTAAACTCTCGAGAGATATATTATATTAAATTACAAAGATCTTTGCATGAATAGTAATTTGAGCCATAAGATATAATTGATGTAATAAGTAAGAATATATATACCGGTATGAATGATTAAATTCGCAGATGCATATTTATTATAAATAAATAGTGTTTAATTAATAATTATTTGAACTCCCGAAGAGTTCTAAAAGACAATTACTAAAAGAAGAAATTTGACGTGACAGATATCAAATGTGAAATATTATTTTTCATGGATTACAAATATAATAAACATTTCCTGAAGAAATTAGTTTGTCGGTGGGAATTAAGATTTCTAATCAACTAGTGCAAAAGGTTGAAATTCTTAGTCATAAAATATTTGTATCCATGAGGGGGAGAAATTATACGCAATGCACTCTTTTTGTCCTTGATCATGATTTTGTCCCACTGGGTTTTCCTGACAAGGTTTTTAACGAGGCAGTTTGTGAGGCGTATGAAGCATAATAATGTTGCACTCTTTTTCCTCCACTAGGATTTTTCACATTGGGTTTTACCTAGTATGGTTTTAATGCGGCATATTTTTATGATACAAATATCCAAAAGGAAACTCTGTAACCATTTCTCCATTTATATTAAAAGTGACTAAAGCAATTCAAGAAGAATCAAATTCACTTGAAAAACATAAAGATTTTGGACATGTAGTCTAAACAACTATTATATGCAACATACGAATTACAAACATGTTGTATAAGAAAATGTGCAATGAGAAATGAAACTACACTCAGATTTTTGATTAGATTGGCAATCTTCGAGGACTCTATTTACTTCTCGTGAACGTTATAACAAAATATGGATCACTTTACAATGTTATGAAAATCCCAGAAGGATTAAAATCAATGTGTCTATGTCAAGAGATTAAATTATGGATTTGCAGTATACGTCGATGATTTGAAATATCATTAAAACTCCTGAAGAAGTTGCAAGAACTGCATAAAAACTCAGAAAAGAAAATGTTTTCTCTTTGTCTGCAAATCGAGTATATAAGAAATATGGTATTTGTTCACCAATCTATTTATGAAGAGAATATTTGAAACGTTTTAAAATTGACAAGTCTCACACATTAATTTCTCTTATAGTGATCAATCCATTGATATGAAGAATAATTATTTTCGTCATGGAGAAGATAATGAAATTTTTGTTGGTCCAGAAGTACCACATTTGAGTATTATTGGTCCCAACAAGCAGCATTTCGAGGGTCCAAAATAATGGTGAGATAAACGTCCAACAAATTTACTCGAATGATAAGATGATCTCTTCACCAAGTCGTTGTCATTGCATCTTCCTTGAACTTGGTTTACAAGATGAGACTTCGTCGTTTTAAGGAGATTTGCCTATATGAGGGAGAGATTTAGTACGCACTACACTCTTTTTCCCTTGGCCATGGTTTTATTCCAATTGGTTTTCCTGGCAAGGTTTTTAATGAGGCGCGTTCCTGGCAAGAATAATTCTCCCAAATTATTTTCTTCACACAAGCTCCAGAAGAGCAGCGAAATTGATATCTATCAAATTCGCTCAAGTAATAATCTTGAAGATTTCTTGCCAACTAAACTTTCAGGCAATTAAGACATAAGATTAAACTCCGTTATTTTGGAGATATGTGTACCCATCAGGGGGAGAAACAATACGCGCTACACTCTTTTTCCTAGTCATGATTTTTATCCCACTGGTTTTTCCAGACCAGGTTTTTAACGAGGTAGCTACTTATGCGTATGAAATATTGACATCCAAGGGGGAGTGTTATGAATATAATAATATGGATGTCAAGCAACAAATCTTGTGAAGATGGAGACATTAATTATAGGATATTTGGTATATTTGATATTGTATTATTTTCATGTATTGTAGCGTTTTATATGGCAAGAGGTTTCTTGACCTGCACTCACCCTCTCCTATATAAAGGAGGGTAGTGACTATTGTATTATTCCAACTCATTCAATAAGAAACTTTGTCTCCTCTCATTCTCTTTTTTGTTTGTTCTTTATTTTATAACAGATTGTAAATAATTGTTTGTAAAATATAATAGTAGGATTAATTAGTGGAGTGGTAATAAGTGCAGTTGGAGTGTTAAAAAAAGATTAAATCGGAAATTGTACATCCTCTTGACTTTTGAAAGAAATAAAAACATAACAACTACTATTTGAAAGAAATAAATACCAAACATATTCGACTAGAAAATATTAACACGTGCTTGTGCGTATATAATATTTATATTAAAAAATAAAAATGCCATAAGCACGAGAACCACAAACACTCCACTTTTTTTTAAATTGTTGTACGCTTTTGTCGTAAAATAATATTTTAAGGTACATTACACTTTAGAAAGAAATAAAAACATAACAACTACTATCATCGTCAATGACATATAACTCACACAATACCAAACTGCACTATTTATATGTTCAATGAAAATATTTCATTATTTTGTATTGACTTTGTTGATTATATAATATTATTTAAGTTTTCATTTAATACAAAAATACAATTAAAATAATATAATATCATATTTTAGTTGAGAAGAATAATTTAAAAATATTTAACATTAAAATTCAACGTAACGGAATTACAATAAAAACTTATTTAATATCAAGTGATTATTTTAATTTGAATAATTTTTTTTTTCTAAATATTAACCCTTAAGAAAATTTAAAGCAAAGGAAATACAATTTTTTTTTGTTTTGTTTTGAACTCACAACATTAACCCTTAATAAAATTGGACTATCAGAGTCCGAATAACTTTTTAGGATTCCGAAAATCCGAATATGTTAGTTTCGCTAATTGCAATTGCAAATTGCAAATATTTTTCAAAGTTGGTTTTGCTATTAATTTTCTAGACATGTCTATGGATCAAAAATTATTAATTTGAATTGTCCAGAAAAATCTTAAATTCTCAAGTAGGTAGAATGCCCGCCCCAACTATAGATCCGAGAATTCCCGTATTTGAGTCTCAAAACTTTAATGGGTCCAAAATTTTCGAGAAAAAATAATTTATCCATTTAAAAAGATAATTGTTACTAAAGATCCTAATAAATTTTGTGGTTTATTAGTAGAACAATTCGTTTTTTTTTTTGCAAAAGAACGTGAGTTCAAATCATATAAGCCACAAACTATACTTTTTTTTTTCCTCAAAAATACAATGAAGATATGAGAAGAAGGGTGAAAACAAGATTTGTACTTTCCAAAAATTTACCCACCCCTTATTTTGTATCTATCTTTGAGGCTCATCATGAAGCCACATCATCATGTTTATCATGATTATTAACCATTAGATTGTGTGATGTGGATTCATCATATGCATTAATATTATATTTGATCATTTAAAACATGCATTAAGATTGTATGATTATTTGTAAGTATTAATTTGAACTATTAGATGTAGTGATGTGGTTCAATCCGAATCATTAATTTATTGTTAGATTTTTTAAAGATCATATTTTGTGTAGTCATGTATGTGTTATTATTTTACACCATGTTTTAAGCATTCTTAGAAAGTCACATCATCCTACATTAATGACATGACCTATTATTATGTGTTAGAATCATATTATACCAAGTCTAATCAATTGTTTAACATTTCACATAAGATTACATGATTAAATGTGAATGCAATGGAATATGAAAAGTTTATATATGAAATACTAATATTTAATATGTAATATTATAAAACATACAACATATATTAGTATTATTTTGAAAATTTAATTTTATAAACCCCATCAAATATATTCATTTTTATTTTCTCTTTATTTTGACATCCATATTATCATAGTTCATATGTACATTTTCATAATTTCATTTTGTAAAGATATTATGTAAGAAAATACAACGCAAAGAATACATATTTACAAAAAAAACATTTAAGAATTTTTTTTGCATCATAAGTTTTTTTAAGTATTATCATTTATTTTTTAAAATTATAACCATACGAATGTCATATAATACTAAGTAGATTATAATTGTGTTTTTAAGCAAACAAAAATTTTTGAAAAAATAATAGAATTGAAAAAATAGTTTATCCATCTAAATAACTTTTTAAACTTATAAACACCTATCAAATTGTATTGTTATTTTACAAAAATGTAAAATAAAAAAATAATATAATATAAAATAATTTGTATTTATGTTTATTATAAATTAAATTTTGATTATTATATATTGTATATTATTTTATATTTTCCATTGAATTTTGAATCAATAAGAATTATTACTACTATATAATTAATAATGCGTTACTACATATGTTGTATGATTCACTATTATAATATTTGATATTGTATGAAATATTGTGCACAATTATATAATATTTGTTGTTATGTTTTTCGTAAAATTGTATTATATCTTATTCTTATATATTATTACATAATGACACTAATACAAATATTATTATTTGATTAAAAAAAATTAGATTTTTTGCTATCATGATGTAAAATAATTGTAAAACATATGAATAATCATAGATATATGAATTCAAATAACTTTTTTAAGATGATATTATTAATATTATCATACAAATATATAATTGTCTTACAATGAAAAACATAATTTACATGCTCGCCGCGTAGCGCGAGTATTCTCCTAGTTGGCTTTGAATTTTTAGAATGCGGGGCGGGCCCTGGTGAGTAGTCATTTAAAAGATATAGGGATGAATTCCAATGTTTATGATAAATTATAGCTTTTAGAATATAATGTATTTTTTTATGTTTTAGATTATTCGAACTTGTTAAAAACTAGTATTTGTATTATTGAATTATTAAACCGATGATAATAGAATATATATTTAATCTCATAAGAATATGAAAAAATATTTCCTAAAGAAAAAACATTTCATTGTTTATGTGATAAAATATTTGTCGTGTCATTTTGTTGTGTCAGAATTAATGAACATACAATCGTTAACGAATAGAAAAAAACATAAACGAGGCAATACAATAATTGTGAAGTTGTAAATGAATCAAAAATTGAGCAAAAGATGCACTAAATTAATAATCAAGGACCAAATTCACACTTTACTCTTGTTTTTACAAAAAGGCATAAAAATTAGACTGCTTTGAGCAGGAGTCATAATTATTTTTAGAGTGACTAATTGTCAACCTCCGCCAATCGGGTGGTGCCACGTGTCATTTTATTTTACGGTACTACTAAACATCTATTAACAAATATACAATTTTGAAAGGCAAAATCAGGTACAAATAACCGAAGAACGACTTATCGCAAAAAAAATGGCGAGCACTATCTTTTCTAGCAATTACTAATCCTTTTGGTGCATTAATAAAATTTCAAAATAATGTATATCTGATTCGATTAGATTATAATCCGGTGAATATCATCTCATATGTATATATGACTATCAACCTTAGTTAATTTCGTCAAATGCTTTGAGATTTTAGACACACTTACCAAAGATAATTTGGTAGCAACCTGATTTCATATCACTAAATTCAAAAAAATATATGAACTTATATCGAGCGATTTAAAAACATGCATCGTAGTATTATTTGCAAAATGAGTATTGCTACTGCAGATTTGTAGGAATCTGGACCGGAAAATAGTGCGATATGCAGATATCATGCCTACACATGGTTACGACGTGTTTTTTCTGTAAGATAGAGTCGACAAGACATTCAATTTTTAACGTGGTATCTCCCGAAGGAACTAATCCACGGCCTGTACACCTCTCGGGAGATGGCCACGTCGGCAGCCTGGCAACTTCACTGTTCCTTTTTTTTCTTTCCTTATATTTTGGTGGAGAAACCATTACAAGATTATTGTTTTTGTTATTATTACAATTGATAGACCTCCACTTTTCTTCTCGCTCATCCCATTCATTCTTCTATTTGTATCGATATTAAAGAGAATAAAACTATTATATGATAAGTATTTGAGCTCGTGTCGCGAAATTACTTCCTTCTTCTTAGGTACGCAGGATACGAGAATACTCTGCCAAAAATGAAGTGGTGTTAGTAATTTAATGAATTATGACTAAAAATAAAGTGAACATTGTAGTTTTATGACTCGCTAAGTTGTGTACAAATGTGCACGCAAGGTGTTCAACGAAATTCCGATTAGAGAAAAATAGTTGAATACACCACTATTTTCCCTAATATATAGTTTAGCAAGAATTTAAGTATTACATGCCTCCATATAAGCATCAATGATTAAATTAACTTGCAAAAAACAAGAATGAGTTCTAGTTAATTACCTGGTTTCGACGATGTTATAATCGATCGATGCAGTGCCTTTAATCTCTATTACACTATATTGCAGAATACATTCATATAAGCACATAATTACTACAACAATAATCCAGGAAAATATAACTGCAATCACAAGAGAAGAATGATTTAGTTAGATTATATATGATGATTAATTAATTAAGAAAATAATTAATCAAGCCCTTTAATTAATTGCCAATACGGTTGGGGATTTCTGATTTACTCTCAAACATTTTTACATTATTTTTTAGATGATGAAAATTAGATAATAATTTGTTAAGTAGAAAATACTCTTGAAGATTTCAACGGAAATGTTTATTTTAATTAGTTTCAACATAATCACTACAACAATAATCCGGGAAAATATACCGGCAAGCACAATAGATGAAATGTTTTAGTGAAATTATTTATATATGTTGATTGACTAATTAAGAAAGTAATCAAGCCCATTAAAGCTAATCCAGATAGGGATATCTAACTTTTTTTTGAGTAAATTCGGAGAGGGCTCAAAGTCCCCCTTCCAAACACAATCTCTTTTTTTTTTTTTTTTTTTAATTTTTTTATTACAAACCCGTAGGCCACACACTCTATTCACTCATTTAACATTTAATCTATAATCCAGTGTCCCCGCCGGGAATCGAACCCCACACCTCTCGCTTAGGGATATCTAACTTACATTCAAATATTTTTACATTATTTTGAGATGATGAAATTAGATAAAAAAAATTATAAAAATGCAAAAATACCCCTGAAAATTTCAACAATTGTTTATTTAACTAGTTTCAAACATGAACATATATACAAAGAAGTTAGAACTTCTTTTATAATATGGTGGCCTAGATATATGTGGTAATAATATTCAAGGATAGAGATAAACATAATTGTTGATTTAGAAATGTTACCTTGTGTTGTCGTGAAGTGGCAAAGCAAATCTTCCAGTTAAAGAACAAATAGCCATTTGATACTTGTTATGTCCTTGCATTGCCTTTTTAACTCGTCACTGCAGTCAATGATATCCAGTGATTCCAGGGATGGTGGCAGGCCATTTTCTGGCAAAGACTGGATACTTGGACAAACAATGATTTGAAGAGTTTTGAGCGATGAAAGGTTACACAATGAATTAGGCAATGATTGGAGGTTCTTGCAGCTATAAAATGCAAGTTGTTCGAGGGAGGTAAGGAGTCGAAGTGCTTTCTCCTGCTCTTCTGTTAGGTCAACTATTCCATCACCTTTTAAACGTAAAGATTTAAGGGTTGATAACTGCTTGCAAACTGGATCTGACAGGAAGTTAGTATGACCCAAAGTAAGCTTCTCGACTAATACGGCAGACTCGTCTGCGTTCGAATTCTCCAGCCTAGTTACAGAGTTCAAAGCTACAAAGTGCTCGAGTTGTGTGGGGAACAATAAGCCTTCTAAAGACACGAGGTTTTCACAATTAAGAATTGAAAGTCTTTTCAAAGTTGAACATGGTGGGAGTTTCAAAGTGGTCAAACTTGGACTATCCATTATATTCACGCCTGGTGGAAGCCATGATAATATTAGATTGTCCGGCACATCGTTTTTTTTTTGAAAAACTCGCCTCTTTTAATATATTAAAGCAGAGTTTAATACATTGGTACGATTTTACATGATAAATGTAAAAAAATAGTTTCGCAAAAATAAATTATAATTGCAAAAGTAAGATACATGCCGAGAGATGATGCTTTCGGCTATCCTTAGACGAACGCAACCTCTCTCTGCCCTCGGTTTGCCACGCGAGCTCTGATTGTCATCGAAGCTGTCACCGTCGCTGTCGCGGCCCGTCGCTCTCGGACTCGCCCCCAGACTCGCCCCCGACTCGGCCGTCGCTCTCGGCCTCGCCCTAGACTCGCCCCAGACTCGTCCCAGTCTCGCCCCATACTCGGCTCCAGCCTCGCGTTTTTTCGATTTTCCTTTTTCCTTTCCCGCTTTTTCCTTTCGTCGCCCTTTTGCCGACACCCCAAATCGGCCCGAGTTTTTGCTCTTCGAGGAGCTCCAAAATCGCCTCGATGGCGGCTAGGGTTTCGCCCCGTCGTCGTCAGTCGCTGTGGCCAGTTGGCGCCCCCTTCCTCCCGTCGCCAGTCAGCACCTGTCTCCAGTCGCCAGTCGGCACCAGTCGGCGCCCCTACCAGTCGCCTCCAGTCGCCTCCAGTCGCCTCCAGTCCAGTCGCCTCCAGTCCAGTCGCCTCCAGTCGGCAGTCGGCGCCAGTCGCCAGTCGGCAGTCGGCGCCAGTCGCCAGTCGGTGCCCCAGTCGGCGTCGGTTTGCCTCCAGTCGCCTCCTCGCCCTCACAGTCGCCTGGCGATCGCCCTCGGTTCACCCTCGATTCGCCGCCGTCGGACGCCGACGCCTCGCCTCCAGAGTCGCCTCCAGAGTCGCCTCCAGAAACCCTAGGTCGCCCTCCGCCTCGCCTCCAGAGTCGCCTGGCGTTTGCCTCGCGAAACCCTAGCCGCCAGCGCTCTCTCGCGAAACCCTAGCCTCGCCTCCAGAGTCGCCTCGCGAGCTCTCTCGCGAAGATCGTCCCTATTTTCTCCGGCACATCGTTAAGCCTCAATTTTTTCACGCCTGGTGGAAGGAGGCAACATTCATTCACGTGTTCATCTAAATTAGTTATAGATGATAAGAGGTTTGAACCGCCTAAATGTAACCTCTCAATCGAGGTTAGTGCTCCGATTCCTTCTTTACTTGCAAAGATAAGATCCGAGCAGCCGTAAATCTGTAATTTCTTCAGAGTAGATTTTAAAAAATAAGGAATTTGCAACAATCCTTGATTATTAATTGGGTCTGTCGAGGAGGATGCCGAATTTGTGAAGCAAGATGTGGTAATGGAAGCTACTTTCAAGGCTGTTATTTGTCGACAAGTAACTATTTTCAATTCATAAAGATTTGTCAGATTCAATAATAAAATAGATAGTTGTTGTCCTGTAATATCGGATAAGTAGATATCTAGGTATTCAAGCGACCATGGCAAAAAACTATTTTCGACACTTTGCTCATTTGGTTCAAACGATAAAAAAAGCTCGGGACAACTTCCAATAGTTAACCTTTTTAAATTTACTAGTCCACACAAGCTCTCCCATGACAAATATCTAAGCTTCTCACATTTCCTTATTGTGAGATCATGCAGATGGGGAAACCAATTTTTGCTCGTATCACCAGAAAAATTAAGAAACTCTGTTAATTCAGGACAATTTTCAATTATTAATATTTTCAAGCAGGGAAATGCCTGCCATTGGTTGCTTCCTCTCCACTTCTCCAACTTGGGCATATCGTGTATCTCCATCGCCTCTAAAGCTCGAAATCCCATGTCCGCACCAATGCCATAGAATGGTACATCGATTTCTTTGACAGCAAACATATTCCATAATAGCAATTTCTGCAGAGATAATAAATGACCAAGAGGAGGAAGTATCTCCCATGCTTTGCAATTCTCTAAAGAGAGCATTACTAAATAGTCCAAGGTATTTTCATTGACCAACCATGTGGGAGATGTGGCACCACCATACCCACTGATACGAAGTCGTTCGAGATTATAGTTCGGCCTGAGTCTTTCAAGGACATCTGCATCCATAGTTGGTTCAGATTCACCAAGCTTTCTATTCCAAGACAAATACAAACTATTGAGGAATGACTTCTCTTCAAGTCTTGCCCCAACCGCCTCCTCCTTGCTTTCTACATTCTCTAAGTTGAATATCTTCAATACACCTCTCAGCTTTATCAACAATCCTAGTTGTGTTATTTCAAATCCGCTTTTTTTCTTAACACAAAACTCACGTAATTCATGAAGTGCCGTTAGTTTTCCGACCCACGGTATTTTACTATCGAACATTGGATCATGATTCAGGCACCATATAAAGTTCTCTATATCTTTCTCTAACCAGCTCGCTCGATTATTATAATCGCATATATCTATTACTTCTAGATGATAGAGCTTATTTAGATTATTAAGAACATCCCTTTGGATATCATTTCGTTGCCATGGACATCGATGAAGTTGTAAGTAACGAAGATGGATAAATTCTGAAAAATTACATGTTAAAGGATCTGCATCACCGGACATTGTATATATTACTAGCACTCGCAACCCTCTCAAACTCCGGAGAAAATCCTTTAGAGCGACAGCAAAATTTGAATTATACCTTCCAATTATAATTAAAGTACTCAGATTTTCGACTTGAAGATGTTTTTTAATATGTACTATATATTTCTCAAAATTTCCACTAGGTATAGTTGTATCATTCGATAACGAGATTGGATAAGTTTCGGTGATGATGGATAAATGACGAATAGTATATGGGATGCTTATGTTTAAATTGTTTGAGTTAACAATTGCAAAGCAATCGTGTTGTGATACTATTTGTGCTAAATCATGCATTAGATCATGGATAACATAATGAGTGTGTGAAAATGGATCTTTAACTTCTTCGAGAAATCCTGAATTTACTAAATTATCAAAATGCATATTTCCTATATCCTCAACAGGTATGTTACTGTTATTTAGAAAAACAAAACCTTGGGCAATCCACATATTAACCAACTCTTTTCTGTAGTAATTAAATCCCTTATGGAATAAAGAACAAAACGAAAAACATCTTTGTTGATGGAAAGCTAGAGATTCATAACTTAGCCTTAGTGCTGGCATGATATCATCAGGTCCGGTTTGAGATTTCCACTCCTCGTTATCCCTAACATTCCTCCAATAAATAATATTTGGATTTCTTTTTAACATTGCCCCGACGGTTTTTGCCGCTAAAGGATAATTGGAAAGTTTTTTACAAATTTGTTCTCCAATTCTTTCTAAAATATCATGTTTTTCATATTTCTCGTCACTAAACGCATGTAATTTAAACAATTCCCAAAAATCATATTCTTTCAAACCATCCAATTTAATCATGTGTTTCTCATTGATTATTTTTGCTACTGATAATTTTCTAGTTGTTAACAAAACAACGTTACCATTTTTTCCCTCCGATTGCAATAGAGAAAGGAGGCTCCCCCACTTACTTTTATCATTGTCCTCCCACACATCATCTAATACAAGCAAAAACTTTTTTGAACTTAAAAACTTTTTAAGAATTTCCAATTGTCTATTTAAGTTCCTCTCTTGTTTACACTCTTCTCCCGGGATGAACTCTAGCAACTCACGAATAAGTCTACTTTCATCGTAATCGGCGGACACATGAATCCACATTGTTAATTCAAAATATTCTTTTATTTTTGAGTCATTAAACACAAGTCGAGCAAGAGTCGTCTTGCCGACACCTCCATTCCCTACTATTGGTAATACAGAGAGATTGGTATTGGCAAAATTTACCCCTATCAGTTGACCTATTATAAATTCTTTCTCTTCATCTCTACCAAAGACTCTTGATTCCATTAAATGCGAGGATTTTAACGGGCTTAGTGTACTAGTGTTTACATTTGCCCTTACAATTTGATCTAGTTTTTCTACATTCAGTAGTTTATAGAGTTTTTTCCCAACTTCTTTTAAGTTTTCAACAACAATGTGTATTCTACGGGACAAATCGTCCTTTTGAAACTTAGTTCGTTTATTCCTAATTAAAGAATGATCTCCACCAATTTTTCTTTTAGAATCCTGAGTTTGAGCATCCTCATTTCCATAGATAGGAATATAACTTTTCAGTGTAGAGAATTTACTAACCGAATCTTGAGATGCAGAAGAAGAGGCACCAGTGGAACGATTTTCTATCTCGCATTCAATGCGATAGTACTGCATCTCATCAAGCAAGTCGTCAGCTTGATATACAAGATACTGAACACGTTGGATATATTTTACTAGGTCATAATTTTGAATCCCTTTCTTGACCTGCCCAAAACCAAGACCAATTTTAATGTATTCGAGGTTATCCTCGAGGAGTTTGTATTCCTCATTCAAACCCACATCAGATGCCCATTTCTCGAGCACATGAGTAAGATATTTATCGAAGATAACTTGGATGAACCCGCCTGCCATACCAATAGCAGTCCCCAAATCCATCTTATATATAAGGCTGGAGAAAGTAAAATTTGGGCAAAGGAAGGAAAATTAAAGGAGACTTAATTAGAGGAATAAGAGAGGCCCAGAAATTGGATGATTTTTTTTCTTTTTTTGATTAATAAGATTGGATGAAGCTTTAAATAGAAAGAACGAAATTTCAAAGAGAAGAAGAGAAAATAAGAATTTATTTTTTATTTTTTTTGTGAAAGATGAGTAAGATTGGATGAAGTTTAAACTAGAAACAAGGAAATTTCAAAGAGAAGAAGAGAAAAATGATTTTTATTTTTTTTGTGAAAGATGCAGTTTTAATAGAAAGAAGGAAATTTCAAAGAGAAGAAAAGATGATTTTTTTTTTTTTTGAGATGAATGAGAAGTGAGAACAGACAAAGAAAACAAGAACTAGTTGCAAAATTTTCTGAAATTGAGAAGTTTGTTGTGTTTATTTTTGCAGAGAGTGATACCCTATTTATTACCCGCTGTGGGTGGCTATTGAGTTGGAAAGGCAATATAATATGTTTATATATTTTTTTTTTTATTATTATTAACTTGAGACGGGTTCTAAGACCCGCACTCAGTCAGACTTATGTTTATTGTTTATCTATTTTTTCTCTCCAAATGAATCGTCGAGGAAGTTTCATGGAAGTTCTGTTTAAATTAAGAATTAACAAAACAAACAATTAAATGGACCAACTACTTTTACATATAAAATATATTTGAGAGGCCTGCTTGTGCATCTTTTCTACAAAAGAGTCTTGCAGGAAGTTTTCTGAGGAAATTTCATTGAAATTAAGAACTGTAATTAATTTATGGATAATTATACCATACCCCCTCATTTTCCTACCACATCATCTATATCACCAATTAATCATTAATTAGTGATTAATTAACATGGTCATTAACAAAAGTACATTCGATTAATAGTTAATTGATATTAATTAAGAATTGTCAATGTATATGTATTTTAATTATATATTAATTAACTGTTAATGAAATGTCATTTTGTTAATTACTCTTATAATTAATCATTAATTAGGAATATAGAGAGTGTTGTGGGGAACGAAAGGACACATTATATGACCTCTTAATTTATCAAATGTTTGGTATGCTTTCAGTCTCACCTACTGCGAAATTAAAAAGCAACTAGGAGAGTACTCGCGCTACGCGACGAGGATATTAATTATGTTTTTCATTATAATATAAAATACTTATAAATATGATGATATTGATAATATCATTTCCTAATATAATTATTTGAACTAATTTGTCTATGATTATGTATAATTTTTTCAATTATTTTACATTATGATGACAAAAGGTTTCATTTTCTTAATCAAGTAATAACACTTATATTAATGTGATTGTATAATAATAATATATGTGGTATATAATGATTTTACAAAAAAATATTATAACAAATTATACATAGCACTAATCGAGAACATAGGAGGAAATCGTGACACGTGTCAATTTTTTTTTTATTTTCAATTGAAAAATTTATATTCTTCCCCAAATTTTACCCTAACATGCTCTATGTTCTAAGTTAATTTATTTAATTAACATGATAACGGGCACATGTTAACTATTAATTTAATACGTAATTAACATTAGTTCGAATTCATAAATTGAAATCATTATTAATGAATTTTTAATGATATGTTCTAATTATCACGTTAATTAAATACAATAGTACAAATATGGAGAATACGGCGGATACATTTTGGAGGAAAGTAAAAACTTTTTTTTTAATATCAGTACACGAAATATTTTTTTATTTTTTATGAATCTCCAAAATGTACCTGCCGTATTCTTCGTATTTTTCTATTGCATTTAATTAACGTGATAATTATAACATATCATAAAAGATTCATTAATATTGATTCAAATTTATAAATTCGAACTAATGTCAATTACGTATTAAATTAATAGCTAACATGTGTTAGTTATCATGTTAATTAAATATATTAACTTAGAACATAGAGCAAATCCCGCGCAACCATAACATGCTATATGTTCTAAGTTAATTTATTTAATTAACATGATAACTGACACATGTTAGCTATTAATTTAATACGTAATTAACATTAGTTCGAATTCATAAATTTAAATCAATATTAATGAATTTTTAATGATATGTTCTAATTATCACGTTAATTAAATGTAATAGTACAAATATGGAGAATACGGCGGGTACATTTTAGAGTAAAGTATTTTTTTTAAATATCAGTTGTACTGTTCATCAATAAAAAATATATAATATTTTATGAAGATTCAAAATGTACCAGTCGTATTCTCCATATTTGTGCTATTGCATTTAATTAACGTGATAATTAGAACATCATTAAATATTCATTAATATTGATTCAAATTTATAAATTCGAACTAATGTCAAATACGTATTAAATCAATAGCTAACATATGTTAGTTACCATGTTAATTAAATATATTAACTTAGAACATAGAGCAAAACCCGCGCAATCGCGCGGGCACTACGCTAGTATTATATCATTGTTGTTCACAATATTTCACACAATATCAAAAGTAAAAAATAATAATTCATACAACATACGTAGTAACATATCATTAACTATCAAGTACTAATAATTTGTTATTGATTCAAAATGCAATGAAAATTATAAACAATATCAAACTTAATAGTGAAAGTAATTTAATAAAAAATATAAAAATTATTTTAGCATAACATAAATTTATATTATTTTATGTCATATGATTTTTGTTAATTTTATATTTTTAAAAATAATATTACTATTTTGTAAGTGTCTACAAATTTAAGAAATTTTTTCGACGGATAAGCTTTTTTTTATTTCTATTATTTTTCAAAGAAAATAATATTAAATTTGTTTGATTAAAAACACAAATATAATCAACTTAGTTTATATGGTATTAGTATAGTTGTAATTTCTTGAAATAAATATTAATATTTAAAATTCTATTATGTAAATAAAATAATTAAAATTATATTTTTGTACAAATGTATTTTTTGCATTGTAGTTTTTACATAATATTTTTACAAATTCAAATTATGGAAAATAGTATGTATGAACTATGCAAATATGGATGTCAAAATAAAGAGAAAATTAAAACGAATATATTTGATGAATTTTTAAAGTTAAAATTCTAAAAATAATACTACTATATGTTGTATGTTTATAATATTAGTTATTAAGTTATTAGTATTTCATATTTTAACTTTTTATCTTCCATTGCATTCGCATTTGATCATGTAGACTTATGTGAAATGATAAATAATCGAATAAACTTAGTCTACCATGAACCTAACCAATAAAAATAGTCCACGTCATTTATATATGATGATTTGGATTTCTAAAAATCTTTAAAACATAGTGTAAAATAAGAGACACTTAAATGGCTACAAAGAAAAAATGTTTATATAAAACCAATGATTAATCAATGGTCTAAATTTTGCCACATATCATTATCAATGGTTATAATGAAAGTGATGATGTTAAAAAAAATGATGATGTGGCACAAAGAAATTGCAAAAAATTGGGTCCAAAATAAGGGTGTGGGTAAATTAAAGATTACAACGATGGGCCTAGACTTTTTTTACTTTATGAAAATAGAGGGGCTCATAGGTTTTAGAATAAAAAAGAGACCATCTACAATACCTCCAATTTTCCCACAACATTATTTATATCCCTAATTAATGGTTAATTAGTATGGTAATTAACCAAGTGGCACTTTATTAACAGTTAATTTATATATAATTAAAATACATATATATTAACAATTCTTAATTAATATTAATTAATTGTTAATATGATATTCTTTTGTTAATGATCATGTTAATTAATCACCAATTAATGGTTAATTGATGATATAGAGGATGTGGTGCGGAAATGAGGGGGTATGACATAATTATTAACAATTCTTAATTAACCAAGTGGTACTTCATTAACAGTTAATTAATACATAATTAAAATACAAATATATATTAACAATTCTTAATTAATATTAATTAACTGTTAATCGGATGTTATTTTGTTAATAGCCATGTTAATTTATCACCAATTAATGGTTAATTGGTAATATAGAGATGTGGTGGGGAAATGAGGGAATATGACATAATTATCCAATAAACAATATGGGGGGATTCTTCAAAAACCCCCCAACTTTTCTGAAAAACCCCCTCTACTTTTAGAAAACCCCCTATCTTTTTTGCTTCTTCAAAAACCCCCTAACTTTTTTAGATTCTCTCAAAAACCCCCTATCTTTTTATTATGTTTTTTAAAAATTAACCATTATACTCTTTAGTTTTATTTTTTAAATTTCTATAATTTAATAAATAATGAATATATATTAAACTATTATAAAAAAATTAAAAATAAATAATACATGATATTATAATATTATAATAAATAATATATAGTATTAAAATGTTATAATAAATAATATATTGATATTAAAATATAATTTTTAACAATTATTATAATATTATAATATTTTAATATCAATATATTATATAATATAATAATTTAATATATATGAATTATTTATTATAATATTTTAATATCATGCATTATTTATTTTTTATAATTTTATTGATATTAAAATATCAATAAAAATGTTATGATAATATAATATCATGCATTATTTATTTTTTATAATTTTATTGATATTAAAATATCAATAAAAATGTTATAATAATTTAATATGATATATTATTTATTGATATTAAAATATTATAATAAATAATACATAGATATTAAATTATTATAATAAATAATATATTGATATTAAAATATTATAATAATTGTTGAAAATGATATTTTAATATCAATATATTATTTATTATAATATTTTAATACTATATATTATTTATTATAATATCATGTATTATTTATTTTTAATTTTTTTTATAATAGTTTAATATATATTCATTATTTATTAAATTATAGAAATTTAAAAAATAAAACTAAAGGGTATAATGGTTATTTTTAAAAAAACATAATAAAAAGATAGGGGGTTTTTGAGAGAATCTAAAAAAGTTAGGGGGTTTTTGAAGAAGCAAAAAATATAGGGGATTTTTGAGGGAATCTAAAAAAGATAGGGGGTTTTCTAAAAGTACAGGAGGTTTTTCAAAATTTTCAGAAAAGTTGGGGATTTTTTGAAGAATTCCCCAAAAATATGTTTTACATTCTCGGATAGGCTACTGTTTTGGAATATGCCGTGGCATCTCTCATTCCAAACATGAAAAACCAATAAGCCAATTACCTGCTTGAGTTGAACCGAAGTTTGTGTCGAGAATATAATCCTAAATGGGTCTGAAAAATTAAAATACCTCCAAGAATGCATATTTTCTTGTGATTGATTGTCCAAAAATAAAATTTCTACAATCGATAATCTACAGAAAAATGAATTTTAGTAAATTACTGTGTGCTGTGTAAAAATAATGAAGAAACAGTAACTCGACTATTAACTGGATGCTCTTATACGATGGGCCTAGACTACTAAACTAGCTAAATACGTATGCTTCAATTTTTAATTGTTCAAGCCCACTGTCCTTTCCAAAAAATAATTAAATAAATAAAAAATCAGAGCAAGGAACACCAATGCTTAATTTTTTCAATTTTTTTTTTAATTACCGGTTATTCTTTAAAATACATCTTAAGACCTCATTTTTACTTTTTTTTATATTTTATTTTAAAGCCGTGAGAATTATTAATTATCGAAATAGCACTGCGCATCGACAATTACATTAAAATATATTAAATGGACCAATCAATAATCTAGTGAACAAGACAAATCCAAAGCAAAAATTGAACAAAGAAGGTGGAAAAATTGAGGTCATAATTCTAGATTTGCTAATCAAAATCAGAGTTCAAAATCAGAGTTATGTGATTGACGCATTCAAAATCACACAGAGTATTTCAGTTTAAAATGGAATACAACTTTTTTTTTTTTATGTGATTGACGCATTCAATAAGACTATCAGAGTTATGTGATTGACACTATCAGAGTTGGTTTGAATAAGACTTTTATTTTATTTATTTTTTTATTGTTGAATTTTGATATGAATAATTGATATAATTATTGTACACTAATGAAATAAAATGGAATAGTCACTATTCCATTCTTCTATTATTCTACATATCGCCGAACAATCCTGAGCAAACTAAATCAGTGTTTTTTTTTGTTCGTATGCCTCTTAGGAAGAAGAATTTACGAAATGCACCATTTATATATATAATTTTATGTTTTCCGATTAGTTTTACAGGTGAAAAGGAATATAATATACCAAAAGAATACATGAATATCCCAAAAGGCTTAAATATTAAGTTATTTTGAAAGGCCTAAATCCAATACAATAACTGAACAACAACTATTTCGATAAAAATGTTAAGCACTATTTTTCCTAGCAACAACTGAATTCAATTTTGGTGCATTAATAACTTACCATTCGACCTATTCGATTATGATACGGTGAACATAAATTTTAAGCACTATTTTTTCTAGTAATGTGCGTTGCCAAACATAGCTAATTTTCTTTGTATGCTTGATGTTTAACTCCACTGAGATTTGGACACGCTTCCGTCCCAAAAAATAATCAATAATTCTATGATATATATGCGATCTAATAATTATTTTATGTATATACTTTCAAATACCGAGTTAAAAAAAATATGTATTGTACTGAGCAATATCGATTTAAAAACATGTATCATAGTTTTAAACCAAAAAAAAGTATTGCTATTGTATATCCGTAGGAACCAGAACCAGAAATGGCGCGATATGCAGCTATCATGCCTACACATGATTGTGATGTGTTTTTCTATAACAACGTACCAAAAAAAACTACAAAATAGAAAAAGATTAGACAGGACAATACATTTAACGTGGTATCTCCCAAAGGAACTAGTCCACGGCCCGAACACCTCTCGGTGGAGATGGCCAGGTCGGCAGCCTGGCAACATCACTATTCCCTTTCTTTTTCTTTCCTTCCATCTTGGTGGAGAAACCCTAACAAGATTATTGATTTTGTCGTTATTATTACAATTAATAGCTCTCCACTTTACCTCTTATACATCTTATTCATTCTTTTTATTTGTCTCGGTATTAAAGGGGAAAAAACGCTATTATATGATAAATATTTGATCTCTTGTCCCGAAATGACTTTCTTCTTCTTATATATGTGAGATACGAGAATAGCTCTGCCAAAAGAGAAGTAGACTTGTTAGTAATTTAATGAATTATGACTAAAATTAAGTAAATATTGTAGTTTTATGACTTGTTAAGTTGTATACAAAGGTATACCCATGGTGTTCCACGAAATTCTCGTTAGAGGAAAATAGTTGAGTAAGCCACTATTTTCCCTATTTAGCAAGAATCTAAGTATCACCATGCATCCATATGACCATCAGTGATTAAATTTAACTAATAAAAAAGCAAGAATGAATTATAGTTAATTACCTGGTTTGGACAGTGTTACCATCGATCGATGCATGCCTTTGATCTCGATTACGCTATATAGCAGAATACATTCATTTTTTTTGAATAAATAGGGAGGATGAGCTCCCTTAAATATATTAAAGCAGGATTTAATACATTATTTTTGTGTTTTACATTAGATTATGTAAAAAACGAAAGAAGGTAAAAGCAAGAACTAGATGAGATTAGTTATCGGTTTTACAATCCGTGATCCTTTGTATTGGGATAGAAGTAGCAGAAGAAGATTTGCCGGTGTCGCAGAGATTTTTTAACAGTGTCGCAACCAATTTGTACCCACGAAAATTATTTTGGCCGATGTTTTGGAGGCCGTATTTCGCTTGTTCCTAAAAACTCTTTCGTTGCGTTCTTTCCAAATTCCCCAAATTGCCGCAAGAACGAAGGTATCTATTTTGGTCTTTTCTTGCTTGCTACAGTTGCTTTGGTTTTCGATCCAAAAATCTGTGGTTGTGTCTTTCAAGACGAGCGATAAATTTAGGTGAGCCGATATATCATTCCAGACCCGTCAGGCATATGGACATTCCACCAAGAGATGATGTGCCGTTTCCTCTACCGCGTTACAATTCTTGCAACCTGGTACATTTGGCCAATTCCTTTTCCTTAAATTATCTCCGGTTAGTATTCTTCCAAGGCTTGCTAACCAACCGAAATTTTTTACCTTTATTGGGGCCTTAATTTTCCATTGTTTGGAGCCCCAATAGCTTTGTATGCCCGGATTTATGAGGAACCCGTAAGTTGCGGAGGCAGAATACATTCATATAAACACATAATCACTACAACAGTAATCCAGGGAAATATAACTGCAAGGAAAATTGATGAAATGCTTCAGTTAGATTGTATATGATGATTAATTAGTTAAGAAAATAATTAGTCAAGCCCATTAATTAATTATCAATACGGTTGGGAATTTCTGATTTAATCTCAAAACATTTTTACATTATTTTTCAGAGGCGCAATTTCAGGTGTACCCCTGGAAAACATCAAAATTTCACATATACCCCTCAATAATATGAAATTTCATGAATAACCCTACAAACGTCTCAAAATATCATGGATGTCCCTTCCAAATCCTTCAAATATTATTATTACCCCTATAAAATTCTTAAAATATCACATATACCCCTATTATATCATTTAAAGACCATCAACGTATTTCTCATTGGTAATATGCCAATTACCTGATTTTTTAAATTATTTTTCTATGATAACGAATAATTTTTTTCTCAAAAATAATATTTAAATCCATAAAAAATCAAATATTTTCAATTCTATCTCATAATTTCTTTCCAAAAATCATTGTTGAAATCAATACTATTCTCAAAATTTTAAGTAATTATTATATTTTATATAAAGGTAAAACGAAAAAATATTTTGAATGAAAAATTAACAAATTATTAAATAAAAGTTTAATTTAGGGCTATTCATGATATTTGAAGGATTTTCTAGGGGTATTTATGAAATTTCATGATTTTGAGGGGTATACATGAAATTATGATGTTTTGTAGGGGTACACATGAAATTCTGCCTTTTCTAGATGATGAAAATTAGATAATAATTTGTAAAATGCAAAATACTCCTGAAAATTTCAACAGAAATGTTTATTTTTAATTAGTTTCAACATAACCACTACAACAATAATCCGGGAAAATATAACGGCAAGCACAATGGATGAAATGTTTTTGTTAAATTATTTATATAAAGGCGATAACGATCTATAAATTACTCTCAAATATTTTTACATTATTCTGGGATGCTGAAATTAGATAAGAATTTGTAACAACGCAAAAATACACCTGAAATTTTCAACAAATTTTTCTTTTAACTAGTAATTCCAAACATGAATTTATACATAAAACTTCTTTGGAAATATGGTGGAAATATTGAAGAATACAGATAAACATACATGCTGATTTAGAAATATTACCTTGTGTTGTCGTGAAGTGGCAAAGCAAATCTTTCAATTAACGAACATATAACCATTTGATACTTGTTATGTCGTTGCACTGCCTTTTTAACTTGTCACTGCAGTTATTGATATACAGTGATTCCAGGGATGGTGGGAGGCCATTTTCTGGCAAAGACTGGATACTTGGACAATTAACGATTTCAAGAGCCTTGAGAGATGAAAGATTACACAATTGATTAGGCAATGAATTGAGGTTCTTGCAGCTCAAAAATTGAAGTATTTCGAGGGAGGTAAGGAGTCGAAGTGCTTTATCCTGCTCTTCTGTTAGGTCAACTATTCCACCATCTTGTAAACGTAAAAATTTAAGGGTTGATAATTGCTTGCAAATTGGAGCTGACAGGAAGTTAGTATGACCCAAAGTAAGCTTCTCGACTAATACGGCAGACTCGTCTGTGTTCGGATTCTCCAGCCTAGTTACAGAGTTCAAAGCTACAAAATGGGGGCATCCCATAATATACAAGTCCTCAAGTTGTGTGGGGAACAATAAGCCTTCTAATGACACGAGGTTTTCACAATTAAGAATTGAAAGTCTTTTCAAAGTTGAACATTGTGGGAGTTTCAAAGTGGTCAAACTTGGACTATCGATTATATTCATATGAAATAGAGAGGTTAATGGTGAAAGCAATGAAAATATTATATTGTCCGGCACTTTGTAAAGACTACAAATTTTCACGCCTGGTGGAAAGAGCCAACATTCATTCATCACGTCTTCATCGAAATTAGTTATAGATGATAAGAGATTTGAATTGCCTAAACGTAACTCCTGAATCGAGGTCAGTGCTCCAATGCCTTCTTTACTGGCAAAGATGAGATCCGAGCAGCCGTAAAACTGTAATTTCTTCAGAGTAGATTTTAAAAAATAAGGAATTTGCAACAATCCTTGATTATTAATTGGGTCTATCGAGGAGGATGCAGAATTAATGAAGCAAGATGTGGTAATGGAAACTACTTTCAAGGTCGTTATTTGTGGACAAGTAACTATATTCAATTCATAAAGGTTTGTCAGATTCAATAAAAGAATAGATAGTTGTTTTCCTGTAATATTGGATGCGTCGATCTCTAGGTGTTCCAACGACCGTGGCGAAAAGCTATTTTCGACACTTTGCTCATTTGGTTCAAACGATAAAAAAAGCTCGGGACAGCTTCCAATAGTTAACCTTTTTAAATTTACTAGTCCACACAAGCTCTCCCATGACAAATATCGAAGCTTCTCACATTTCCTTATTGTGAGATCATGCATATGGGGAAACCAATTTTTGCTCGTATCACCAGAAAAACTAAATTCAAAATTAAGAAACTCTGTTAATTCAGGACAATTTTCAATTGTTAATTTTTTCAAGCAATGAAATGCCTGCCATTGGTTGCTTCCTCTCCACTTCTCCAACTTGGGCATATCGTGTATCTTCATCTCTTCCAAAGCTCGAAATCCCATGTCCGCACCAGTGCCATAGAATGGTAGATTGATTTCTCTAACAGCAACCATATTCCGTAATTCCAATTTCTGTAGAGATAATAAATGACCAAGAGGAGGAAGTATCTCCCATGCTTTGCAATTCTCTAAATAGAGCAATACTAAATAGTCCAAGGAATTTTCATTGACCAACCATGTGGGAGATGTGGCACCACCATACCCACCGATAAGAAGTCGTTCGAGATTATAGTTTGGCCTGAGTCCTTCAAGGACATCTGCATCCATAGCTGGTTCGTATTCACCAGGCTCTCTATTCCAACATAAATACAAACTATTGAGGAATGACTTCTCTTCAAGTCTTGCCCCAACCGCCTCCTCCTTGCTTTCTACATTCTCTAAGTTGAATATCTTCAATAAACCTCTCAGCTTTATCAACAATCCTAGTTGTGCTATTTCAAATCCGCTTTCTTTCTTAACACGAAACTGACGTAATCTACGAAGTGCCGTTAGTTTTCCGACCCACGGTATTTTACTATCGAACTTTGGACTTTTAGGCCCCCATAGGAAAGAGTTGTCTATATTTTCCTTCAACCCTCCTCGAATAATGTTATTGTTTATATCTATTACTTCTAAATGATAGAGTTTATTTAGATTATTAAGCTCATCCCTTGGGATATCATTTCGTTGCAATGGCCAGCGATGAAGTTGTAAGTAACGAAGATGGATGAATTCTGAAAAATTACATGCTAAAAGATCTACATCTCCGGACATTGTATATATTACTAGTACACGCAGACCTTTCAATCTCTTGAGAAAATCCTTTAGAGCAACAGCAAAATTTGAATTATACTTTCCAATTATAATTAAAGTACTCAGATTTTCGACTTGAAGATGTTTTTTAATATGTACTATATATTTTTCAAAATTTCCACTAGGTATAGTTGAATTATGCAATATTGAGCTTAGATAAGTTTCGGTGATGATGGATAAATGACGAATAGTATTTGGGATGCCTATGTTTAAATTGTTTGAGTTAACAATTGCAAAGCAATCGTGTTGTGATACTATTTGTGCTAAATCATGCATTAGATCATGGATAACATAACGAGAATATTCGCCCTCATGAACTTTTTCGAAGAAACCTGCATTTACTAAACTATCGAAATACATATTTCCTATATCCTCGATTGGTATGTTATTGTTATTTAGAAAAAAACCTTGGGCAATCCACATATTAACCAATTCTTCTTTGTGGTAATCAAAGCCCTTATGGAATAGAGAACAAAATGAAAAACATCTTTGTAGGTGGAAAGGTAGAGATTCATAACTTAGCCTCAGTGCTGACATGATATCATCAGGTCCGGTTTGAGATTTCCACTCCTCGTTATCCCTAACATTCCTCCAATAAATAACATTTGGATTTCTTTTTAACATTGCCCCGACCGTTTTTGCCGCTAATGGATAATTTGAAAGTTTTTTACAAATTTGTTCCCCAATTCTTTCTAAAATATCATGTTTTTCATATTTCTCGTCACTAAACGCATGTAATTTAAACAATTCCCAAAAATCATTTTCTTTCAAACCATCCAATTTAATCATGTGTTTCTCATTGATTATTTTTGCTACTGATAATTTTCTAGTTGTTAACAAAACAACGTTACCATTTTTTTCATGCGATTGCAATAGAGAAAGGAGGCTCTCCCACTTGCTTTTATCATTGTCCACCCACACATCATCTAATACAAGCAAAAACTTTTTTGAACTTAAAAACTTTTTAAGAATTTCCAATTGTCTATTTAAGTTCCTCTCTTGTTTACACTCTTCTCCCGGGATGAACTCTAGCAACTCACGAATAAGTCTACCTTCATCGTAATCGGCGGACACATGAATCCACATTGTTAATTCAAAATATTCTTTTATTTTTGAGTCATTAAACACAAGTCGAGCAAGAGTCGTCTTGCCGACACCTCCATTCCCTACTATTGGTAATACAGAGAGATTGGTATTGGCAAAATTTACCCCTATAAGTTGACCTATTATAAATTCTTTCTCTTCATCTCTACCAAAGACTCTTGATTCCATTAAATGCGAGGATTTTAACGGGCTTAGTGTACTAGTGTTTACATTTGCCCTTACAATTTGATCTAGTTTTTCTACATTCAGTAGTTTATAGAGTTTTTTCCCAACTTCTTTTAAGTTTTCAACAACAATGTGTATTCTACGGGACAAATCGTCCTTTTGAAACTTAGTTCGTTTATTCCTAATTAAAGAATGATCTCCATCAATTTTTCTTTTAGAATCCTGAGTTTGAGCATCCTCATTTCTATAGATAGGAATATAACTTTTCAGTGTAGAGAATTTACTAACCGAATCTTGAGTTGAAGAAGAAGAGGAACCACTCGAATCAGTTTCTATCTCGCGCTCAATACGATAGTACTGCATCTCATCGAGCAAGTCGTCAGCTTGATATACAAGATACTGAACACGTTGGATATATTTTACTAGGTCATAATTTTTAATCCCTTTCTTGACCTGCCAAAAATCAAGACCAATTTTAATGTATTCGAGGTTATCCTCGAGGAGTTTGTATTCCTCATTCAAACCCACATCAGATGCCCATTTCTCGAGCACATGAGTAAGATATTTATCGAAGATAACTTGGATGAACCCGCCTGCCATACCAATAGCAATCCCCAAATCCATCTTATATGTAAGGCTGGCGAAAGTAAAATTTGGGCAAAGGAGGGAAAATTAAAGGAATAAGAGAGGCCCAGAAATTGGATGATTTTTTTCTTTTTTTGATTAATAAGATTGGATGAAGTTTTAAATTGAAAGAACGATATTTCAAAGAGAAGAAGAGAAAAACGGATCTTTTTTTTTTAATTTTTTGTGTGAAAGATGAGTAAGATTGGATGAAGTTTAAACTAGAAAAACTAGGAAATTTCAAAGAGAAGAAGAGAATAACGGATTTTTTAAATTTTTTTTTTTTGTGAAAGATGAGTAAGATTGGATGAAGTTTAAACTAGAAATTAGGAAATTTCAAAGAGAAGAAGAGAAAAATGATTTTGTTTTTTTGTGTTTGTTGTTGTTGTGAAAGATGAAGTTTTAATAGAAAGAAGGAAATTTCAAAGAGAAGAAAAGATGATTTTTTTGTTTTGTTTTGAGATGAATGAGAACAGACAAAAAAAGCAAGAACTAGTTGGAAAAATTTCTGAAATTGAGAAGTTTGTTGCGTTTATTTTTGCACACAGTGATACGCAATTTATTACCAGCTGTGGATGGGCACTGAGTTGGAAAGGCAATATAATATGTTTTATCTATTTTTACTTTTTTTTTATTAAAGACCTGCTCTCAGACTTATTCAGACTTTATTTTTATCTATTTTTTCTCTCCAAATGAATCTTCGAGGAAGTTTCATGGGAGTTCTGTTTAAATTAAGAATTTACAAAACAAACAATTAAATGGACCAGCTAATTTTACATATAAAATACATTTGAGTGGCCTGCTTGTGCTGTTGTGCATCTTTTCTACAAAAGAGTCTTGCAGGAAGTTTTCTGAAAATTTCATTGAAATTAAGAACTGTAATTAATTTATGGATAATTATACCATACCCCTCATTTCCCCACATCCTCTAAATGACCAATTAATCATTAATTAGCAATGTTTTAAATAGCGTGTAGAAGCACGCAACGTTTTGACGTTTAATTTAACGGTTAGCGTTAGCGGACGATATAGCGCCGCTTCAACATCGCAGCGGATTTTGATCAAAATTATTATTTTTATAATACTACAATATGCATATAAATATAAATTAATGGTCCAATATTAAAAATAAAATAATATTGAATGCTTATTTATATCAACCTCACAAACTAACATAAATTAAAAATTCATCTCTAAGAAAAATATATTATTATTATTATTATTATTATTATTATTATTATTATTATTATTTTATTGTATTATAATAAGGCTATTAACAGTTGTTGTTGTTGTTATTATTATCTTATTCTTCCTATAATAATAATAATAATAATAATAATTATTATTATTATTATTATTATTATTATTATTATTATTATTATTATTATTACTGTCATTATTATTTTTTTATTTTTATTATTATATTATTGTGATTATAATAAGGCTATTAATAGTTGTTGTTGTTGTTGTTGTTGTTGTTGTTGTTGTTGTTAATCATTATTATTATTATTATTATTATTATTATTATTATTTAATAAAAATGATTATTATTGTACACTAATAATATTTATAATTATTTGTATTATTATTTAGTACCACTAATAATAATAACAATAATAATAATTAGTATTATTATTACTATTATGTACAAACAATTATTATTATTGTGTAATGATAATAGTGATTATTATTATTGTTAATATTATTTAATAACAATAATTATAATAATAATAATAATAATTATTATTATTATTATTATTATTTGTACTATTACTATTATTATTACTATTATTATTGTTATTATTAATATTGTTATTATTAGTTTTAACATTATTATGATTTTTATAATAATAATAATAATAATAATAATAATAATAATAATAATAATAATAATAATAATAATCATCACGCTATAGCACCGCTACGGCCGCTATATTTGAACGCTTCATGCTATAGCGGTCCTCTATAGCATTGCAGCGGAACAAAATGCTGCAGAGCTAAATTCCGAAGCGATGCAGTGTTTACCTCCAAAAATCCTCTATAGCATGCTAGAGTGCTGCTACAGCGCCGCTATTTAAAACATTGTTAATTAATGATTAGTTAACATGGTCATTAACAAATGTACATTCAATTAACAGTTAATTGATATTAATTAAGAATTGTTAATGTATATGTATTTTAATTATATATTAATTAACTGTTAATGGAATATCATTTTATTAATTACTCTAACAATTAACCATTAATTAGGGATATAGAGAGTGTCGTGGCGGAAATGAAGGGACACAGTATATGACCTCTTAATTTATCAAATGTTTGGTATGCTTTCCAAGTCTCCCCTACTGCGAAATTAAAAAGCAATTAAAGATTACAACGATGGGCCAAGACTTTTATTTTATTTTATGAAAATAGAGGGGACTCATAGGTTTTAGAATAAAAAAGAGACCATATACAATACCCCAATTTTCCCACAACATTCTTTATATCCCTAATTAATGGCTAATTAGCATGGTAATTAACCAAGTGACACTTTATTAACAGTTAATTAATATATAATTAAAATACATATATATTAACAATTCTTAATTAATAATAATTAACTGTTAATAAGATGTTCTTTTGTTAATGACCATCTTAATTAATCATCAATTAATGGTTAATTGATGATATAGAGAATGTGGTGGGGAAATCAGGGGGTATGACATAATTATTAACAATTCTTAATTAACCAAGTGGTACTTAATTAACAGTTAATTAATACATAATTAAAATACATATATATTAACAATTCTTAATTAATATTAATTAACTGTTAATCGGATGTTATTTTGTTAATAGCCTTGTTAATTTATCACCAATTAATGGTTAATTGATAATATAGAGATGTGGTGGGGAAATAAGGGGGTATGACATAATTATCCAATAAAAAATATGTTTTACATTCTCCACTGGGATAGGCTACTGTTTTGGAATATGCCATGGCATCTCTCATTCCAAACATGAAAAACCATTAAGTCATTACTTGCTTGAGTTGAACCAAGCTTGTGTCGAGAATATAATCCTAAATGGGTCCGAAAAATTAAAATACCTGGAAGAATGCATATTTTCTTGTGATTGATTGTCCAAAAATAAAATCATGACATATTTGCAAATATCATGATATCAATAGATGCATAAAGCTCATGAAATTAATCTTTCACGGATATTATTTTCCGATATAATTTGTTTAAATAGCATTTGCGCGGATGCTTTCGAACTCGATTAATACAATCATGACATATTCACAAATATCTTTAATGTCAATAGATGTATTAATAATGATCCATTAAAGTATCGCAACGTGTCAGATAGATACAACTGGCACATGACAAATTATATGAAATATCGTATAAATTTGAACTTAAAAAATTTCATACATACCCATCAGAAATGAGAAAATAAAAAAAATTGAAAAGCAAAAAAAGGACCAAAATCGAAAAAGGAAAAAAAAATGGGGTAAAAAAAAATTTACCCAAAAAGGAACAAAATTGAAAATGAAAAGATAAGTGCTAAAAAGGAAATTTAGCCAGAAAGGATCAAAATTGAAAAATGAAAAAAATAGGGGGACCAAAATCGAAAAAGAGAAAACAATGGGGTAAAAAGAAAATTTACCCAAAAGGATAAAAAATAAAAAATGAAGAAATAAGGGCTAAAAAGCAAATTTACCCAAAAAGGATTAGAATTGAAAAATGAAAACATAAGGGACTAAAAAGCAAATTTACCTCCCTCCACCTCCCCATGTCGCCTTCTCCTCATATGTTGAGGATTAGGATTATGTATAAAATATGTATGTTCCAATTTTTAATAGTTCTGCCTTTTCCCAAAAATAATTAAATAAATTAAAAATCAGAGCAAGGAACACCAATGCTTAATTTTTTCGATTTTTTTTAATTACCGGTTATTATTTAAAATACATCTTAAGACCTCATTTTTAGTTTCTTTATATTTTATTTTAAAGCCATGAGAATTATTAATTATCGAAATAGCACTGTGCATCGACAATTACATGAAAATATATTACAATGGAACAATCAAAAATCTCAATTAATCTAGTGAACAACACAAATCCAAAGTAAATTTCATATATTAAACAAAGAAGGTAGAAAAATTGAGTTCAGAATTCTCATAATTCTAGATTTGCTAATCAAAATAAGAGTTATGTGATTGACGCATTCAAAATCACACAGAGTATATCAGTTTAAAATGGAATAAAACTTTTTTTTATGTGATTGACACATTCAATCAGACTATCAGAGTTATGTGATTGACACTATCAGAGTTAGTTTGAATAAGACTTTTATTATTTTTATTATTTTTTATTATTGAATTTTGATATGAATAATTGATATAATTATTGTACACTAATGAAATAAAATGAAATACTCACTCTTCTATTCTTTTATTATTTAATTTTATGTTTTCCCGTTAGTTTTACAGGTGAAAAGGAATATAATATACCAAAATAATACATGAATATCCCAAAAGGCTTAAATGTTGAGTTATTTTGGAAGGCTTAAATCCAATACAATAACTGAACAACAACTATTTCGATAAAAATGTAAAGCACTATTTTTCTTAGCAACAACTGAATTTAATTTTGGTGCATTAATAACTTATCATCCGACCGATTCGATTATGATACAGCGAACATAAAATTTTAAGCACTATTTTTTCTAGTAATGTGCGTTGCCGAACATAGCTGATTTTCTTTGTACGCTTGATGTTTAACTCCATTGACATTTGGACACGCTTCCGTCCAAAAAAAAAATCAATAATCCTATGATGTATAGGCGAACTAATAATTATTTTATGTATATGCTTTCAAATTCCAATTTAAAAAAATATGTATCGTAGCGATATCGATTTAAAAACATGTATCATAGTTTTAAACCAAAAAATGGTATTGCTATTGTATATCGGTAGGAACCAGGACCAGAAATGGCGCGATATGCAGCTACCATTGCCTACACATGATTGGGATGTGCTTATTCTATAACAACATACCCAAAAAAACTACAAAATAGAAAAAGATTAGAAAGGACAATACATTTTAACGTGGTATCTCCCGAAGGACCTAATCCACGGCCTGAACACCTTTCGGTGAAGATGGCCAGGTCGGCAGCCTGGCAACTTCATTATTCCCTTCGTTTTTCTTTCCTTTCATTTTGGTGGAGAAACCCTTACAAGATTATTGTTTTTGTCATTATTATTACAATTAATAGCTCTCCACTTTACCTCTTATACATCTTATTCATTCTTTTATTTGTCTCGCTATTAATGGGAAAAAGGTATTATACGATAAATATTTGATCTCTTGTCGCGAAATTACTTTCTTCTGTACGAGAATAGCTCTGCCAAAAGAGAAGTAGGCTGGTTAGTAATTTAATGAATTATGACTAAAATTAAGTAAATATTGTAGTTTAATTATGACTCGCTAAGTTGTATACGAAGGTGCACCCTGCGATGTTCTACGAAATTCTCGTTAGAGGAAAATAATTGAGTAAGAATCTAAGTACTATCGTGCATCCATATAAGAATCAGTGATTAAAATTAACAAATAAAAATCAACTTGGTTTTCTAAAAGGGAGAATACTGCAGAAAATTATGTATATGCTAGAGAAGTTTTATGTTTAGAAAATAGAAATGAAATACCCCTAGTAATATTAAAACTTGATATACACAAAGCCTTTGATAGTGTATCATGGGACTTTTTTATTAAAAAATTTAAATGCAAGGGGTTTTGGGAAAATTTTCATAAACTGGATAAAAAGTTCAGTTTTACCTAGTGTTAAAATTTGTACTTTATAAACATAGGAAAATGCCCTCTTAATTAAAATGGACCCTTAAATAATATAGAACGGAGAGAGAGAGGAGAGAACACAGCCCACAGGGGCATTGAATTAATTTCTTTTCTCATAATTAAAATCGTACAGTACATATGCTTTATATAGGAATCTTATACATCCCCTTACACACACCCTTTCAACCATACATCTTATCTAACTAAATTCTAGATACTTCTATTTGAATAGACACCTATTCATGTCAAGATACATCCCCTAATTTAATATGCATCTATCATATTTTCACACCTAATTAATTATTAATCCTGCCCCAAATTATTAATAATAGTAATAATTACTATATTAAAAACATTAATTTCAATACTCCCGCTTAATGTTTTTTTCGTTATTTTTTTTTTCTCGATACTCCCTCGTGATATTTTTTCCGTCACGCTCGTCTATTTTTTTTAAAAACTCCTTTTTTTTTTAATCGGTTTTTTTTTCGAATCGCCTTTTTTTCGCATTATCTTTTTCGAATCGCTTTTTTTCGAATCGTCCTCTTTCCGGATCGTTTTTTTCGGATCATTTTTTTTATTTCGTCGAAATTTGACTTCTTTCTTCATCGAATTTGAGTTGCAAAATTTGTGGGAACCCGAACATACCGTCTTGGTTGTCGTGGCCTTCTCCTACTCCAAATTTTTACTAAACTCGATAAATCGCTAATGAGTTGTGAAGTTCGTGTGAGCCCAAGTACGTAACCTCCGTGGTTGTCTTGGTGACTTCTTCTTCGACTTCTACTAAACTCGATAATTCGGAAATGAGTTGTGAAGTTCGTGTGAGCCCAAGTACGTAACCTCTTTGGTTGTCTTGGTGACTCCTTCCCCGACTTCTACTAAACTCGATAACCGTCGTTTTTTTTATAACCGTCGCTCGATAATCGTCGTTTTCGTTAACCGTCGCTTTCGCAAACAACCTCGGCTCTGGTACCATGTTATAATTTGTACTTTATAAACATTGGAAAATGCCCTCTTAATTAAAATGGACCCTTAAATAATATAGAACGGAGAGAGAGGAGAGAACACAGCCCACAGGGGCATTGAATTAATTTCTTTTCTCATAATTAAAATCGTACAGTACATATGCTTTATATAGGAATCTTATACATCCCCTTACACACACCCTTTCAACCATACATCTTATCTAACTAAATTCTAGATACTTCTATTTGAATAGACACCTATTCATGTCAAGATACATCCCCTAATTTAATATGCATCTATCATATTTTCACACCTAATTAATTATTAATCCTGCCCCAAATTATTAATAATAGTAATAATTACTATATTAAAAACATTAATTTCAATACCTAGTACTACAAGAGTTATATTAAATGGGAATCCTGGTAAATACATACACTTAAAAAGAGGGTTAAGACAATGTGATCCTACATCTACACATCTGTTTTTATTAATTATGGATGTATTATCTAAATTAATTGAGGATTTAAGTGAAAAACAATTTATACAAAAACCTATTAAAAATATTTATACCAGTCTTTATTATGCTGATGACTCTATATTGTTCCTTAAACCAGAATTAAATAATATTAAAAGAGTTAAATTTATTCTAAATTTATTTGGTCAAGAATAAGATTAAATATAAGTAATGATGTTATGGAAAATATTTCACAAGAATTAAATTGTACAATTGGAACATTACCTATTAAATATTTAGGATTACCTCTACATTTTAAAAGACCATCCAAAGAAGATTATTTAATTCTAATTGAAAAAATAAGTAATAAATTAAATGGATGGAAAGGTAGTATGCTAAGTAAGGATGGAAAGGTTAGTTTTAATGAATTCTGTTTTGACTTCCATGCCCATTTACTACTTTAATGTATTTAAATTTTCAAAATGGGTAATTAAAGAAATAGATAAAATTAGAAAAAACTTTTTTTGGAAAGGCAATAATAATACTGGTTATAATTTAGTTGATTGGGAAATGGTTTGTCAATCTAAAAAAAAGGAGGACTAGGAGTAATTAATTTAAACATTTTTAATCAAGTTTTATTAATAAAATGGTTATGGTTATACTACAATGCAGAAGGGAAATTAGACTGGTATAATTTAATGCACACAAATAATGATAATGATTTAGACCAAGCAAACCATAAAAATTACTCATATTTCTGGAATGATGTAATGAAAAATATAGATTTTTTCAATCAGAGCTTAAATATAATAACTGGTAATGGGTCAAAAACAAGTTTTTGGAAGGCTAGATGGTGTGAGAAACCATTAATATATAAATATTCAGAATTATATTCATTTTCAGAAAATAAAACTGGTACTTTGCAATACTTTTTAAAAATCATGAATGATCAAAATCTTTATAGTAGATTAGGAATTAACATACCTTTATCAAGTGTTGCTTTTCACCAGTTTGTTCAATTGGAACATCTTTGCAATACTCTTGATTTCAACTCTCGGCAAAAAGACATCTTTAAATGGTCTTGGAGCAACAGTCGATTATCCACCTGTAAAAACACATAAAAATTATTAGTAAATAGTGTGTATATTAAAGCTCATTATCATAAAATCTGGAAATTAAAAATTGAATTAAAAATTAAATTATTTATTTGGTTAATATTTTTAAATAAAGTCCTTACAATTGATAATTTTTAAAAAAAAGAGGATGGAATATGGTAAATAGATGTGTCCTATGTCATAAAACTGAAGAAAATATAGTACATTGAATATCAGAATGTGAGTATATTAAAGCTATATGGTCAAAAACTCATGGATTATTGGGGATAGAAAATATAAATCAGATAAGTCCACTCCAATTAATACTTAATCCAAAAAAAAAAAAAATGAGTATAAAACATTAATATGTCTCATATTATATCATGTTTGGTTTGAAAGATGTAGAAGAACATTTACAAATCAAAAGTTTACTGACTGGCAAGTTGTTGACTATATAATACATGAATTCAAATTAAATCAATTAACTAAATAATCTAAATTAAATTCATATATATACAATGATGTACACAATTATGATAAACAACAACATTATGGTTCAGATTCTAGTATGAGTGATGAAATTGATATAAATGATACAATGGAAATGATATATGAAGATAATTACTACACTAACAATTTAAATGATGCAGATATGGTTACAGAAATGGACATGCAAAGCTCTGGAGTAGCAAAAGTTTAAGATACAAGCCTAATTGAAGCAGATCTACTGAGAGCTATTAAACACAATGCGAATCATGAAGAAATAGATCTAACAGAAAGAGCTACGAATGCAATAGTTCATAAATCTAAACTCATACCAGGTTTTGATCTAAATTTGGTTTCAGAACCGGGGGAAAATTGCATGAAAATATGGTGGTTTGAATAAGAATTAACGGCAGAAGAAAGAGTTTTAAAAAATTCAAATAGAGAGATAGAAGAAGGAGAGGATAGACATATCTTGAAATTGATCTCGGATGGATGTCATGACCTCCTGATGGAGTCTGAGGTACAAAGCGAGAAATCTTCTCCGTTTCAATTGAATCGCATAGCTTCCACCAGCAGAGAGAGAGCAAAGGCGTCAACGGCGACAGAGTTGCAAGAATTGGAGGAGTTGGGGTTTGTTCTTTAGTAAGAATTGAGAGGAGAAGAGCGAGGGTTTCCTGAAGGTAGCGGGGAGAAGATGATCTTCTGGCAGCTATAGGAGAGAGAAGGTGGAAATGGAGCTTATATATTAACCTAGAAGAAAGGGAATCCTGGTTTTACAAATAGCTAGGAATTAACTTCCTGGTTCCAAATTCACAGGAATTCAAATACTGAAGCTTAATTACATAATTAGAGCTTAGAATTATAATGTAATAGATAGTTCATATAGATAGTTAAGAGGTGTTTAGAATTAGTTTTTTTAAATTTAGGGCAAACATCTCTATTTGTATGAACTCATATATTATTAATAAAAACAATAGAAGTAGGCCATAAGAACCTACTCTATTTTTCTCAAAATAAAAAAACAAAAATGAATTCTAGTTAATTACCTGATTTGGACAGTGTTACCATCGATCGATGCATGCCTTTGATCTCGATTACGCTATATAGCATAATATATTCATATAAACACATAATGACTACAACAATAATCCAGGGAAATATAACTGCAAGCACGATTGATGAAATGGTTTAGTTAGATTATATATGATGATTAATTAGTTAAGAAAATAATTAATCAAGCCCATTAATTATTGGAGCATTTCTACATATAACCCTATTTAGAATCAAAATTTAAAAAATAACCCCCTTTCTAAAAATATTCCAAAAATAACCCCTTTTTGTTAATATTCCAAAAATAACCCAAACCGGGTTTTTAAATCCCGCCGGAATTTTTTTTATTTTTTTAAATTTTTTTACATATGATATATTTCCCCAAATTGTACCATAACATCTTTTATGAACTAATTAATACACTTAATTAAAATGATAACTAGTACATGTTAACTGTTAATTATATGTTTTAATAATATTTCCCCAATTGTACCATAACATGTTTTAATTATTAATAATGGAGAATTCGGCGGATATATTTCGAGATTAACCAACTCCCCCCTGTAGTAAAACAAAACAACGTTACCATTTTTTCCCCCTGATTCCAATAGAGAGAGGAGGCTCTCCAACTTGTTTTTATCAGTGTCCTCCCACACATCATCTAATACAAGTAGAAATTCTTTCGAACTTAAGAAATTTTTAAGAATTTCCAAATGTCTATTAAGTTTCTCTCTTGTTTGTACTCCTCTCCAGGGATGAACTCTAGCAACTCACGAATAAGCCTACCTTCATCGTAATCGATGGACACGTGAATCCACATTGTTAGTTCAAAATATTCTTTTATTTTTGAGTCGTTAAACACGAGTCGAGCGAGAGTCGTCTTACCGACACCTCCATTCCCTATTATGGGTAATACAGAGAGATTGATATTGGCAAAATGTGTCCCTATCAATTGACCAATTATAAATTCTTTCTCTTCATCTCTTCCAAAGACTCTCGATTCCATTAAATGTGAGGATTTTAACGGGCTTAGCATACTAGGATTTTAACGGGCTCTTCATATCTACAAAACTCACGTAATGTACGAAGTGCCGTTAGTTTTCCGACCCACGGTATTTTACTATCGAACTTTGGACTTTTAGGCCCCCATAGGAAAGAGTTGTCTATATTTTCCTTCAACCCTCCTCGAATAATGTTATTGTTTATATCTATTACTTCTAAATGATAGAGTTTATTTAGATTATTCAGCACATCCCTTGGGATATCATTTCGTTGCAATGGACATCGATGAAGTTGTAAGTAACGAAGATGGATGAATTCTGAAAAATTACATGTTAAAGGATCTACATCACCGGACATTGTATATATTACTAGTACAGGCAGACCTTTCAATCTCTCGAGAAAATCCTTTAGAGCAACAGCAAAATTTGAATTATACCTTCCAATTATAATTAAAGTACTCAGATTTTCGACTTGAAGATGTTTTTTAATATGTACTATATATTTCTCTAAATTTCCACTAGGTATAGTTGAATTATGCGATACTGAGCTTGGATAAGTTTCGGTGATGATGGATAAATGACGAATAGTATTTGGGATGCCTATGTTTAAATTGTTTGACCTAACAATTGCAAAGCAATCATGTTGTGATACTATTTGTGCTAAATCATGCGTTAGATCATGCATAACATAAGGAGAATATTCACTCTCATGAACTTTTTCGAAGAAACCTGCATTTACTAAACTATCTAAATACATATTTCCTATATCCTCGATTGGTATGTTACTGTTATTCAAAAAAAAACCCTTGGTCAATCCACATATTAACCAATTCTTCTTTGTGGTAATTAACGCCCCTATGGAATAAAGAACAAAATGAAAAACATCTTTGTAGCGGTGGGAAGGTAGAGATTCATAACTCAATCTCAGTGCTGGCATAATATCATCAGGTCCAGTTTGAGATTTCCATTCTCCGTTATCCCTAACATTCTTCCATTAAATAACATTTGGATTTCTTCTTAACATTGCCCCAACAGTTTTTGCCGCTAAAGGATAATTTGAAAGTTTGTTACAAATTTGTTCTCCAATTCTTTGCAAAATATTATCTTTTTCATATTTCTCATCATTAAATGCATGTAATTTAAATAATTTCCAAAAATCTTTTTTTTCCAAACCATCCAATTTAATCATGTTTTTATCATTAATTACTTTTGCAACTGATAACTTTCTAGTTGTTAACAAAATAACATTGCCATGTTTCTCTCCATATTCCAATAGAGAGAGAGGAGGCGCTCCCACTTGCTTTTATCATTGTCCTCCTATACATCATCTAATACAAGTAGAATTTTTTTTGAACTCAAATATTTTTTAAGAATTTCCAATAGCCTATTTATGTTTTTCTCTTCTTTAACCTCATTTCGGGGAATGTACTCTAACAACTCACTAACAAACCTGGCTTCATCGTAATTGACGGAGACATGAATCCACATTCTTAATTCAAAATGTTCTTTTATTTTTGAGTCGTTAAACACGAGTCTAGCAAGAGTTGTCTTACCGATACCCCCGTTCCCTACTACTGGTAATATAGAAAGATTGGTATTGGCAAAATCTTCCCCTATCAATTGACCTAATAATTTCCTTCTCTTCATCTCTGCCAAAGATTATCGGTTCTGCTAAATGTGAGGATTTTAATGGACGTGTTGTCCTAGTGATTTCATTTAACCTAACAATTTGATCAAGTTTTGTAGATTCAATACTTTATAGAGTTTTTCACCAGCTTCGTTTAATTTTTTAACGACAATGTGTATCCTACGGGACAAATCCATCCCCTCGAAACTTGGTTCTCTTTTTTCTAATTAAATCATGGTCTTCCTCAATTTTTCTTTTTCTATAGAAAGGAATATAACTTATAACCATAGATAATATACTGACCGAATCTTGAGATGCAGAAGAAGAGGCACCACCCGAACCGTTTTCTATCTCGCACTCAATGCGGTAGTACCGCATCTCGTCGAGCAAATCTTCAGCTTGATATACCAAATACTGAATATATTGGATATCTTTTAACAGGTCGTAATTTGGGATCCCCCTCTTGTCCTTCGCAAAACTAAGAACAGTTTTGATGAATTTGAACTCATTCTCAAGGAGTTTGTATTCCCCATTCAAACCCACATCAGATGCCCATTTCTCCAGGATATGAGTAAGATATTTATCAAAGATAACTTGGACGAACCCGCCTGCTATGCCAATAGCAGTCCCCATATCCATCTTATATGTACGGCTCAAGAAAAGAACTAAAATTGCGACGAGGAAGGTGAATTAAAGGAGACTGAATAAGATGGATAATTGCGGTCGAGAAATTATAATTTTGATAAGATAATCAAATTGCATTCACGAGATGTTACGGATCATGATGAATCGGAGAAAAGATTGGATGAAGTTTAAATAGAAAGAAGGAAATTTCAAAGAGAAGAAGAGAAAGTTTTTGTTTTTGTGTTGGAAAGATGAAGAGGAACGGACAATGAACAATGAAAGCAAGAACTGTAAACAAACAGTGGCTGCTATTTATTCCTCAAATCCATTTTAAATATACTGCTCGAGAATTATGAAATTAAAATTGGGACAAGAGAGGATTAGATGAAGTTTCTAGATAAAAGGAAATTTCAAGGAGAAAAAGAGAACCAGTTTTTTTTTTTTTTTTTTTGAAAGATGATCAGAAACAGTGAGCAAAGAAAGCAAGAACTAGTTGGAAAAAAAGTTTCGAAAACTAAGAAGTCGGCGTGGTTTATTTTCGCACACAGCGATGCTACTTATTTGCTATATCCGGGGCAAAATTGTAATTGTAATTATAATTGAATTAATATTGTTTGTTTGTGCATTTTTTTCTACAGAAGAATCTGGGACGAATTTGCAATTGTCTGTTTGTAGTTTGTACAGATAATCATGGAAGTGCAATTGTTGAAAAATGGATGCAAGATTATAATTGAGTGAATATAGTTTAAGTGACCCTGTCTTTGATGGAGAAATATGAGAAAGACCGTTGCATGAATATGATCCGCATGAGAGGTTTTGTGGAAATTGCATTCAAACTTATCACCACCACTCTATTAGTTCTTAGATACATTTCTTCCGCCGAGAAAGATTTATCAAGGTATTAATTTCTCTCTCATTTTTCTTAAGAAAAGGTTTATAAATCAAGTAAGATTATGCGAAATTAAATAATGTAAGGATTACCACAAAATATCCCTCCACCCAATTGATTGGTAATAATAGCTTAAAAGAAAGATGAAGCTATTGCAAAGAGTTAATTGAATGAATTAAGAGCGATTCGAAAAATTTCAACAAATGATCATTATGTTTCTATTTACGATGGTTGTTATTTACAAGGCAGGTCGTGCACTTTTGACGGACCCAAGACTATCATTATTTTGTCATTATAATTTAAAAGTAACACGTACCAAATTACATCCGGATCCAAATCCGATACTAAAATCGTATATCCGGATCCGGATTCGGATCCAAATCCGACACTAAAATCGTATATCCAGGCCCGGTATTATTATTTTGGAGGCCTGTGACGAACAAAATCGCATGATCTCGAAAAAAATATAAAAAGACAATTGTAAATATGAAAATTCTAAAATAATAACAAAATTCAACTTGATTCTTACAAATATGACACATATATACACACAACAAACGAAGGCAATGCATTGTACTAATTTTTAGATATTTCATCTTAGACATTTCAAACACCTTTAAATTTTATCTTGGACTTTTCATCAAACACTTTGGACACAATTATGAAAAAATATGTTTTTCTACACATAAACCTCTCATGAAAATGGAGGTCTTCCATTGCACTACATCATTGATATAACCATAAAAATCAATTACTCAAAACAAAAATCTCCCATAATCATGTTTACGTTCTATCTTAAACATTTCATCGAACACCTTGACTACGACATATAAAAACATATTTTTCTATAAATAAATTTCTCATAAAAATGGTTGCCTTGCACTATATCATTGTAATAACGTATTAAACTCATTTTTAGAAATATAAATTCATAGTAATTATGTTTATATTTTATGTTAGACATTTCATCGAACACCTTGAGCACGACCCGTTATTTTTTTCTCAACACATAAACATTCCAAAAAAATTGAGGCCTATCATTTTTGGAGGTCTCGCATTGCACTACATCATTGATATAACCATAAAATTAATTTCTCAAAACAAATTTTTTTCATAATCATGTTTACTTTCTATCTTAAACATTTCATCGAACACCTTGACTACGACATGTAAAAACATATTTTTCTATACATAAATTTCTCATAAAAATGGTCCCTTGCATTATATCATTGTAATAGCGTATTAAACTCATATGAAAAATACAAAATCATCGTAATTATGTTTGTATTTTATGTTGGACATTTCATCGAACACTTTGAGCATGACCCGTTATTTTTTTTTCTCAACACATAAACATTCCAAAAAAATGGAGGTCTCGTATTTTTGGAGGCATGCGGCGTCCGCCAAACCAGCCAATGGCCAGGGCCGGCCCTGCATATATCAGATCCGAATAAAAGTAACTGGATCCGTTCTTGATATTTTTTTTTTTGATCCGTATATTTTTTCGAATATGGTTCGGATCGGTATAGATAATATCCGCACCATTTACACCTCTATTGGTATCCTAGAAAATATATTAGCATATGTTATAAATAATTATTGTAAGGATGCCCAAATTATAACTGAAAATTGAATATTGATGGGAGTAATTTTAGGGATTTCATTATATCTTCCATTGTATTTATTTTGGTATTGTAACGGTTCCTTATTTCTTGCACTCACCTCTAGTATATAAAGAGGATGAAGGTTATTGTAATTTTCAGAATTATTGAAGTAAAAATTCAACTCTCTCAATTTCTTGTGTTCTTGTTACTTTATTTTTCAACAACATCGGCATTTTGTATACAACTCTTGAAAGTCTCTTTCAGAATTTTTTTTTTATTAAATAATAATATTTTTTAATTACACCCAACAAACGTTTGCTTGTCGTTAACAATATTTTCTTTATGTTAATAAATCCACAATAATAACATACAATTCTTTGTGTAAGACACTCAACCAACTAGGCTGTGGGTCATTGGCAAAAAGAATCTCTAATTTCATCTCACAATTAATATTAATATTAGTTTCACAACATAATCAACAAGATAAATAATCATGCAAAACTTTACTTGCTTCATTTTGATGAAATTTTAGGCATGTCGGCAACATCAGGGAGATGAAAGCAAAGTGGTCCTCAAGTCTCCGAGACAATAGATGAAAGAGGTGGAGCCGAGACAATAAAAGTGGTGGTTAGACTTGGACCTTTTTTTTGTAACTTTTTGAAACTCCGGACCCACTTGGCAAGTAGCAAAAGCCTCCAAAAAAAGACATATTATTTATGTGTAATTTAATTTTAGTTAACTCGTGAGGAGACAAAGGAGTTAACTGTTGGATGACTCACACGGAACTCCTGAAGTAAATTGATAGACACGAGCCGAAGCTCTTCAAGAATCGGCAGATTTGGTGCGAGTTTGGTTGGAGATTCGAAACTAAAATGTATTGACATATTTTTTTATGAATTACATTCTCATGTTTGGTTTGCACTAAGTAATAAAATAAAATATACTCGATTTTATATAACATAATTGGTGGGAATATAATTATTACCAAAAATAATGGCTTTTCTCTATCTCCATGAGAAGAAAATACATTTTCTTTTCCTTTAAAAAATTAATCGGTTCAACCTTCTATGAATAAATTTATTTTTAAATTTTCAGAATATGCAATGGAATAAATAAGTGTACGGACCGAACATAATAATATAATATGTCATGTAATGATATGTTTTGGAATGAGATTTCTTGACATATCTTCTGTGAAAACATTCTTTAAAGCACGGACAAAACAGCCTTCTATAGTAAGCACTAGTTTTCTGATCTCATTCTTTCACTAGAATTAGAACTGGTACAACTATTGCCCTTTCTAAAAACTGGAAGATTTGATTTGAAAGTCCAAATGCTTTAGTTAGGGATGTACAGTTCGAGAGAAGTATATTGGCCGATTTTCAAGTCCCAATTTTAAACATCATTATTTTCTATAAGAGATGAATCTTCTTCCTAATAGGGCAAAGTTAATTTTATCATTATTTATTGGAAGGGCCATGACATTCAGAAAAGAGGCGTATTTGAACAATATAAATTGCAGATAAATTGGATGTCTTTAAAGGATGCATTCCAAAACTAGTTGACTATGCTGGAGAACGTCCAGTGGTTTGAGGTACCAGAGGGGAAGGATTGTTCATGATTTATATAAATACACGATTCAAGCTATTTTTTTTAATTTACATGTAGTGATATGTTTGACTGTGTGAAAAAAAAAAATAAGGACGACGCTATTGCAAGAGCTAACATGACTTAATAAATAGCGATTTCAAATTTTTTTACCAAATGATTATTTTGCCACTATTAATGATGTTTGATATTTATTACATTTCTTAATTTGTTTATTATCTCTCATAAATGTATATTAGAATTGAGAAATATCAAAATAACATGTCTCATAATAATAATAATAATTATTATTATTATTATTATTATAAGATGAAGTTATTTCCAAATTCAAAGACTAAATAGTCATTTTTCGGAAGAAAATTTAAGATTATTGACATCAATAAAAAAAATGCATGAATATTTGGTATAATTGGATTAAAGAATCATTGATGAAAATCTATCGAGAATTATATTCCTTTGTGCAGAAGAGAGATCTCACATTATTTGATATAATTAATCAATTGCATGAGGTAGAGATTAATACATTATTTAATTTATTGGAGGCTTTATCAGATGTAACAGATAACCAGTTGCAATTGAGCTACCAACTTTACCAGCTTTGCTGAAATGTCCATTTAAATCCTCTAATTAAAGATAGAGTGTTGTGGCAAGGTACCTCAAAAGAAATCAAACAAAACAATGCTATAAATCTCAACTAGGAGAATACTCGCGCTACGCAGCGAGGATGTTAATTATGTTTTTCATTATAATATAAAGTACTTATAAATATGATGATATTAGTAATATCATTTCATAATATAATTTTTGAACTAATTTGTTTATGATTATGTATAAGTTTTTCAATTATTTTACATTATGATGACACAAAATTTCATTTTCTTAATCAAGTAATAACACTCATATTAATGTGATTGTATAATAATAATAATAATATATGAGGTATAACATGATTTTACAAAAAAACATAAAAATAAATATTATATCATTGTTGTTCATAATATTTCATACAATATCAAATGTAAAAAATAATAAATCATAGAACATACGTAGTAACATATAAATAATTATCAAGTACTAATAATTTGCTATTGATTCAAAATGCAATAGAAATTATAAATTATAAATAATAAATCATACAACATACGTAGTAACATATAATTAATTATCAAGTACTAATAATTTGTTATTGATTCAAAATACAATGCAAATTATAAATAATATCAAACTTAATAGTGAAAGTAATTTAATAAATAATATAAAAAATTAATTTAGCATAACATAAATATAAATTATTTTAAGTCATATGAGTTTTTTTAACTTTATATTTTTAAAAATAACATTACTATTTTGTAAGTGTTAATAAATTAAAAAAATTTCGATGGATAAACTACTTTTATTTCTATTATTTTTCAAAGAAAATAATATTAAATTTGTTTGATTAAAAACACAAATATACTCAACTTAGTTTTATATGCTATTAGTATAGTTGTAATTTCTAAAAAATAAATATTAATATTTAAAATTCTATGTAAATAAAATAATTAAAATAATTATTTGTAAAAATGCATTTTTTGCATTGCATTTTTTACATAATATTTTTACAAATTCAAATTATGAAAAATTGTATGTATGAACTATGCTAATATGTAGAGCTGGCAAAATCTGACCCGACCCGAAAAAATGACCCGACCCGCCCGAACCCGAACCCGACCCGACGCGAAAATATTGACAAGTCAACGACCCGAACCCGAACCCGAAACCAAAACCGAATGACCCGAACCCGAAATCGACCCGAAACCGAATGACCCGAACCCGAAACCGACCCGAAACCGAATGATCCGAATCCGAAATCGACCCGAAACCGAATGACCCGAAACCCGAACTAACCCGAACCCGAATGACCCGAAATTCGTGACCCGAATGACCCGAAATTCACGACCCGAATGATCCGAAAATTAAAATATTATTCTTAAAATCAATATAATCTTGCTAAAATATATTGAAATCAATAAAATAAATCCGGAATTACCCGAAAACTAAATTTTTGGAAAATCAAATGATTCGAAATCAAATTTTGCGAAATCCGAATTAACCGAAAATCAAAATAGCCAAGACCCGAATGACCCGAAAACCGAAACGATCCGGAACCGAATGACCCGAAAATCAAAATAGCCAAGACCCGAATGACCCGAAAACCGAAACGACCCGAAACCGAATGACCCGAAAACCGAAACGACCCGAAACCGAATGACCTGAAAACCGAAACGACCCGAACCCGAACGACCCGAAACCCGAACGACCCGCGACCCGACGACCCGAATGACCCGCAAACCGAAACGACCCAAACCCGAAATGACCCGACCCGACGACCCGACCTGCCCGATTGCCACCTCTATGAATATGGATGTCAAAATAAAAAGAAAATTAAAACGAATATAATATTTGATGAATTTTTAAAATTAAAATTCTAAAAATAATACTATTATATGTTGTATGTTTGTAATATTATATATTAAGTTATTAGTATTTCATATGTTAATTTTTCATCTTCCATTGTATTCACATTTGATCATATAAACTCATGTGAAATGATAAACAATTATATAAACTTAGTCTAACATGAAGCTAACCAATAAAAGTATTCCACATCATTAATATATGATGATGTGGCTTTCTAAAAATCCTTAAAACATAGTGTAAAATAAGACACTTAAATGTCTACAAAGAAAAAATGTTTATAAAAAATCAATGATTAATCAATGGTCTAAATTTTGCCACATATTATAATCAATGGTTAAAAAGAAAAGTAATGATGTTAAAAAGAAAGTGATGATGTGGCACAAGAAAATTACAAAAAGTTGGGTCCAAAATAAGAGTGCGGATAAATTTGAAGATCCATCTAGCGAATCAAATCTAATATGGAAACTAAAATTACCTTATAGACTCAATGTATTTCTTTGGTTTTGTATCCAAAATAAAATTTCAAAAGAAAGGTTATAATCTGAGGAGTTGATAAATCGCAAAATAGGTCGTTTAAATGTTCTAATTCAACTTGCGAGTTACTCAAAAATTATTTTTAAACAACTACTAGAATAGGCTAAGTAGAGGTTCGTTCCAAGGAAATTTTGCGTATAATCGAATTTTTAATTCTAAAATTATTTCTACTGATCCAAAAATTATGAGATTATGTCACAATCAAGATCTAGAGTTCACAAGGTATCTCTCAAAATATCAACCTCAAATTGACAAGATTAAAGCCTACACAAATTATAGAACACAAGGCTAATCAAGGCACTAATTAAATTTCAGAAAAATATAGATCGAAAATCAAGATCTCAAATTTAGTACAAAGATTCACAATTTGATACTGAGAGAGATAACAGAAGAATTTCACAGTTTTGAGCTTTCAGTGAAAAGTAATGATCTAATTACAAATAGGTCCCTGGAAGATTACAGAATAGTCCATGCAGTTTTGAGATTGAGTAACAGATTTCAAAAATTCAGATCAAATAGGAAATTGCATGAAATTGATTGATTCCAGATGTATGTTAAACTAGAGATTCATATCTAAACAGTGATGACAAACAATGAATATTATCAGATGTAAAAGTTCCTCAAACAGATCAAACAAATCAGCACCAGAATTTGAGTATTTCACAAAAAAAATGCAAGAAAAATTCTACAAAAATTCCACAAACTATATTTCACATTATATAACAAGTTCACAAAGAGATTTCGATCAGATCTAACAATTCCTAATTAAAATCCTAAACTAGAGAAAGAAAATACCGAAAAAAGTGATGAAATGGAGTCCAAGATCTCGTCTTGGTGATGTCCTCGTGCCTTCACGCCTTGAGAGGAGGTCAGAGGAGGAGGAGAGAAACTTCGTATCCGGTTCGGAGAAAGTGGAGAGAGGAAAAGCTCCTCGGATCGGCCTCGAAAACCGTGCGGAGACACGATCTTCTCGGCAAAATGGCTCGACGACGAGCGAGAGGAGCTTGAGAGCTTCTTAACAATGGAGGGGGAAGAGGCTAAGACCTTACCTTCCCCCTAGAATGGAGGGTTGACCAATGGGGACCAAGGGTAATTTGAGAGAGGAGTTTTGGGTGTCTTTTATAGGAGAAAAGAGGGGGAAACAATTTGAAAATTCCAGATATGAGAATTCCACTTGCATGAGTAGATAGAGCCACTTGTGCTGAATCCAACGGTCTAAAAATCATCAAAATCGGTTAAGAAATGAGGGAGAAAACTCGAAAATAACCTTGAAGATATTTCTCAAAGATCCAGATTAATTCCTTTTAATTCATCCGAAATTCAGCCCAAAAATTAGTTCATCTCCATTGAAGACAGAAATGGACAGAATGGGCCTTCGTTTTGTTGTTTAATTCCTTCTTGGGCTGGGAAATGGAGAGGTCCAATATAATGGATTGGAGAGGATTTATTTTTCTGTTGGAGCCTAAAGAGTTTGTTCAAACAACCCTTGATGATTTTCTGTGGCGTGCATACTGTATCTCAGCGTGTAAAGAGAAGAGAGAGAGGGATGTCAGTGCCTTGCAGCGCGGGTTACACACTCTACAATTCACACCAGATCTCGTGCACAGTACTCAGTTGACTGGTCATCAGTTCATCCGCTGCAGAGAAACTGGTGTGGTCTTCCGTGTAGCGAACAGCAGACAGAGCGTTAAACAGGTCCGCTGGGTTGGTCGTGGGTTTTCATCCGCCACAAGGGATCGTGACAGGTTAAATGGGTGCTGGCTGTGCTGGCCTCGGTGAAATGAGTCAGTTTTGACTCAGGTGCGTCCATCCGTGTAACGGGTCACGTTCTTGACCCGTTTGGAGTGAAAGCTCGATTTCTATCTCATGCTTCCGTCAAATATCATCATATGATATTTCAAATCGATCGGCACGACGAGACCGATCCATCTACAATTCTGGTTTTGCGAGATATTGCACTTTTCACCTGACATTAATACAAAAACACAATTTAAAGTATTTAATCTCAATAAATTGGAATTATGAATATTTGGTATACTTTAATCATATTTATGTATTTAAATTCTATATTTTGTGCATGTAAAAAGTGATGAAAAATCCCCTTTTCAAGAGTCAATGTACTTTGTGTAAAGTGGATGAGGAATAGGTACACCACATATTAAAGAATGCTCTTATGCAAAATCGACTTGGAATAAGATATCAGCTATGTTGCACGGATACGGATACGGGTAGCGTATCCGATACGATACGGATACGGCGATACGGTAATTTTCAAAAAATCACGGATACGGATACGGCTATATAATTATTAGTTTAATATATTTATATTATATATAATTAATAAATAAGTAATAAATTAATAACATTTTTAAATTAAATATCATGACAATAAATAATGTCAACCAAACAATACAAGTATCATAAAACTATCATAAACTTGTTCTTGAAATATTTTAGAACTAATCTAGAAGTATCCTAGAAGTATCCTATATAATTTATTTAAAAATATTATGGGCCAAAATACATAATGGGCCGAAGTATCCTAAATGGAGTATCTCTGCCGTATCCTGAACGTATCCCCAGCCGTATCCTACCGTATCACCGCCGTATCCGAAAAAAATAAATATTAAAATATTCGGATACGCCACGTGGCGTATCCGATACGTATCCGAGCCGTATCGCACCCGTATCCGTATCGGATACGCGTATCCTCAGGATACTTCTGCATTTTTGAAATATCCGCGTAACATAGGATATCAGGACTTCTAAATTTTAATTTGCCTCAAAATCCAGAATCTTTTAATGTGATTTTATCGATTAATGCTCCAGGACCATTAAAACCATGGTTTCTAATATTGGCCGAGTTAAAAAAAACTCGGCCGAGTTAAAAAAAACTCGGCCGAGTATATCAGACTCGGTGACAACCAAGACGAGTCTTACCCAATGTTCCAGAAATCGCTCGGCGCTCGCTGGTCGGCAGACGACCATCAAACGTCCAGGATGATTAATCGGGATTAATCGGGAATCTCGGCGGATTTTTATTTTTTTATATTTAATATTTAAATTAATTAAACAAAATTACAAATCACAGTTTTTTTTAATAAGTTTTAAATAATTTAAGTAACAAAATACACTACGTCACTAAACTAACATAAACTCAAATATATATATATATATATATATATATATATATATATATATATATATATATATATATATATAATATTAAAAATATGAAAAAATTTAGTCCAAATGTATTTTTTTGAATAGTATCCGACAAACGATCGTTTTCATTATTGATGTCTAATTTTTTTGATGTCAATGGGAATTCATTGGCAATCCATAACAAAAACGATCATTATTTTGAATAGTATCCCACAACCTCTCATAATATATGATTTTTTGTGCTTCACATTCAACCAACTAGACTATGGACCCGTTGGCAATTCAAAAAAAAAAAATTTGCAAAAAAAAAAAAAAAAAAAAAAAATACACATCTAAAAATCGGCTCGGCGATGGCTTGGCGGTCTTGGCGGACCGTTGGCGGCCGCTTGGCGGAAATCCGCCAAGCACAAAACGCCAAGGGTTTATCTCGACGGCGGACCCTCGACTACCGATTAATCGGTGATTAATCGGCCGCCAAGGCCGATTTCCAGAACACTGGTCTTACCCGATAATATCGCATCTGAGTCGCCTAAATTTTTTATTTTTTTTATTTTTATAGAGTGGTCCATGAAAACATTGCCTTAGGATCCGAAAATTGGAGAAGTTCTATTTCCAAATCGAAGAGAACCTTCAAGAGGAAGATGAAGTTTGAATCAATGGAGGAAAAGAAGAAGTGGAAGAGACGAGTGAGGCATCTGTGGACAAGAAGGGGTGAGTGGGTGTTAGAATATACAAGTGCATGTACATGGTCCATATATGATATATACCACAAGTGTCCTTACTCTCTCGGCTCACGAGAGGCTTTATGCACCAGACTTGAATCCATAGAAAAGTACACACGCGATTTCCATGACAGGCTTTTGGTAAAAAATAATTCAATTATTTTGTGTAATGTTCCAGAAATCGTTCGACGCTCGCTGGTCGGCAGACGACCATCAAGCGCCAAGGATGATTAACCGGGATTAATCGGGAATCTCGGCGGACCTCGGCGGATTTTTATTTTTTTATATTTAATATTTAAATTAATTAAACAAAATTACAAATCACAGTTTTTTTAATAAGTTTAGAATAATTTAAGTAACAAAATACACTACGTCACTAAACTAACATAAACTCAAATAATAATAATAATTTATATATATATAAATAATATTAAAAATATGAAAAAATTTAGTCCAAATTTATTTTTTTGAATAGTATCTGACAAACGATCGTTTTCATTATTGATGTCTAATTTTTTTTGATGTCAATAGAGATCCATTGGCAATCCATAACGAAAACGATCGTTATTTTGAATAGTATCCCACAACCTCTCATAATATATAATTTTTTGTGCTTCACATTCAAACAACTAGGCTATGGATGGCAATTTAAAAAAAAAAAAAAAAAAAAAAAAAAAAAAAAACACTTCTAAAAATCGGCTCGGCGGTCTTGGCGGACCCTTGGCGGCCGCTTGGCGGATTCCGCCAAACACAAAACGCCAAGGGCTTATCTCGACGGCTGACCATCGAGGAGAGATTAATCGGTGATTAATCGGCCGCCAAGGCCGATTTCCAGAACACTGATTTTGTGTAATATTGGACTGATTTTTTAAGATCTGGGTTTTCAAATTAAAACCATATAAATAAACTTCCATCTTTTTATATCTAATCATGGATGAAACATCCTTTCATTTTAATAAAAAATATATAATATTAATTGTTTACCAATTATGAGGCAGAGTTTAGCATCTAGTTTATATAAGTTTTATGAGCAAAACTTATATAATTTTGATTGATTATCAATTGAATATCTATTGTATTGTTGGTAGTATAACTCATGACTCGTTTGTCGCAGTTTGAGACAATAGTAATTTTTTTTCCTGTTGATAATGTAATGTAGTATTTTTTATGTTGTAATTTTAGTTTTTATTAGTAGAATTTGTTCTTATAATGTTTTTCAATTTTTTAAATATTTTTTTTATTTTTTTTCAATTTTTTCCGATTTTTTTACCTACTGTCCGATTTTTTTATCCCGTTCAGGTCGATTCGGGCAATATCCGTCCAGTTGACACCTCTAACTACAAGACAATTTTTCTGACAATTCAAAATATTTATTGTATTATTATGTACAAACTAATTGTATTTTTTGTATGACATAATATTTTTGTTAGTATTATATAATCTATGACGCGCAAATCCTACATGCATGTTATATGATTCACTACTTCTAGATTTATTATTGCATGAACTATTCTAAATAATAATGATATAATAATATTTTCATATTTGTCGTAAAATTGGATATATCTCAAATATAATTATATCGTGGTACTACTATATGTATTAATCAAGAAATTTGTAGATGATCAAACATAAATGAATTATCAAATATAACGATCTTAATACAATGTGATATAACTTTATTTTAAAATGATATCGTCTTTATCATTTCAAATAGTGAATTTATATTAAAATGAAAAATATAATTATTATGTTAGCCACATAGCGCAAGTATTATCCTAATATTTTTTTTTTGAGTCATTAAAACAAGTCGAGCAAGAGTGTTTTATCGACACCTCATTCTCTACTATTGGTAATACACATTAAAGAGAGATTGGTATTGGCAAAATGTGCCCCTATTAGTTGACATGTGATAACCTATGTTGCACGGATACGGATACGGATACGGGTAGCGTATCCGATACGATACGGATACGGCGATACGGCAATTTTTCAAAAAATCACGGATACGGATACGGCTATATAATTATTAGTTTAATATATTTATATTATATATAATTAATAAATAAGTAATAAATTAATAATATTTTTAAATTAAATATCATGACAATAAATAATATCAACCAAACAATACAAGTACCATAAAACTATCATAAATTTGTTCTAGAAATATTTTAGAACTAATCTAGAAGTATCCTAGAAGTATATCATATACAATTTATTTAAAAATATTATGGGTCAAAATATATAATGGGCCGAAGTATCATAAATGGTGTATCACAGCCGTATCCTGGACGTATCCCCAGCCGTATCCTGCCGTATCCCTGTCGTATCCCCGCCATATCCGAAAAAAATAAATATTAAAATATTCGGATACGCCACGTGGCGCATCCAATACGTATCCGAGCCGTTCGCACCCGTATCCGTATCGGATACGTGTATCCTCATGATACTTCTGCATTTTTGAAGTATCCCCGTAACATAGGTGATAACTTCTCTTCATCTCTACCAAAGACCCATTACAACTTCTTTTAAATTTTCAACAACAATGTTTATCCTACGAGACAAATCTTCTTTTCAAAACTTAATTCGTTTATTCCTTTTAGAATCCTGAGTTTGGGCATCCTCATTTGTATAGATAGGAATGAAACTTTCCGTTGTAGAGAATTGACGAACCTAATGTTGAGGTGCCGAAGAAGAGATGCCACCGGAACAATTTTCTCTCTCAAACTCAATGCGATAGTACTCCATCTCATCAAGCAAGTCTCTAGCTTGACATACAAGATACTGAACACACTTGATATATTTTACTAGGTCATAATTTTGAATCCTTTTTTTGATCTGTCCAAAACCAAGACCAATTTTGATGTATTCGAGGTTATCTTCGAGGAGTTTGTATTCCTCGTTCAAACCCACATCAGATGCCCATTTCTCAAACATGTGAGTAGGATATTTATCAAAGAGAACTTGGACGAACCCGCCTGCTATACCAATAGCTGTCCCCAAATCCATCTTATATGTATAGCTCAAGGAAGTAAAATTGGGACAAGGAAGGAAAATTAAAGGAGACTGAAATAGAGACCAAAAAATTATAATTTGGATAAGATGAGCAGATGTATTAGTGTTAAGTTAACGATCATGATGATTCGAAGAAGAAAATGGATGGTTTTTTTTTTATTAATAAGATTGGATAAAGTTTAAATAGAAAGAAGGAAATTTCGAAGAGAACAAGAGCAGAAGGGATTTTATTCTTGGCGAAAGATGAATAAAATTTGATGAAGTTTAGTGTGCTGTCACTGTCTCAAGTAAAGAAATATAACACAATATCATTTGTTTGTGCATTTTTTTCTACGACCAAATTTCTTGGAAGTTCCATTCAGATTAGAAACTATAATTAATTCATCAAATGTTTAGCTCAGGGATATCAAAGGAATGGATCGGGTTCGATAAGCCTTCCTTACCCGTATCCGAATTTTGGAGTATTATTCGTACCCGAACCAAAAATATTCGCGAGGAAAAATTTCTCGTACCCGAACTCGTTAGTAAATTTGTACCCGTAGATATTATCCGTTATCCAAAAATACGAAACAAATATTACAAATATATAAAATCACCAAAAATTTCAAATACATAAAACAAACAACATATTCAAATACATTAAAAACTCAAGTATTACATTACAAATAGTTAACTCGTAAAAATTCAAAAAATTCAAATAATTAAGTCATAAAACATCTCAAATATTCAAATTACTAGGTATTTTCTGGTATTTTTGGGTACGGCTTCGGATCGGGTATGAAAATAATTAAGTTTCGGCATCATCATTTCTATAGATCGGAATGTAACTTTCCATTGTAGAGAATTGACTAACCGAATGTATGGTCTGGAAAAAACGGTGACCGACCATACCGTATCGTTTCCCGTCAATCACATCATTGATATGTATGGGTCCGAAAAAAAAAGTAAAATTGGGACAATGGAGGCAAAGTAAAGGAGACTGAATTAGAGAGATTCCGAGAAACTATAATTTGGATAAGATGATCAAATGCATTCAGGAGATGTTAAGGATCAGGATGAATCAAGAAAAATATTGGATGATTTTTTTTTATTAACAAAATTGGATGATGTTTAAATAGAAAGAAGGAAATTTTGAAGAGAAAAATGTTTTTTTTTTGTGAAAGATGAATAAAATTTGATGAAGTTTAAATTGAATGAAGGAAATTTCAAAAAGAAGTCAATGATGTCATAATCCAGATGGTTGAGCGCTTAGTATAATAAAACCTCATGTTGATGAGGTTATGTGTTCGAGTTCCGACGACATCAATACATAAAAATCAATATAAAAATGAATTTTATAATGACCACGATTTCTAGAATTCGCTTCAAAAAAAAAATTCAAAAAAAGAAGAGAAGAATGGACTTTTTATTTATTTTTATGTGCTATTTTGTAAAAGATGAATAAGATCGAGTAAATTTTAAATAGAAGAAAAGGCAACTGAGAAGAGAAAAATGATTTTTTTTGGGGGGAATTCTATCTTACACCCATTTAGATCTTACTAGCCTCATCACGTGCTACGCACGTGTTAATCCTTTCTTATTATCGATTACTTATGATTGATTTAGTATGATTTAACTTTTCTTTTCATGTTGTTTAGAAAAATGAGACAATTTTAAGTTTTTTAAAAGATATTTTTGTTTTTAAAATCATAAATCATGTTTCATGTTAATTATTAATGTACTCACACTATTATTTTTTGTCCAACTTTGTACAATCTTTTTTTTTTTGTACATTATCCGAATCATTAGAATAGATAGGAAAAACGATTGAAGAGTCATACATCTTCTTCTTAAGTGTTAATATAATATATTTTATTGTTAATATACTGGTTTTAATATAGGTATGTGCTAACATACATTTTCAATGTGAAGTCGATAAATTATTTTTATTGTCAATATTCTTTTCTTTTATTGCTTGTATGTCATTTTAAGTGTTATAAGTGATAATATATTATATTGCAGTTGAAATATATAATTTATTTATGAATACACTATTTACAACACTCATATTGTTTAAGTGTTAATATTTCTTTTTGAGTTAATATACTTCTTGGCAATGCTAATATTTCATTTTAACTTGCAAATTTTATTTTCATCCTAATGTATTGTTTCAGTTCAATGAACGATTATTCACGTGATCCGTACTAATTCACTATTTTAAGGTCTAATATATATATATATATATATATATATATATATATATATATATATATATATATAGAAAAAGCTCACTTTTGTCCCCTGAAGTGTTCCAAAAAATACAACTTGCCCCCCAAACTCTAATTTTGTTCATTTTGCCCCCTGAACTCTCATTTTTGCTCACTTTTGCCCCCTCCATCAGTTAAGTGCCCAGTCAGCAGTTAAGTGATGACTTGGCATTTTTTGATAATTGTACTGCTGACGTGGCCAAATTTAAATTATAATATTATATATCCAATAACAAACAATTAAACCCATTAACCCATTTAATCAAACCCATTAACCCATCATTTAAACCCTTCGTTTAATCTCTACTCTAACAACAATCCATACAAATATTTCAACCTAATCTACCGTTAGCAAAATAAACAAAACAAATGAAATCACACTAATTAATCTCTACTCTTCTACAAGCCTGAAAAGTAACTAATTAACCAATTAAAATTCTAGAATTGAGCGAGCTCTTGAGGATTATCCATCGATTCTTTCAAAATCATCTCGGCCCTTCGTTTCTTCTCATCTCTCTCATCGTCTCTGAACGCCACTACTCTCTCTCTCTTACCGTCTAATGCTAATGGTAACGCTACAGATTTCTTATCTACACCTATTTTGAACTGAACGATTGGTCTCTTAACGGGTACGGAGTGATTACCATTCGAATCCGTATACATACCCGCATCGAGATCCGTGCTCACAGCATCTTCGATGATCGGCCCGAATGCATCTAGTACATATCGTCTTTTTATAGAAACAGTTGGTACAGGTACAGAAATCTCTGATACCTGTTTCTTACCGTGAGGGAGAGGCGGTACCAGAAACGGGTTTTGGTCAACGAACCGTTTGCTTTTGTCTGTAATAACAGTAGTAGCGGTATTATCGTTAACGGGTCGGAACCCACTAACAGCGGTATTTGAAAACCGTTTTTGTAAGCTGAGAAGGGATTTCTCGGCTTTTTTTCTCTGTCTGACCTGTTCGATCTTATCCTCTCTGGGATCCCCTTTTCTCTCGTGCCAAACAGGAGTGTGTATATATGTATGTGGAGGTGGATAGATGGGTAGCCAACCTGGAATGTGTTTATTCACCTTCAATTCCTCCCCAATTTGATCAAAAGTTGGCACTTTTTTCTGAGCTCGACAAATTGGGAATTTTGGTATGGACCCTGGAAATGGTACTGGATCCTCCTTCACGAACCTCTTAATCTCTGATAAAGCACCAGAATTCGAAGAGCATGTTTTGGGATCTGACCCATTACAGTCCAGATCTTCCAATCCTTGGATCAAATCGAATATATTGGAGCTTGTTCTACCAGAGAGATTGGCATAAAAGTTTGTAGCTTTACCTAAGTAGAGAATATACTTGACTGTCAGGTCAGACAGTGTGTCGATAGCGGACTTGCGTGAGCATTCAAACCCAGTTGATTGAACGATCTGAGCAACTGCGACGAGGGGACAATGGCGACGGACGAGCGCGGCGAGAGAAGCTTGGCGCGAGCGGGAACAATGGCGACGAGAGACTTGGCGCGAGACAGAGAGAGCACGAGACGGTAATGGTGAGTGGTGACTGGTGAGTGAGAGAGAGGGTTCAAATAATGGGTTATTGGGTTCAAATAATGGGTTATTGGATTTATTTGTTAGTTATTGGATATGTAATTTTATAATATAAATTTTGCCACGTCATCAACAAAATCATCAAAAAAAATGCCAAGTCATCACTGCCACGTCATCACTTAACTGCTGACTGGGCACTTAACTGATGGAGGGGGCAAAAGTGAGCAAAAATGAGAGTTCAGGGGGCAAAATGAACAAAATTAGAGTTTGGGGGGCAAGTTGCACTTTTTGGAACACTTCAGGTGGCAAAAGTGAGCTTTTTTTCATATGTATATATATATGTATATATATATATATATATATATATATATATATATATATATATATATATATGGATAGGATCAACGACCAACACTCTTGTTTGGCCAACGTCGGCCAACACCACTTATTTCACTAAATCTAAATATTATAATAGAATTTTAACCGTATAGATATGTTTTATATCATTTAGATATGATGTAGAATAAATTTTGTACAATTTTGATTTTTGTATCAAACAAAATCGATAACATATTTTCACAACCGTCCATTTCGGTAAATTTATAGATTTCCATGAAGAGAAATTCGAAACCTAGAAAAAATTCATCCTTAGCCTATATATATGATTTAAAATACATCCAAACCAAAAAAATCGAATTTCAAAATTTATTTAATGGTGATTCATGTTGTAACTATTTTCGACCGTTAATTTTTTTGAAGTATTATGATAAGTTTGATAGAAATTTTTATTTTTTATGAAATTGAATCTACAACATTCTCAAATAATATAAATTATATCTATACGGTTAAAATTCGATTCTCATGTTTAGATTTAGTGAAATAAGTGGTGTTGGCCGACGTTGGCCAAACAAGAGTGTTGGCCATTGATCCTATCCCATATATATATATATATATATATATATATATATATATATATTCATTTCAATGCGCAATTTTTGTGGTTATTATATCATTTCAATGTGAACATAACATTTTAGCACCGATGTAAATGTATGGTTTTTACTAATAAATAGTTTATTATGAAGTATATGTGAATTTCATTTGCAAAAATGATTTTTTTTTCATTAACAAAACATGTTGTTTATTATTTATTGTTTGGAAAAGAAAATATCAAAACATGATAATTTTTCCAAACAAGTTTTCAACAATTTCTATTTTTATTTTAGGAGGAAAAAAAGTTGGAAATAACAACAAAACCAAAAGTCTTTGAGTGATCAATGTTTAATCATCAACTTTCAATTATTTACATTTTATATCGTTATACTATTGATTCGTCCAAATTAGATCACCCAATTAACTTTTGATCACATAATGGTTAATGTATCATGTGCCAAATTAAATTATAATAAATTTTGATTTATCTAATTAAATTATTAAATTATTGCCTTTTAATTGTCCAAAATGTTTGTGGCCAATACTATTTCGAAAATAAATAGGAAAAACCAAAAATATAAAAATTCTATAAAAGTTTCATCCCTGACTTTTAGTTATCTAAATTAGAAATTTGTAACTTCTGATACAAAAATACAAAATTAGATCATTTAGTTTAATTTTGATCATTTAATGTTTAATTTTTTATGTAATTAATTAAAATTTAGTTAACTTTTGAGTTATCCAATTTTAATGCCTCCACTTTCAATTGTCCAAATTAGTTACTCAATTTTTTGTTGTCTTAAAATTGTCGTTAGAAACATTTGTTGTTCAAATTATATCATTGCGTTCAATGTTTTTTATAAAATTTTCTCCAAATTTGACACTAAAATTTCAATTGTTCTCGTATTGTCACTAAACTTTTAATTTGTCCAATAAGATGATTTTTCCAATTTTAGTCCTTCAGTTATTTTTTAAAGTGAACCTAGAGCACGAGACATGCTCGTCCGGTTCAATATTTAGTCCTTCAATTTTTAATTATCGATATATGTATTCGATACTTAGATCTTTAGTCATTCTATTGAAGTTTCGATCAACTTTTGGTCGTCTGTTAAATTTTTATTGTCGCTAAACTTTCGATTTATGTAATTTACATCATTGTATTAATTCTCTGTCATTTTTTAATGGTTGAATATTAGTTACTTAGCTTTTACCCGTCCATAATGGGAGTGGGTCTTGCCCAAAGGGTTTTGGACAAGAACTCGTCCAAAGCCCTTTCATATCCCTATGATTTTTTATCCGATGATAAAGAAATAATAATTCTTACTATACAAATTTACATTTAAATTCATATATTATTTCAAAATTACAGAAATATATTTATATTAATAACAATCATATTATATTGTACATAATCCATGTAAGTTTGTCTTGTGTTATAGAAATATGATAAAAAAATCGATTAAAAGCACATGAAAATATGATATTATGAAAGATTTTGGACATATTCTTGTTCAAAATCATTTGGGCAAGACATGGACCTATCCATAATTTGTTACTAAATTTTTCATTCCTCACTCAAATTAGACCAATTTGTCAAATTTTAGACACTCAAATTCAAATTGTCGAAATTAGTTTTTTCTGTCATCGTTGTCAATAAATTTGTAATTTGAATAATTAATTAAGGTAACTCATCTTAAAATGTCCAGGTTACCGACACAATTTTAATTGATCTCCACACTATCAATAAATTGTTAATTATTTGTAAAAAATCTCAATTTTCATTCATTCAACTTTTAATTACTCTAATCACTCTTGAGAGGGTGTTTGCAATTCACGTGAATGGAATGCTGCAGTTGTATTTCAATGTTTGATGTTTGGGTTGGAAGAAGTTAAAATCGTGGTGGTTGTGATTCCAATGTTAGGATTAATGTAGTATATATATATATATATATGATATTGTTTTGTTATATAATTAAATATTTAATACAAATTCATTTACATAAAATTAGTTCCATCCCATGAATTTGTCAAATTAAATAACTGAGCTTAAATTATCCAAGTAAGTGACACAATTTTAATTGGTTTTCATCCTATCAATTTGTATTATTAATTTGTAGATATTTCTCATGTTAATTCGCTCGTCACACCAGACGCGATCTCCCAGTCTCTCTCTCGTCCCAGACGTCATCTACACCAAACGCCTACTCGGCAAGGGAGTGTCGGTGAGTAGTATTGGTGTCCTTCTTAAGGTTTTTGTTGTCCGCGTTACGTCCATTAAAATAGGTACTTGTTGTTCCATTCTTTTGATTTTTTTATTCATCTTACTGATTAAGCGTAAACTAGTTTGTTTACTGATAAATTTCTTTTTACTGCGTGTATTTTTTTATTTTTTTTATTTACTGGTTAATTGAAGATTTTTCTGCTATTAGATCACCATTAACTTTTTTCAATTATTTGAGAAAAAGTGCCATCTTTAACTGAAATTGTGATTTTTCTTAATTCCAACCTAAAAGTACATTTTTCTTTTTTCTTTTTATTATGGATTCTATTAGTTAATGGTGGTCAATGTGATCTAATTTCATGTCAAATGTGATCTAATTTTGTATCACGTGAATGCTCATTTCTCAATTTATTCTTAAATGAACATACACTACTTATATCAAATTTACCATTTAAATTCTAAATTTTTTTTTTTCTTTTGCTTTTGTTAATAATATTTAGGTGTTTGAAGAAGGATATTGAATAATTTTGTTAATTAATAGGTTCAATAGTAAATACTTGTACTAATTTATGTATTACAAATTATTTGAATTGAGAAACAGTCTTTTCATTTTCCTGCAATTCATTCTACAGTTGTTTATATTGCAGAGCTAAACAATCTGCAAGATCAAGTGGGCTTGGAAATGTATTTGATACTAATTTAGTATTATTTCAGGTGGCAGAGAAGAAAATACGCAGACCGAGTTTAAAGGAAGAGGAAATTCGACAGTATAGATTTTATTTGGAAGTTAATATTGATTTTATTGTTCTTTGATATTTTTGTTCGAGTGGTAGTGCAAGGTCCAGAGAGCTAATATTTTGAAGATTATATGCAACATGACTTTGTATTTTCGATTGTGATATTTTTGTATTAGATTTTTTAATAAACTTGTTTTTGTCCTGGGAATGTTCTGAGATATTGTGCAACTTGTTTTTATTGAGTTATTTATTAAAAAAAAAATGAAAATGAAATAATAGAGTGGGCTCTAAGTCCTACTTCTATTTTATATTAATCAAAATAATTATACAAGCATAATCAGTGTTTTAATCTATAATTACAAGGAAACTAATTTCTAGGGCTCTAATAACCTGTAAACTTAACAATTCCTTAGAATGTATATTTCCTGCATTATGGAGAATATAACCACAAAATACAGGAAAAAGATTTCCTTTTGTATTTTAGAAGAAAAAGGTATCCATAACCTAGAGTATAAATCATCCACTCTCCTGATAGCCGCCTTTAAGCCTTCATTCTCTCCCTTTGCCATGGATAGAAAAATCAATCATCCACTCTTTGCTTCGCCACTTTGCTCTTTTTCTAAATCGGGGTAGATAGGACTCTTTGCTTCGCTGAATTCCTGCCTCTCTATCTCCTCTCTATCTCCGAATTTTTTGCTGACCTTATTCTCTTTCTCGCCACTGTCGCTAGACTAGTTCTCCATTGCCGCTATACGGATTGTCGCTAGACTAGTTCTCCATCGCCGCTTTCAGGAGAATCGCAAGGTTTATACTCTTCTTCTATGATCGGTACCATAACCGATTGTACTCTTCTTCTACCTCATCTCTTCGAACTGAAATCTTCTCTGAAATAATCCTCTTAAAAACAGAACTGAACACCATCACTTCAACTCGCCTCCTTCCATTGTCCCTCTCCAGCACCTCTTGCAATTTTACTTAGCCAATTCCTTCAGCTTCTCTTTGAAACGCACCTCTTGCCGGAGAACCATCTAAGCTTGATAGTTCATCGATTGGAAGAATTGGATCATTTGAATCTAGGTAAATCAGTTCCTTTACAGTATCAAAAATTATCGATTCTCGTTCTTCTTCCTCTCTTAATTCTTCTGCTGTTTGATCTAGTTTTGGCTGTGAATCCTGATCTTGCTCCGACGGAAACCACCAAATTGCTGATTGACTGACAATTCGAGCTGCTCCTCTTCCCTGATTTGTTATTTCTTCAGCTAGTCCCTGATCATGTACCTGTACTTCACCTGATTGAACATTAATAGATAAGTAGTTAACTAGTCCCTGATTTGTTAAATTAATTTCTAAATTTTCTTCATCTGATTCAGATTGTGATTGATTATTATTCAATACAGTAGTGTTTGTTGAATTATAGTTTTGAGTTTGATTAAAAAATTTTGGTTTGCAATTTGCAGAATTTATAAGATCCCTCTCCTCAAGAATTTTTTCTATGATAGCCCATTCACTAAAAGCACAATTTGTGAAAGTTCTCCTGCATCGCTCTAACCAGATTTGATATATAAAAATAGAGATAAGTGATTTAAATTCTTTATTTTCATTTTTATTTAAAATTACTTGAAATATATCAATATCATCTATATATCTAAATCCTAAGTTTGAAATTAGATCTCTGAAAACTCTCAATGAATATTGACATGTTTTGAATATATGATTTACAGATTCTTCTGCAATGTGGCATAAAGGGCATCTATTTGTGAAACTCCAACCTCTCTTCATTAAATTATCTATGATAAGTATTTTGTTTTGTATACAAAGATATAAAAATATTTGAATTGTTTTTGGTACTCTAATTTCCCATATATTATTTAATTCACTTTCAATATATACCCCATTAATTAATATTTTATATGTATTATTACAGGAAAATTTATGATCTTTGTTCCATTTCCATTCAAACTGATCTTGTTGCCCTAGAGAGAGTATAGTGGAATCACATAAGCTTTCTAACTGGACCAATTGTTCATTTGCAATCCTTGACAAAGGTACTCTTATCCCTAATGTTTGATATAGATTAGTTGCATTAATTTCATTTAAAAAATAGGCTAAAGTACCATCTTTATTTTCTGTAAAAGTATATAATTGAGAAAAAAATTCTGAGATATTAGATTCACACCATCTCCCCTTCCAGAAATTAATTTTAGTTCCATTACACACAATTATATTTAAACTGTGATTAAAAAAGTCCAAGTTTTTTAGTACATCATTCCAAAAATATGAATTTTTATTTTTATTTATATTATTTAAATCACTATTTTCATGTATGCTTTCTACTAAATCATACCAATTTAATCTTCCTTCAGAATGGTAGTATAACCAAAGCCATTTAATTAATAAAACATTATTAAATGTTTCTAAATTTAAAATTCCCATTCCTCCCTTTTCCTTGGGTTGGCATATTTGTTTCCAATTAATTAAATTATATCCAATATTTTTTGAACCTTTCCAGAGAAATTTTTTTCTAATCTTATCAATTTCTTTATATACCCAATTTGCAAATTTAAATACATTGAAATAATATATAGGTATAGATGTAATAACTGAATTAATTAGAATCAATATACCTGCCCTACTAATCATTCCACCTTTCCAACCTTTTAATTTGTTTGTAATTTTTTCAATTATTTCCATGTAATCCTGTTTTGTGGGCTTTTTATAATGTAAAGGCAATCCCAAATAATTTAATGGGAATTGACCTATTTTACAATTTAATTCACTAGATAAATTATTCATTATTTCATCAGAAACATTTACACCTATAACCTCAGATTTTTTATAATTAATTTCAAGTCCTGTTTCCTTACCAAATAAATCTAAAATATATTTTACTCTCTTAATATTATATAAATCTGGTTTTAAGAACAATATTGAATCATCTGCATAATAAAGGCTTGTAAAAATATTTTCCATTGGTTTAATTATATATCCCTTACTACTAAGTCTTTCAATTAATTTAGAAAGTACATCCATGACCATTAAAAACAGATATGTTGACAATGGATCTCCCTGTCTTAATCCTTTTTTTAAATAAATGTTTTTTCCTGGATTTCCATTTAGGATAACTTTTGCATGTCCCTTTAATACTGAATTTTTAATCCATTGAATCCATTTATCTCCAAATTTTCTGGCTTTTAATATTTGTATTAAAAAATCCCAAGATACACTATCAAATGCTTTATTTATATCCAATTTAAGTACTAAGATAGGTATTTTTAATCTTTTTGCTTTGCAAAGAATTTCCCTAGCATAAATATAATTCTCTGATATGTTTCTTCCTTTAATAAACCCTAATTGGTTTTTATCAATTAATTTATCAATAAAATGACTTAATCTATTTGCCAAGATTTTTGAAAATAACCTTTGGATACTACATGTTAGACTTATTGGTCTAAATTATTTTGGTTCAATTGCATTTTCTTTTTTAGGTAATAATGTTATATAAGAACTATTAAAATCTGATAACCCTATATTACTCTCTTTATTTAATAATTCCAGAATTTCATTGTTTAATAAATACCAGAAATTTTTAAAAAATTCTGTGTTATATCCGTCTGGACCAGGAGCTTTATCTTTCTTCCATTCTTTCATAACTGTATTTAATTCCTCCATGTTAATAATCTCATCCAAAGATTTTAAGTCTATATCATCATTTCTATATAATATATTTAAATTAATATTTCCCAATAAATTTGTATTATTTTTAAATTCTGTTCCAATTAAAATTTTATAATAATTAAATAATATATTTGCTTTGTCCTGGTGTGTTGTGCACTCTATTCCTTGATCATTTTTAAGTATTGAAATCATAGACTTAGATTTTTTAATTGAAGCATGAGTATGAAAAAATTTAGTATTAGCATCCCCTAATTTTATCCAATTGAATTTTGATCTTTGTTTCCAATAAATTTGATTTAAATATATTAGGTTTTCATATCTCAATTTTGATTGCTTTTGTATCCAGATTTCAATTTCTGATAATTTCCTTGAATCTCCAGTTTTATCTACCCAATCAATTACTTTTTTGCAATTTGATAATTGTAATTGAACATTCCCTTGTTTTTCCTTTTGCTAGGTTTTAAGTTTGATACCAAGAGCCTTAAGCTTAGCACATAATTCCTCCAGAGTATTTGCTTTGGCATTTGAAAGGTAATTTATAATAATATTTTTAGATTCAAGGCAATATAACCACTTATTTTCAAATCTAAAACCCCCAAAAATTGGATATTTAGTATTTGCCACATATATTAGAGGTGAATGATCAGAACAAGTGTTAGTAGTTGTTAATTGCTGAGAATTAGGGAATAATTGAATCCACTCTTTATTAATCACAATTCTATCTATTCTTGCTCTAGATTTTGAATTTCCCCATGTATATTTTCTTCCATTTAATGGTAAATCAATTAATTCCACATCATCAATAAATTTTTTAAATTCTCTTGGAACTTTTTGCATAATTATCTTTACCACTTCTATCTGTACTTGAGCATACCAGATTAAAATCCCCCATAATTAACCAAGGTAATATATTATTAGTACCAATATTTTTAATTTCTTGAATAAACTCCATTTTTAAATTTCTTTCTGTGGGACCATATACCCCTGTAATGAACAACTTAGTATTATCCCATTTAGTCATCATTTCTATGCTTATAGAATATTTATTCTGATCAGTATTTATAATGTTAAATAAGTCATTTTTCCATACTATTAATATTCCTCCTGAGGTACCAATAGATTTTAGATATATATTTATTAAGATTATTTCCACATATTTCTTTAATTATTTCATCATTAAAAACTTGTAATTTAGTCTCTTGTAAACAGCAAATATCTAGATTCTCTGATAATATAGTATTTTGTACCAATAATCTTTTATTTTTATCATTTAGGCCTCTAACATTCCAAGACAAGATTTTTATTTTTTTTAAATTCATTTTAACTCAATGATCTCCTCTGTGTTACTCTTGGCAAGCATGCCCTTTATATCAACTATCATATTTTCATTCATCTCTATACCTTCTAAATATAGGATATTAGTAATATCTTCTTCATTATTTATGCTTTTTATTTCTTCCATATTTAATTCATTTATTTTTATATTTTTAATCCTTGTTTTCTGCTTTTTGGCTCGTTCTTTTTGTATCTCTTTATACTTAAGCATTTGAGCTTTTTCGATTGGAGAATTATATTTTCCAGATTGTTTAGATTGTAACCTTGAGCTTCTTCTATATTCTTCCAATTTTTGTTCTTGATTAATATTTACCAATTTTTCTTTATGTTTGTTATTATTAGGTACTTTATCCTGGATTGAATGCACTGAACCAGAATCAGTAGGAGCTTCTTTCAAAGACTGGTTAGTATTTTGTTTTGAGGGTAAATTTGATATAGTATTTATTATATTAGATATTTCCTCTATATTATCCTGGATTTCAATCTCGTTTTCTCCATTTGTTGAGTGTACTGACATCTTGTCAGGAGGAACCTCAACACAACTTTCTTTGGTTTTTGGAGAATTTTCATTTATATCCCTTATGGTTAATTTACCAGATGGTCTATCATTTGAGCCATTTATACTATCCTGGATTTCAATCTCTTTTTCTCCATTTGTTGAGTGTACTGACATCTTGTCAGGAGGAACCTCAACACAACTTTCTTTGCTTTTTGGAGAATTTTCATTTATATCCCTTATGGTTAATTTACCAGATGGTCTATCATTTGAGCCATTTATACTATCCTGGATTTCAAACTCTTTTTCTCTATTTGATAAATGTACTGACATCTTGTCAGAAGGAACCTCATCAGATATTTCTTTGCTTTTTGGAGAATTTTCATTAAGGTCCCTTAGGGTTAAGTTACCTCATGGTCTTTCATTAGGGTCATTTATGCATATAGACCCTATATCCAGTGTATTAGCATAAGGATCCATGAAGCATAGTGTATTTGATTTATTTGTGCCTATTGACCCTTCATTATTGGTCCAATCTACATTATGGTCCCTGAGAATCAAAGTTGCATCATTGTCCCTGAGAATTAAATTTTTATTTTGGTCCCTGAAGATCAAATTTTGAGATGAGCTGATACATGTTATGGTCCCTTTACTCTGGATATTATTATCCTGGTCCCTGATTAAATTTTCACTTTGGTCCCTGATTAATAATTTACTTGATGGAATTTTTTTATCCTGGAGAGAAATAAATAATCCTTTTTTACCCAATTTTATTTTTATCTGTGTTTTCTCTTGTTTCCTTTCGTTGATTTTACTTGCTATTATTATTTCCTTTGATTTATTTCTCTCTCTTGGAATAAACTGTTTTAAAAACTTATACCATTTTTCAAGTAAATGATGTGAATAATTTTGCTTTGAAATATTATCTATTATATTATTTATTCTTATATTTATCTTATCTCTCCTTGGATTTGGTATATCTAATGCATTTGAAGTTATTTCTGATTGAAAATTTGATTGCTCTCTTGATATAATTGAATTATCCACTTTTTTCCTCCATACTTTTATTGTCTTTATTTTCTTTTGCCATACTTTTTTAATCTTGGAAATATTCACTACTTGATTATCAGGTATTTTCCTTGTATTTCCAGAATTAGCTGTATTATTTTTCTTCTTCTGTGATATCTCATTATTATTGTTTCCAATTTTTGTAGACAATGTTCCATTCAATATTTTTGATCCCACATTTGCCCCATGTTGACACTTGATTAAGGTATCCTCTATCCCTTAAATCCTAAAATAATTTGGTATTATTATATTTTTATATGTATTTATTATTATTTTCAGGGATTTTATAGGATTTTCAACCTTAAATGCTTCTACCCTAATCAGTGTTCCAATGTTAGCTACCATGGTTTTAATGATGTCTATATTACATAATTTTTGAGGTATATCTATTAATTCTATCTCTTTTTCCACTTTATATATATTATGATTAAAATCTTGAATGAATATTGCAATTTCGGATGAAGAAGAAGAATCCTTCAACTCATGTGTTGTTTTTTCGTGTTGAAAATAATGTGTGATATGTTTTTGAGTTTGAGTGTTATTATTTATAATATCATTATTTTTCTGTAATAATATGGCCTTTCCATTTTTATGTTGACTTAATTTAGGAAATTCTTGATCATAATTAGGTTTAAAATCATTTTTTCTATTCACAAAATTACTTTCAAACTCAGTAGTTTTGCAAAATTTTGCAATGTGACCATTTTTATGGCATTTATAACACTTAATTGGGTCACGACAATGGATTCTGAGATGTGAAGTTGATAAGCATCGGAAACATTTTGTAATTTGTTCATGATCATTACTATTCTTGTGCTTATTTTGGACTAAGATCCAGTCATTTAATTTAGGTTTAGAAGGATAAATCATACTTTAAAGTAAATAGGAAAAAAAACTTAGCTGTAATTGAGGTTAGTCCGTAAGCCTTGCGATCTTCCAATTCGTCCTTCAATTTGCCACTTGTTCTATCTCGTCCTTCAATTTCCTCTTATTCTATCTCGTAAATACTTCAAAAATGAAGTTAAGAAAATCAAGACTTTTAGGATGAAGGGCTTAGCCACTTTCAGCAAGTAGCCTATATACCCTTTTCCCCTAATTAAGTCAAAGAAATTCTTTAATGTTCTTGAAATTCCGATGAACTCTTAATTATACGCCAAGAAATTCCTTAGATTATCACTCTTTAGACTCTCGCGCTCTTCTCCTCCACTTCTTCAAGATTTAACACCGGAGTAATCCCCGGAGTAGATACCGGAGTAGGTTCTGGAGTGGTCACCGGAGTGGTCACCGGAGTAGCCCTTCACAGTCGCCCTTCTTGTCGCCCTTCTTGTCGCTCTTGAAGGATATATTTCTCCATATAATTTAAAGTAACTGATCTATTGAGTTATTTATTATTTGTGATTACTATTATTATTATTGAGTTGAAATATGTTATTTATTAGTATAAGTAAAGTTAAAAAATTGTGATAGATCATCATAAAGTAAATGTGATATTACTAATGACTGAAAGAGAGTGTGTTAGAAATGATAATAACTGAAACGGAGAGGGGTTTTTTATTGAAGAAAATGGATGCTAAAAACAAAATAATTGATGGTAATGTACTTAATACCAAAAATACTCTTTTGATAAAAGGGTGTATGATAGAATCTTATTTTTTTTTGTGTTTCTTTTGTGAAAGATGAATAAGAACGGATAAAGCTTAAATAGATTGTATAAAGCAAAAAAAAGTATAAAGCAAATTTCATATGTTTGTGCATTTTTCTCTACAAAACGATGTTCAAGGAAGTTTCAAGGAAGTTCCATTCAAATTAAGAATTAACACAACCGACAATTAAATTGACCAACTAATTTTGCATAAAAAACACATTTGAGTCATATAAATATAGAACAAGATGGCCTGGTTGTGCATTTTTTCTACGAAAGAGCCTTGAACGAAGTTTCCTGGAAATTTCATTGAAATTAAGAACTGTAATAATTTATCAAATGTTTCCGCATATTATGAAATAAAAAAATAATTAAAGATTACAACGGTGGGCCTAGACCTAGACGCGCTAACTTTTCAATTCTTAACAGTTCAAGCCAAGACTGGCCTGGTATTTTTGAGATCTTTGACACAAACATTAACCTGACTAATTAAATATTAATATTATATTAATTTAATCACAAAAAATTCTGAAGTACGAAATTTAAAAATAATTAAACTATACAATTATTCAAAGATACGTAAAATATTTTTTTGTAATTTAAAAACTTTGTGGCTGTTTTGAATAATTGGGAAATTAAAAAATATGAGAGTTTTGTTCTAATTTTTCAGAAAAATGTAGTCCTATAAGTTAATTAGACTCTGGTTTCGATTATTAAAAACCGGGAGGGGGGACCAAACCTTTGCTCTTGGCTAGAGAGCGCGCCTTGAATTGTTAATTGGAAACGGAGAAAGAGTCTTTAGTTGCAGTATGCAGACGAGTGAGAATCTTCAATCAATCATTAACCTTTATATCTCTCTGAATGCACCGACTTAATTAGTCTGAAAATTAAAATTTCTTGATTGATATCAAAGATGTTTAAGTGAGAGTACGGGAAACCATATCAAATCTCGTAATAATATCGACTTAGATTCATATCAGGATCAATTATGATCCAATGAATAGAAATATCAGGCGAGTCCGTATCGTCCTATTTTCTAGCAGGGAGTTCCGTTCAAGCCATATCTGATTTTCATTGTTTGTTCTGTGCTCGACTCCATTGAGACTCGGACACAGCCCGCAGAAAGAGAACCAATAATCCTATGTTGTATACATTATTTTCTTAATTTGTTGGATGTGTTTTATTTAGTGATTTTAGAATATGCATTATCGCTGTAGTTCGAAAAAGAAATAGTATTGCTACTATACAGGTTCATAGGAACTCAGACCTGGAAACACAAGCTAGCATTCATAAACATGATTGCACATTGTTTTTTCTATAAGAACGTACAAAAATAGAAGCAGAGTAGACAAGACGATACAATTTTAACGTGGTATCTCCCGAAGGAACTAATCCACGGCCTGAACACCTCTCGGTGGAGATGGCTAGGTCGGCAGCCTGGCAATTTTATACTGTTCTGTTTTTCTTTCCTTCAATATTGGTGGAGAAACCATTACAAGATTATTGTTTTCGTCATTATTATTACAATTAATAGACCCCCACTTTACCTCTTATACATCTTATTCATTGTTTTATTTGTTTCGATAATAAAGGGAAAAAAACCTATTATATGATAAATATTTGAGCTTGTGTCGCGACATTACTTCTTTCATCTTAGGTATATGGGATACAAGAATAGCGCTGCCAAAGAAGTACACTTGTTAGTAATTTAATGAATTATGACAAAAAATTAAGTGAATATTGTAGTTTTATGACAAGTTAAGTTGTATACAAGAATAGCTCGCGAAATTCCAATTAGAAAAAGAGTAGCGATGTACATCTTCTAGTACTCTCCCTCCCAAGAACCTTAATGACGTGTATATGGTTTAACACCATAAAATTTAACACATAAATACATGATTTAACATCTTAATTTATGATTTCTTATCTTAATTTATGATTGAACATCTAATTAAGATGTCAAATCATGAATTAATATGTTAATTTTTAGGATGTTAAATTATATTCACGTCAAGAAGACTTTTGGGAGAGAGGTGGGGTATGTCCAACATTATTCTTAGAGAAAAATAGTCGAGTACACTACTATTTTCACTAACATTTATTTTAGCAAGAATCTAAGTACTGTATGCATCCATATAAGCATCGGTGATTTAAATTTAATTAACTGACAAAAAGCAAGAATGAAATGATTTAGTTAATACCTTGTTAAGAAGGTGTTATAATCAAGCGATGCAGTGGTGGCTTTGATCTTTTTATTACGTTATATTACTGAAGAACAAGTCCATATAAACACATACAACACTACAAATTGTAACCTGGGGAAATACAACTGCAAGCACAATAGATGAAATGATTTAGTTAGATTATATATGATGATTGACTAATTAAGAAAATAATCAAGCCCATTAATTAATTGCTAATACTCTCAGAACGCTTTTACATTATTTTTTAGATGATGAAAATTAGATAAGAATTTATAAAAATACAAAAATACCCCTGAAAATTTCAACAAATGTTTATTTTAACTAGTTTCAACATGAATATATATACATGGAACTTCTTGTAAAATATGGTGGCGCAGATATTAAGTGGTAATATTCAAGAATAGAGATAAACATAACAGCTGATTTAGAAATCTTCCAACTAACATACATATACTGATTTGATACTTGTTATGTCCTTGCATTGCCTTTTTAACTCGTCACTGCAGTCAAAGATATTCAGTGATTCCAAGGATGGTGGGAAGCCATTTTCTGGCAAAGACTGGATACTTGGACATCCAAAGATTGTAAGTTTTTAGAGATGAAAGATAACACAATGAATTAGGCAATGATTTGAGGAGTCGAAGTGCTTTCTCCTGCTCTTCTGTTAGGTCAACTATTTCATCACCTTCTAAAAGTAAATATTTAAGGGTTGATAACTGCTTGCAAATTGGATCTGACATGAAGTTAGTATGACACAAACTAAAATTATCGACTAATGCGGCAAACTCATCTGTGTTCGGATTCTCCAACCTAGTTACAGAGTTCAAAGCTACCAAATTGGGGCATTCCTTAATATGCAAGTACTCGAGTTGTACGGGGAACAATAAGCCTTCTAATGACACGAGGTTTTCACAATTAAGAATTGAAAGTTTTTTCAGAGCTGAACAGGGTGGGAGGTTCAAAGAGGTCAAATTTGGACTATTGAATATTTCCATATAGGATAGAGAGGTTAATGGTGTAAGCAGTGAAGATATTATATTGTCCGGCACATCTTTTTTTTTTTTGAAGGAGATATTATCTCATCATTTATATAAAAAATAAAAAGTTCTTACATGTTACAATTAGACCCGAGGTGGGTCTATACAAAATAACCGTAGTTATCAAAAAGAAATAAAACTCGAAATGTTCCTGCTAGTTAATTAATTGCCGACGGAACATCCTCATTAGCAATTTGCTATCCATCTCTCGGCATCCGTTCTAATCAGAACGAGCAAGCTCGTGCACGACAAACCTTTGAGAGAGAAAACTCTACGATTTCTTTCTTTCCATAGATTCCACACCACCGAGAAACAATACGCCGTCCACTCGTTGTTTTTGCCCTTGTCGCTTACGTTCCTATTTTCCCACCATATAGATAGGATATCGCTGTCACTCCTTGGTCGTTGCTTTCCTAGGCGTGCCATTATGGACGACCATACTATTGACGCGAAGTGGCAGTGGATGAGCAGATGGTTCGTCTCCTCTCGATGTTGTGCACATAGTGCACATCCCCCGTTATTCGTCCATCCTCTCTTTTGTAGATTGTCGGCTGTTAAAATTCGATCATTAATTGCGAGCCAAATAAAGAAAATCACCTTCGAAGGGACCTTGCTTCTCCAAAGAAACTCATTCCAGTAAGAGACCATCCCCGGATGTATTACAGCTTTATACGCGGATCCGGTCGTGAAGATCCCATTCGCCGTCCATGTCCATGTTGGCATACCTACTTGGTCTGACCCAGTCAGAGATCGAATGAAGAACGGTGCCAACTTCGCTAAATCTTTCACAAAAAAAGAGAAGTTGTTTTCATTGATTTGGAGAAGATGGTGCGGTTGAGTGATGCCCATGAGTTCGGCCACGGAGGACGCCCATAGCGAACTTGGCTGGAATAAGATTTTACTAATTGCTTGCATTAATAATGCCCTATTCTGTGTTTGAATGTGAGGGAGGCCTAGACCCCCGTGCTTCTTCGGCAAACACACCTTCTCCCATGCCACCAAACAATGTCCCCCCTTGCATGTTTTGTCGCCACGCCATAAGAACGCCCGAATTAGTCGATCTATTTCTGTTATTAACCAAGCCGGTAGAGAGAGAGTTTGCATGTAGTGGATTGGGGTTGCGGCCAGTACCGATTTGGCCAGCACTAAGCGACCTCCGAGCGATAGCGTTTTACCTTCCCAAGAAGCTAACCTCGATTGTAGACGTTTGAGGAGTGGCAGAAAGCAAAAAAAATTCGGTCTTTTGATGGATAGCGGCAGTCCCAAGTACTTGATAGGCAAGTTCCTCTTTGGGCAGCGAAGAATACGACTTATCGTTCCATGTAATTCGGCCGGTATTGAGACCGGTACAAAAGAGCTTTTACTCCTATTTATTTGTAAGCCGGTCATGGATGCAAAAATTTGTAGCACCTTCGAAATGATCTTCAGGTTTTGTGGGTGAGCCTCGACAAATATCATCGTGTCATCGGCGTATTGTAGGGCCCTCGGTGCCAGGGTGGCTGACCCTACCAGTATAGGCGTGATTTTTTTGTAGGAGTACTTGTAGTACGTCTACCACGATGTCGAAGAGTAGTGGAGATAATGGTGTGCCACTTACGCCATTGGCCCTTATGGTTGAGCTCGATGATATTAATAGATTGTGAATCCATAGTAGCCATCTTTCTGGAAATCCCCGTATTTGTAGTATCTTTTGAAGAAACGGCCACGAGATACTATCGAATGCTTTAGAAAAATCCACCTTAATCATCACCATAGGGATTTTTTTTCTGTGGTAGAAGTTTAGGATTTCACGCGTTGCGAGGAATGAGTCTATTATTGAATGTTCTCGAATGAAAGCAGTTTGGAATTTGCTTACAAGGCTCGGCATGTGTGGTTGTAGCCTCGAAGCTAGTATTTTTGTTAGAATTTTGACCGGTGCATTTATAATGCTTATGGGTCGGTAATCCTCGATCTTTTTTGCATTCTCTTTTTTTGGTAGTAGCGTGATTGTCGCCTCGTTAATCCTCCATAGATCGAGTGAATTGTTGTAGAACTCATTCGTCATCCTTGATATATCATCTTTAATAATTGGCCAATACCCATGAAGAAATTCTGCGGGTATGCCATCCGGGCCGGACGCCTTACCTTTTTTGAGACCGAATACTGCTTTTGTTAGCTCCTCGTCGGGTATCGGATCTTGCAGCGAAGAGAGAGTTGTGATGGGGTCGGGGTAAAGAGCTCGTAGGTTCATGTTGTTGGTGTAGTCTCTGGATGCGACCCCTAGTTGTTCTTTGTAGAATTCTGTCAGAGCTCTAACAATTTGCGTGGATTCTTTTATCACCCTCTCCTCTATATGCAGCTCATTGATGCGGTTATGCATTCTTCTCGAGGATGCGACAGCATGAAAATATGCCGTATTATTATCCCCCACTCTTAGCCAGTTGGAATCGGATCGTTGACGCCATTTTTCTTCTTTAATGGCGAGAACTCGGTGCACTTCTGTTTTTAGATCTACTCGCAATTTAAGTTCGGTTTGGTGCAGCCTTCTGATCTCCTCTTTTCTGTCCAGGAGCTGAATGAAGTCCTTACATGCCTGAAGCGTGAGCTTGTTGGCCTGAAAGATTAGCTCGCCCCATTTGTTCAGATCTCTTCTTGTATTCTCAAGTTTTGCAAGATATGCCTTAGCCCCGTATGTGCCCACATAGTCAGACATCCATGCCCCCGTTACCTTATCCTTACAATCTGGGTGCCTCATCCAATAATTCTCGAACTTAAATGTTCGTTTCGGTCTAGCTTCTTCTTTTGTTAGTGAAAAGAGAATCAGCGTGTGGTCGGACGTGGACATCGGTAAGTCTATCGCTTTCGGAATAATGTCGTTTAAGAGAAAGTCATCCGAGATTAGAATGCGATCCAGCTTTGAGAATGTGGGGTGTTCCCTCTTGTTAGACCATGTGAACCGCCTTCCCCTTAAGGGAACTTCTATCAATTCTAGTTCATTAATTGTATGGTTGAAACCGTTGATTAGTGTAGTGTTGTGAGAGAGAGAGGTCGTTTCGTTTTGGGCCCGAATTAAGTTGAAGTCACCCATCATTATCCACGGCGTGTTGTCGATTCGTTGTATGGATAAAAGTTCTGCTAGGAATTCTGTTTTTAGAGAGTCTTCGGCTGGCCCATAGATGTTTGTTAGCCGAAATGTATAACCGTTGGGGGTTTTCAAGGTTACACTTAATGTATTAGTTGTTGAGGAGGAGTCTACCAGTGAGAAGTTGTTATTCCACAGCGTAATCATGCCACATTTGGATCCATCAGACCCCTTGAATACATAATTAACAAAAGTAGAGGGACAAAACGAGCGAATATCAAAAATAGAGGGCGCTACAAGCTTAGATTCTTGTACACACACAATATTACATTTAGAAGATAGAATAGAGTCTTTAACGATGTCGCACTTGTCTTTACTACCAAGTCCGCGAACATTCCAACAAACAAAATTACAATAATTGTATAAAATCATAAGATACAAATTGCTACTTTCCTCTGCATTCTTCGTAAATTCATAATAAGGATGTCATACATAGTCGTCAAGACCATCCTCATCATAATCTACCAATTCGGCATACGGATCATCAGCTTCCTCCTCACTATTATTTTCTACATTCGTGGCATGAATTTCATTGTTAGAAGTTACAGCATTAGTATTAAGAATGGAATTTAAGTTGGTAGTGTGCCCCTCCTCCACAGCGTCCAACTTATCTTGGACTTCACTGGGTGGGACTGTGAGGCCACACAATTCTTGCACTTTAGCTATGGACTCTAAAGTAATTGGCAACGGATTGTCAAGCTCTGCCGTGAGAGCTCGCATTAAGTCAACTCTTTTTTTCTTATGGTCTATTGTGTTATTATTCCTTTTTCTTTGCATTTTAACTACTATTGGTTGTATATTAGTTCCATCAGGAAATTTTGCTTGTTTAATATTTCTAGCCGATCTTCTAGGGGATATAGTATTTGGGCCATTGTTCTTAATTCTTTCTAATACTTTATTTGGATAAAACTTCATTGGTGGAGCAGGCCTAATAATTTCTAGATTAAAATTAGAGGAGTGTGTTATACCTATTGGTTTTGTTGATGGCCCACTCCCCGGCCCAATATGGTGCATGGTATCCTCGTGCACCGTGTCCACCTTCTCTTTCCCCTTCAGAGCATGGCTCTCTTCAATCCTATCTTTTTTGTTTGGTGGCTCGAGTTTGCCCTCCTCATTAATGCACTCCTCGGAAACTGTTGCTGCATTAGTGGCCACATTAATGGCACTGACTATTGGTGCGACCTTGTAATGGTTAGTTTCAACCATCCATGTCTTCATAGCTAGATTATCCCCCTGCGAAATGGTCATCATGTTAGCTATACCCCTAGGCTGCGAATTTTGTACCACTCTCTGAGTTTCAAGGACCACGATGGGAGAGGCGGTCTGTGACTGAAGGCGAATGATTGAAGGCGTGTCAGGCTGCGACATGACCGGTACCCTGAGTGGTGTCGTTTGTAGCGTTGCGGGCTCCATTTCCGAGGAAGCTCCATTTTCGCCATTGATGCCCAGTTTCTGAGCTAACAAAGCTTTTCCTTCTGAGTCGGGTACTGTCGACCAGACTTTTCTCAGCCAATTTTCGTCAATGCAGAATTGGCCCCCCTTGTCTTGATCCGGCGGTGGTTTCGGGGAGTGTGATTCTTAGAACGACTTTCTGAGTGATTTCTCGAGTCGGGTTTTCTCTTCTTCCTCATCCTGCATTATCCCTGCCAGTACCAACTCGAAATCTTCAGGCGGGGGTGTTGGGTCCTCCGGCACAAAACATTCTAGCGGTTCATCTGATCTGTTGATCACTTTGACAGGAATGCGGTAGAACATTGTGCCTGCCATATATCCTACAGCTTTCGGGATTGAGGATAGGTCGCTCGTTGCTATTACGATGCGAATTTTCTGCATTGAGCTTGTGGATGTATGGCACTTTGGAGGCATCGATTGAGATTTCCCAGAGAAACGGCACGAATCTCGCTCTTCGAATCGCACCCAGGTCGTTCTCGATGAATTCTTGCCTGTCCACCTCTTCCGGCAATATTACCAGGTATCTCTGGTCTGTCCACGAGACCAACTGAAATGGTTTTGGCCAGTTTCTCGATTTTTTTAGTAGAATTTGCAATGCAGAGATGTTGTGATTTTTGACATATCGCGCATCTAGTACCACAGCTTTCCTCATTCTCGAGATCTCCTCATGGTGGCTTGAGTTCTGCTTTGCGTAGCACATGACCAGATCCGGACGCTCTGGTAAGTCCGTGTCGCCCATAATGCCTCGAGGCTCTAAAACGTCCAGGATGCGGTCTTGGCCGTTAGGAGACTGCTGCAATGGTTCCAACTGCTCCTCTTCCTCGTAAGGGCAGTCCCTTGCCAAGTGATCCGTTTGCTCCCAGTAGAAGCACTTCCTGGCGTTCAAGCAGTGTGCGGTTAAGTGACCATGTTCTAAGCAATTGTAGCACTTATCGTGCCAGAAGGGGTGTCTCGGGTCAGGCTGCCAGGCGACCTTCTTCTTACGTTTTTGCGGTTTGAAAAAGGAGGAGCTTACTCGCTTTCTTGTGGTGCCTTCTTGAGTATGGGAGTTGGTTTGGTTTGGTGTGTGTTGCAGTGTCGCTGTGTGATTAAGGAAGTTTGGGCGTGGTCCTGATAAGGGGATTTTTCATCACCTTTTACGTACACAAAATATAGAATTTAAATACTTAAACATGATTAAAGTATAAGTAATATTCATAATTCCAATTTATTGAGATAAAATACTTTAATATATGTTTTTGTGTTAATTTCAGGTGAAAAGTGCCGAATCTGGAAAAAACCACGACTGTAGATGGATCCGTCTCGTCTTGCCGATCGATTTGATATATCATATGATGATATTTGATGCAAGCATGAGAGAGAAATCGAGCTTTTATTCCAAACGGGTCAAGGGCGTGACCCGTTACACGAATGGACGCAAATGGGTCAGAACTGACTCGGTTCAGCAAAGGCAGCAATTACCCCAGCGTGATTAACCTTTCAGATCCTCTGCAACACATTAAACTCTTACTGTCCATACAGCGGGTCCATTCACTCTCTTTACTTGACTTGCTACACAAGTGACCACAAAATCCCTTCTACACCGGATCCTCACCCGCTGACCAGTCAACATTTACTGTTCGGTTAGTTCTCTGTGACACACAGTTCGTATAACCCACGCTGCCATCCCAAACTCCACTCGGGTTTTGAACCCTTGCACGATCGGCTGCATACTCTGGTCCATATAAGATCAAGAAAAGTTTGAAACAAACTCCCAACAGAACTGTTTGCGCCCCGCTCTTCTCCATTTAATCTCTACCCCTCCTCTCCATTACATACCATAAGGCACAGCCCAGCGCACTCTTCCTCTGCAGTTCAATTGAAATGGAGAAAACAGCACAGAATTTTGCTATTTTCGGATGATTTTAAGAAGAATTATTCTGAATCTTGGAAGAATATCTTCAGGGGTATTTTTGAGTTTTCTCCCTCATCCCTTATCCGATTTTGATGAGGTTTGAACCGTTGGATTTGTTGCAACTCTCTCTACTTGATCATGCAAGTTGCAATTCGAATCTTGTCTGTTAGCAATTTCAAATTCCTATAAAAGAGAACCAAACCTCATTCTTTCAAAGACCCTTGGACCTCTTGGGTCAACCATTCCATTCTTGGGGAAGGTAAGGTCTTAGCCTCTTGCCCACTCCATTGTTAGAGCTCTCTAGCTCCCTTGCTCATCTTTGAGCCATTTTCGCCGAGAAGATCGTGTCTTAGCACGGTTTCCGAGGCCGTTCCGAGGAGCTTTTCCTCTCATCCCCTTCTCCGAACCGGATACGAAGTTTCTCTCCTCCTCCTCTCACCTCCTCTCAAGGCGTGAAGGCTCGAGGACCTCTCCAAGATCTCTTCTTGGACTCAATTCTCTTCTTTTTCGGTACTCTCTTTTACAATTGTTGCGTTTTAATTAGGAAAATATTAGATTTGAATAAACTCTGATTGTAGATCTGTTATATTTGATAAAATAGAATTTGTAGAATTTTTGTGGATTTTATTTCGTAATTTTCCTATTTTCCTTTGTGAAATACTCGATTGTTTTGTGCTGTTTTGTTAATTCCATTTAAAATAGAAAAATACTCAAAAATAATTCTTTCTCAATATCACTGTTTAGATCTAGATCTTTAGTTTAAAACATATTTTGAATCAATCAATTCTCTGTAATTTCCTATTTGATATGGATTTTAGAAAATCATTGTGTTAGGGACTAAACTGTAATTTGGTAAAAAACTTTAGATCTGGACCTTCATTTCCCTGCTTGTTGAATCCATTGTAAAACTGTTTAAATCCCAAAAATTACTTGAGATTTTACATCTGAGCTTACTCTTGAATTAGGATTTTGATTGAGTTTGTTTGATATAATTTTCGATTTGATATGAATTTCTGAAAACTGCCTCTCAATAAAAATCCTTCTGGACATTTTCGTGATCTCACCAGGTGCTTATTTGTAATTCGATCATTACTTTTTACTGAAAGACCAAACCTGTGAAATTCTTCTGTTCTCTCTCTTAGTATTAAATTGTGAATCTTTGTGCCAAATTTGAGATCTTGTTTTGCGATCTATATTTTTCTGGAATTTGATTAGTGCCTAAAATATCCTTGTGATCAATCATCTGCATAAATTAGAAAATTGTATTTTTGAAAGTGAAATTCTGATCAGTACTTTGTGAACTTTAGATAATGATTGTGACAAAATTTCAAAGTCTCTGGATCAGTAGAAATAATTCTTGAATTGCAATTTCGATTATACGCAAAATTTCCTTGGAACGAACCTATACTTAGTACTATACTTAGTATTTGTTATAAATTGTTTTGATTAACTCGTGAGATTGAAATTACACATTTTAACGACCTTTTTTGCGTGTTATCAGGTCCCCATTGTTGCTGCTGGGCATTGACTCTCTGAGTTTGGCTAGTCATGCATGCTTGCTTAGGTGGCGGTCCCTGTTTCTTGACTAGTGGTGGAGGCCTCATATTCCAGTTGCGATACGGAATCCTAGCGTTTTTGTGTGGTGCGGGTAAGAGAGGTGGTAGTGTGGACTTGTATGGCGTGTATGAGTGAGGATTAATGAGGGGGGAGGAGTGGGTAAGGAATCTTTTGGCTTCCCAGTGGAACCACCCTTCTCCCTCGTGAATCGCTTTTTTCTTCATCTCCTCAAAGAAAAGTCGGAAGCAATAGTACGATTTGACTAGCTCGATTTTCAACAGAGAATGTCCGGCACATCTTTAAGGCGCAATTCTCTCACGCCTGGTGGAAGGAAGCAACATTCATTCACGTGTACATCTAAATTAGTTATAGATGATAAGAGGTTTGAACCCCTTAAACGTAACTCCTCAATCGAGGTTAGTACTCCAATGCCTTCTTTACTTGCAAAGATGAGATCCGAGCAACAGTAAATCTGTAATTTCTTCAGAGTAGATTTTAAAAAATAAGGAATAAATTTTGTGGTTTATTAGTAGAACAATTTGTTTTTTTTTTTTGCAAAAGAACGTGAGTTCAAATCATAATAAGCCACAAACTATACTAATTTTTTCCTAAAAAATACAACGAAGATATGAGAAGAAGGGTGAAAACAAGATTTGTACTTTCCAAAAATTTACCCACCCCTTATTTTGTATCTATCTTTGAGCCTCCTCATGAAGCCACATCATCATGTTTATTATGATTATTAACCATTAGATTGTGTGATGTTGCTTCATCATATGCATTAATATTATATTTGATCATTTAAGACATGCATTTTGTATGATTATTTTTAAGTATTAATTTGAACTATTAGATGTAGTGTTGTGGTTTAATCTGAATCATTAATTTTTTGTTAGATTTTTTGAAGATCATATTTTGTGTAGTCATTTATGTATTATTATTTTACATCATGTTTTAAGCATTCTTAGAAAGCCACATCATCCTATGTTAATGACGTGACCTATTATTATGGGTTAGAATCATATTAGAGCAAGTCTAATCAATTGTTTAACATTTCACATAAGATTACATGATCAAATGTGAATGCAATGGAATATGAAAAGTTTATATATGAAATATTAATATTTAATAGGTAATATTATAAAACATACAACATATATTAGTATTATTTTGAAAATTTAATTTATTAATCCATCAAATATATTCATTTTTTTTCTCTTCATTTGGGCATCCATATTATCATAGTTCATATGTACATTTTCATAATTTCATTTTGTAAAGATATTATGTAAGAAAATACAATGCAAAAAATACATATTTACATAAAAAACATTTAAGAATTTTATTTGCATGATTAGTTTTTTAAGTATTATTATTTATTTTTAAAAATTATAACAATAAGAATATCTTATAATACTAAGTAGATTATATTTGTGTTTTTAAGCAAACAAACTTTTTCAATTGAAAAAATAGTTTATCTATCTAAATAACTTTTTAAACTTATAAACACCTATCAAATTGTATTGTTATTTTACAAAAATGTAAAATAAAAAAAATCATATAATATAAAATAATTTGTATTTATGTTTATTATAAATTAAATTTTGATTATTATATATTGTATATTATTTTATATTTTCCATTGAATTTTGTATCAACAAGACTTATTACTACTATATAATTAATAATGTGTTACTACATATGTTGTATGATTCACTATTTTAATATTTGATATTATATGAAATATTGTGAACAATGATATAATATTTGTTGTTACGTTTTTTTGTAAAATTGTATTATATCTTATTCTTATATATTATTACATAATGACACTAATATAAGTATTATTATTTGATTAAAAAAAAAAATGAGATTTTTTGCTATCTTGATGTAAAATAATTGTAAAACATATGAATAATCATAGATATATGAATTCAAATAACTTTTTTAAGATGATATTATTAATATTATCATACAAATATATAATTGTCTTACAATGAAAAACATAATTAAATGATCGCCGCGTAGCGCGAGTATTCTCCTAGTTGGCTTTGAATTTTTAGAATGCAGGGCGGGCCCTGGTGAGTAGTCATTTAAAAGATATAATTTAAGGGATGAATTCCAATGTTTATGATAAATTGTAGCTTTTAGAATATAATGTACTTTTTTATGTTTTAGATTATTCGAACTTGTTAAAAAATAGTATTTGTATTATTGAATTATTAAACCGATGATAATACAATATATATTTAATCTCATACAAATATGAAAATATATTTTCTAAAGAAAGAACATTTCATTGTTTATGTGATAAAATATTTGTTGTCATTTTGTTGTGTCATAATTAATGAACATGCAATCGTTAACGAATAGAAAAAACATAAACGAGGCAATATAATAATCAAGGATTATTATAAAAGGGCATAAAACTTAAACTGCTTTGAGCAGGGTCCATAATCATTTTTAGAGTGACTAATTGTCATCCTCCGCCAATCGGGTGGTGCCACGAATCATCTTATTTTATGGTACTACTAAAAATCTATTAACAAAGATACAATTTTGAAAGGCAAAATCAGGTACAAATAACTAGAGCTGGCAAAATCTGACCCGACCCGAAAATCTGACCCGACCCGCCCGAACCCGAACCCGAACCCGACCCGACTCGAAAATGTTGACAAGTCAACGACCCGAACCCGAACCCGAACCCGAAACCGAACCCGAATGACCCGAACCCGAAATCGACCCGAAACCGAATGACCCGAACCCGAAATCGACCCGAAACCGAATGGCCCGAAGCCGAAATTTATCCGAAACCGAATGACCCGAAACCCGAACGACCCGAAACCCGAACTAACCCGAAACCCGAATGATCCGAAACTCATGACCCGAAACTCACGACCCGAATGACCCGAAAATTAAAATATTATTGTTAAAATCAATATAATATTGCTAAAAAAATCCCGAATTATCCGAAAACTAATTTTTTGGAAAATCAATTAATTCGAAATAAAATTTTGCGAAATCCGAATTACCCAAAAATCAATATAGCCAAGACCCGAATGACCCGAAACCGAAACGACCCGAAACCGAATGATCCAAAAACCGAAACGACCCGGACCCGAATGACCCGAAAACCGAAACGACCCGGACCCGAATGACCCGAAAACCGAAACGACCCGAACCCGAATGACCCGAAAACCGAAACGACCCGAACCCGAACGACCCGAAACCCGAACAACCCGCGACCCGAACGACCCGATTACCCGAATGACCCGCAACCCGAAACGACCCGAACCCGAAATGACCCGACCCGAACCCGACCCGACCCGCCCGATTGCCACCTCTACAAATAACCGAAGAACAACTTATCGCAACAAAAATGTCAAGCACTATTTTTTCTAGGAATTACTGATCTTTTTGGTGCATTAATAAAATTTCAAAATGATGTATATCTGATTCGATTAGATTATAATCCGGTGAATATCATCTCATATGTATATATGGCTATCGACCTTAGTTAATTTCGTCAAATGCTTTGAGATTTTAGACGCACTCTCCAAAGATAATTCGGTAGCAACCTTATTACAGATCACTAAATTCAAAAAAATATATAAACTTATATCGAGTGATCTAAAAACATGCATTGTAATATTTTTTGCAAAATGAGTATTGCTATTGCAGATTTGTAGGAATCTGGACCGGTAAATAGCGCGACATGCAGATATCATGCATACACATGGTTGCGACGTGCTTTTCCTGTAAGATAGCGCGACATGCAGACATTCAATTTTTAACGCGGTATCTCCCGAAGGAACTAATCCACGGCCTGTACACCTCTCGGGAGATGGCCAGGTCGGCAGCCTGGCAACTTCACTGTTCCTTTTTTTTCTTTCCTTATATTTTGGTGGAGAAACCATTACAAGATTATTGTTTTGTTATTATTACAATTGAGAGATCTCCAATTTTCTTCTGGTTCGTCCCATTCATTCTTCTATTTGTATCGATATTAAAGAGAATAAAACTATTATACGATAAGTATTTGAGCTCGTGTCGCGAAATTACTTCCTTCTTCTCAGGTACGTAGGATACGAGAATACTCTGCCAAAAGAGAAGTGGTGTTAGTAATTTAATGAATTATGACTAAAATAAAGTGAACATTGTAGTTTTATGACTCGCTAAGTTGGGTACAAACGTGCACGCAAGGTGTTCGACGAAATTCCGATTAGAGAAAAATAGTTGAATACACCACTATTTTCCCCAATATATAGTTTAGCAAGAATCTAAGTATTACGTGCCTCCATATAAGCATCAGTGATTAAATTAACCGGCAAAAAACAAGAATGAATTCTAGTTAATTACCTGGTTTCGACGATGTTATAGTCGATCGATGCAGTGCCTTTAATCTCTATTACACTATATTGCAGAATACATTCATATAAGCACATAATCACTACAAAAATAATCCAGGAAAATATAACTGCAAGCACAAGAGAAGAATGGTTTAGTTAGATTATATATGATGATTATCTAATTAAGAAAATAATTAATCAAGCCCGTTAATTAATTGCCAATACGGTTGGGGATTTCTGATTTACTCTCAAACATTTTTAATTTATTTTTGAGATGATGAAAATTTGATAAGAATTTGTAAAAATGCAAAATGCTACTGAAAATTTCAACCAAAATGTTTATTTTAACTAGTTTCAACATAATCACTACAACAATAATCCGGGGAAATATAACGGCAAGCACAATAGATGAAATGTTTTAGTTAAATTATTTATATATGTTGATTGACTAATTAAGAAAATAATCAAGCCCATCCAGATAGGGATATCTAACCTACTCTCAAATATTTTTCACATTATTCTGAGATGCTGAAATTATATAAGAATTTGTGAAAATGCAAAAATACACCTGAAAATTTCAACAAATGTTTATTTTAACTAGTTTCAACATGAATATATATACATGGAACTTCTTGTAAAATATGGTGGCGTAGATATATGTGGTAATATTCAAGGATAGAGATAAACATAATTGTTGATTTAGAAATGTTACCTTGTGTTGTCGTGAAGTGGCAAAGCAAATCTTCCAATTAAGGAAAAACATATACCCATTTGATACTTGTTATGTCCTTGCATTGCCTTTTTAACTCGTCACTGCACTCATTGATCTGCAGTGATTCCAGGGATGGTGGGAGGCCGTTTTCTGGCAAAGACTTGATACTTGGACAGTCAGCGATTCGAAGAGTTTTGAGAGATGAAAGATTACATAATTGATTAGGCAATGATTGGAGGTTCTTGCAGTAAAAAAATTGAAGTATTTCGAGGGAGGTAAGGAGTCGAAGTGCTTTCTCCTGCTCTTCTGTTAGGTCAACTATTTCATCATCTCGTAACCACAAAGTTTTAAGGGTTGATAATTGCTTGCAAACAAGATCTGACAGGAAGTTAGTATGACTCAAAGTAAGTTTCTTGACTAATGTGACAGACTCGTCTGTGTTCGGATTCTCCAGCCTAGTTACAGAGTTCAAAGCTACCAACTTGGGGCATCCAATAATATCCAAGTACTCGAGTTGTGTGGGGAACAATAAGCCTTCTAATGACACGAGGTTTTCACAATAATTAATCCGAAGTGTTTTCAGAGCTGAACAGGGTGAGAGGTTCAAAGAGGTCAAATTTGGACTATTGAATATTTCCAGATGGGATAGAGAGGTTAATGGTGTAAGCAATGAAGATATTATATTGTCCGAGCAGCTGCAAATGTGTAAATTTTTCAGAGTAGATTTTAAAAAATAAGGAATTTGCAACAATCCTTGATTTTTAATTGGGTCTATCGAGGTTGGCGGGGAATTAGTGAAGCAAGATGTGGTAATGGAAGCTACTTTCAAAGATGTTAACTGCCAACCAGAACGTATTTTCAATTCATAAAGGTTTGTCAGATTCAATAATAGAACAGATAGTTGTTTTCCTGTAACATTACATGAGCTGATCTCAAGGGATTCAAGCGACCGTGGCAAAAAGCTATTTTCGACATTTTGCCACACAAGCTCGGGACAGATTCTAATAGTTAACCTTTTTAAATTTACTAGTCCACACAAGCTCTCCCATGACAAATATCTAAGCTTCTCACATTTCCATATTGTGAGATCATGCAGATGGGGAAACCAATTTTTGCTCGTATCACCAGAAAAAGCAAATTCAAAATTAAGAAACTCTGTTAATTCAGGACAATTTACAATTGTTAATTTTTTCAAACAAGGAAATGCCTGCCATTGGTTGCTTCCTTTCCACCTCTCCAACTTGGGCATACATACTATCTTCATCTCCTCTAAAGCTCGAAATCCCATATCCGCACCAGTGCCATAGAATGGTACGTCGATTTCTCTGATAGCAAGCATATCTCTTAATATCAATTTCTTGAGAGATAATAAATGACCAAGAGGAGGAAGTATCTCCCATGCTTTGCAATTATCTAAAGAGAGAAATACTAAATAGTCCAAGATATTTTCATTGACCAACCATGTGGGAGATGTGGCACCACCATACCCATTGATAAAAAGTCGCTCGAGATTATAGTTCGGCCTGAGTCTTTCAAGGACATCTGCATTAATAGTTGGTTCGTATTCACCAGGCTCTCTATTCCAAGACAAATACAAACTATTGAGGAATGACTTCTCTGCAAGTCTTGCCTCAACCGCCTCCTCCTTGCTTTCAACATTCTCTAAGTTGAATATCCTCAATGAACCTCTCAGTTTTATCAACAATCCTAGTTGTGCTATTTCAAATCCGCTTTCTTTCTTAACACGAAACTCACGTAATTTACGAAGTGCCGTTAGTTTTCCGACCCATGGTATTTTACTATGGAACATTGGAACCCGACTCTTCCACCATACAAAGTTGTCTATTTCTTCCACAAACCTTTTTCGAATAGTTTCATCTTTTATATCTATTACTTCTAAATGATACAATTTATTGAGATTATTAAGCACATCCCTTTGGATATCATTTCGTTGCCATGTACAGCAAGGAAGTTGTAAGTAACGAAGATGGATAAATTCTGAAAAATTACATGTTAAAGAATCTATATCACCGGACATTGTATATATTACTAGTACACGCAGACCTTTCAATCTCTCAAGAAAATCCTTTAGAGCAACAACAAAATTTGAATTATACCTTCCAATTATAATTAAAGTACTCAGATTTTCGACTTGAAGATGTTTTTTAATATGTACTATATATTTCTCGAAATTTCCACTGGGTATAGTTGAATTATGCGATAATGAGCTTGAATAAGTTTCGGTGATGATGGATAAATGACGAATAGTATTTGGGATGTCTATGTTTAAATTGTTTGAGTTAACAATTGCAAAGCAATCGTGTTGTGATACTATTTGTGATAAATCATGCATTAGATCATGGATAACATAAGGAGAATATTCGCCCTCATGAAGTTTTTCGAAGAAACCTGCATTTACTAAACTATCGAAATACATATTTCCTATATCCTCGATTGGTATGTTACTGTTATTCAGAAAAAAAACCTTGGGCAATCCACATATTAACCAATTTTTTTTTGTGGTAATAAAAGTCCTTATGGAATAAAGAACAAAATGAAAAACATCTTTGTAGGTGGAAAGGTAGAGATTCATAACTCAATCTCAGCGCTAGCATGATATCATCAGGTCCAGTTTGAGATTTCCATTCTTCGTTATCTCTAACATTCCTCCAATAAATAACATTTGGATTTCTTCTTAACATTGCCCCAACAGTTTTTGCCGCTAAGGGATAATTTGAAAGTTTGTTACAAATTTGTTCTCCAATTCTATGTAAAATATCATCTTTTTCATATTTATCATCATTAAATGCATGTAATTTAAACAATTTCCAAAAATCATTTTTTTCCAAACCATCCAATTTAATCATGTTTTTATCATTAATTACTTTTGCAACTGATAACTTTCTAGTTGTTAACAAAATAACATTGCCATTTTTCTCCCCAGATTCCAACAGAGAGAGGAGGCTCTCCCACTTGCTTTTGTCATTGTCCTCCCATACATTATCTAATACTAGTAGAAATTTGTTTGAACTCAAATATTTTTTAAGAATTTCCAATAGCCTATTTAAATTTTTCTCTTCTTTAAGCTCATTTCTAGGAACGTATTCTAACAACTCACTAACAATCCGGCCTTCATCGTAATTGACGGAGACATGAATCCACATTTTTAATTCAAAATGTTTTTTTATTTTTGAATCGTTAAACACGAGTCTAGCAAGAGTTGTCTTACCGATACCCCCGTTCCCTACTACTGGTAATATAGAAAGATTGGTATTGGCAAAATCTTCCCCTATCAATTGACCTATAATAATTTCCTTCTCTTCATCTCTGCCAAAGATTATCGGTTCTGCTAAATGTGAGGATTTTAATGGACGCGTTGTCCTAGTGATTTCATTTAACCTAACAATTTGATCAAGTTTTTGTAGATTCAATACTTTATAGAGTTTTTTACCATCTTCGTTTAATTTTTTAACGACAATGTGTATCCTACGGGACAAATCATCCCTTCGAAATTTGGTTCTCTTTTTTCTAATTAAATCATGGTCTTCCTCAATTTTTCTTTTTCTATAGAAAGGAATATAACTTATAACCATAGATAATATACTGACCGAATCTTGAGATGCAGAAGAAGAGGCACCACCCGAACCGTTTTCTATCTCGCACTCAATGCGGTAGTACTGCATCTCGTCGAGCAAATCTTCAGCTTGATATACCAAATACTGAATATATTGGATATCTTTTACCAGGTCGTCATTTGGGATCCCCCTCTTGTCCTTCGCAAAACTAAGAACAGTTTTGATGAATTTGAGCTCATTCTCAAGGAGTTTGTATTCTCCATTCAAACCCACATCAGATGCCCATTTCTCCAGGATATGAGTAAGGTATTTATCAAATATAACTTGGACGAACCCGCATGCTATACCAATAGCAGTCCCCATATCCATCTTATATGTACGGCTCAAGAAAAGAACTAAAATTGCGACGAGGAAGGTGAATTAAAGGAGACTGAACTAGATGGATAATTTCGATCGAGAAATTATAATTTTGATAAGATAAGCAAATTGCATTCACGAGATGTTATGGATCATGATGAATCAAAGAAAAGATTGGATGAAGTTTAAATAGAAAGAAGGAAATTTCAAAGAGAAGAAGAGAAGAAAGGATTTTGTTTTTGTGTGTGAATTTGAAAGATGAAGAGGAACGGACAATGAACAATGAAAGCAAGAACTGTAAACAGTGGCCGCTATTTATTCCTCAAATCCATTTCAAATATACTGCTCGATAATGAAATTAAAATTGGGACAAGAAAGGATTAGATGAAGTTTATAGATAAAAGGAAATTTCAAGGAGAAAAAGAGAAGCAGTTTTTTTTTTTTTTTTGTAAGATGAACAGAAACAGTGAGGAAAGAAAGCAAGAAATAGTTGGAGAAAGTTTCGAAAACTAAGAAGTCGTCGTGGTTTATTTTCGCACACAGCGATGCTACTTATTTGCTATATCTGGGGCAAAATTGTAATTGTAATTGTAATTGAATTAATATTGTTTGTTTGTGCATTTTTTTCTACAGAATAATCTGGGACGAATGTTCATTTGTTGAAAAATGGATGCAAGATTATAATTGAGTGGATAGAGTTAAGTCACCCGGTCTTTGATGGAGAAATATGAGTGAGATCGTTGCATGAATATGATCCGCATGTTAGGTTTCGTGGAAGTTGCATTCAAATTTATGACCACCACTCTATTAATTCTGAGACACATTTCTTCCACCGACAAAGATATACCGAGTTATTAATTTCTCTCTCATTTTTTTTTTTTTTTTGTAGAGGCTTTGTACTGTGCCTCTATATTTCACCATCAAAATCGTGATGGGTCACGATAAGGTGAATATTAATTGGGTACTCTTATCCAACTCCAAAAATATCCCTCTATTAATTTTTAATGTTAATTTGATTATTTTAATTGAAAATTAATTCATTGGACCATTAATTAGTTTAATTAAAAAATAATTAATTAGATTTTTAATTGCATTTTATGGAGGTGTTAATTGAAAGTTTAGTTAATTTGGTGCCAAAAAAAAAAATGCAAAAACGAGTTCATGAATGAATAACATGATAAAGTGATGTCATGCTTACTCTATCATGATTTTGTGATGAAATTAGGTCGAGTAGCATAATTTTCTTTTTTTAAAAAAAGGTCTATAAATCAGGTAAGATTATGTGAAATTAAATAATGTAAGGATCGCAATGGCTTCTAGCACAGTTGGTTGGGTGTGAGACACCAAAAATCCTATGTTGTGAAAGGTTGTTGGTTCGAGTCTCATTGGCATTAATGCACGGAGGACCATCGAGCCTTCTCCGTTTACTCATTTTTTAAAATAATGTAAGGATTAAGAGCGATTCGAAAATTTTCAATAAATGATCGTTATATTCCTATTTACGATGGTTGTTATTTACAAGGCAGGTCGTGCACTTTTGACGGACCCAACACTATCATTATTTGGTCATTATAATTTGAAAATAACACGTACCAAATTACATCCGGATACGAATCCGACACTAAAATCGTATATCGGATCCACATTCGAATAAAAGTAACTGGATCCGATATGGATATTTTTTCTAATCCGGATATTTTTTTTAGAATGCCGTTTGGGTCAGTTTGGATAATATCCGCACCATTTACACCTCTATTGGTATCCTAGAAAATATATTAACATCGGCATTTTGTATACAACTCTTGAAAGTCTCTTTTAGAAAAAAAATTTATTGAATAATAATAATGTTTTTAATTACACCCAACAAACGTTCGTTTGTCGTTAACGATATATTTTTTTATGCTAATAAGACTTAAACCCACAATCATAACATACGATTTTTTGTGTCGGACACTTAACCACTAGGTTGCGGGTCATTGGCCAGAAAAATCTCTAATTTCATCTCACAGTTAATATTAGTTTCACAAGATAATCAACAAGATAAGAATCATGCAAAACTTTACTTGCTTCATTTTGATGAAATTTTAGGCATGTCAGCAACATCAGGGAGATGAAGGCAGAGGGAAAATCATGTGGAGACGGTGTCGGATAATCGGAGCACAAACCTATCATTTTGTTGTAACCTTTTGAACCTATCATGTTAATGAGCAAAGGCCGCCTAAGAAAAATAAACCTTATTTTGTAGGTGTGCATAACTTGATTTAAATTTAGTTAACTCGTGAGGAAACCAAAGGAGTTAACTGTTGGATGACTCACACGAAACTCCTCAAGTAAATTAATAGACTTGAGCCGAAGCTCTTCAAGAATCGACACGTTTGGTGCGAGTTTGATTGGAGATTTGAAATTAAAATGTATTGGCACATTTTTTATGAATTACATTCTTGTATTTGGTTTGCACACTGAGTAATAAAATAAAAAATATTTGATTATTTAGGACATAATTGGTTGGAATATAATTATTATCAAAATTGATGATTTTTTTCTATCCCTATAAAGAGGGAATACATTTTTTTTTTCTTTCAAAAATTAATCGGTTAAACTTTCTATGAATAAATTTATTTTTTAATTTTCAGAATATGCAATGGAATAAATAGGTGTACCGACCGAACATAATAATATAATACGTCATCATATGTCTTGGAATAAAAAATTTTGACATATCTTATGTCAAGACATTTTTCAAAACACGGACCAAACTGCCCTCTATAGCGAGCACTCGTTTTTCTCATCTCATTCTTTCACTAGAATTAGAACTGGTACAACTATTGCCCTTTCTAAAAACGGGAAGATTTGATTTGAAAGTCCAAATGCTTTAGTTAGGGATGTACGGTTCGAGAGAAGTATATTGGCCGATTTTCATGTCCCAATTTTAAACATCATTATTTTCTATAAGAGATGAATCTTCTTCCTGATAGGGCAAAGTTAAATTTATAATTATTTATTGGAAAGGTCGTGACATTCAGAAAAGATGCCGTATTTGAACAATATAAATTGCAGATAAATTGGATGTCTTCAAAGGATACATTCCAAAACTAGTTGACTGTACTGGAGAACATCCAGTGGTTTGAGGTACTAGAGGGGAAGGATTGTTCATTATTTATATAAACTAGCTTTATTCCCGCGCAATTGCGCGGGATGTTTTTTTATATAATTATTTAAATAGAATTAACGCATGTGCGAATTAACGCGCATGCGTTTGAACTAAATTAATCTAGTCATGACATATTTGCAAATATCATGATGTCAATAGATGTATGAGGTTCATGAAATTAGTATATCACGCATATTATTTTCTAATATAATTTGTATAAATAGCATTTGCTCAGGTGCTTCTAAATTCGATTAATATAATCAGGACATATTCACAAATTTGAATATGTATGTAAAATAGGAAACAAAGACCAAATGCAAACTAAGAAAAAATGATCGAAATGTAAAAAAAAACCGAAATGTAAATAAAAATGACCAAAATATAAATTAAAACTAAAAAGGACCAACATATAAATAAAAAGGACCGAAATATAAATTAAAATGTAAAAAAGGACTGAAATGTAAATAAAAAATGACCAAAATGTTAATAAAAATGACCAAAATATAAACTTAAATTAAAAAGGACCAAAATATAAATAAAAAGGACCAAAATGTAAATTCAAAAATGCAAAATATAAATAAAAATGACCAAAATGTAAATTCAAAAATGTAAAAAAGGACCGAAATATAAATAAAAAGAACCAAAATGTAATTTTCTAAACTAAAAATGTCCAAAATGTAAATAAAAAGGACCAAAAAGTAATTTTTTAAACTAAAAAGGATCAAAATGTAAATTAAATTTATTTTTTTACTAAAAAGCCCTTGATGACGTGGCCTCATGTATGAGCTCCATTTCTTCCAACTTTAACTGAAAAGGATCAAAATGTAAATTTAAAAATATTTTTTTTACAAAAAACCCCTTGATGACGTGGCCTCATGTATGAGCTCCATTTCTTCCAATTTTTATACGAGCTCCATTTCTTCCAACTTTAACTGAAAAGGATCAAAATGTAAATTTAAAAATATTTTTTTTACAAAAAAACCCTTGATGACGTGGCCTCGTGTACGAGCTCCTTTTCTTCCAAATTTATACATAAGTATAAATACACGATTCAATTAGCTATTTTTTTAATTTACAAGTAGTGATATGTTTGATTGTGTGAAACAAAATTCAGAAACAAAAAATAAGGATGACGCTATTGCAAGAATTAACATGACTTAATAAATAGCGATTTCAATTTTTTTTGTCAAATAATTATTATGCCACTATTAATGATGTTTGATATTTATTATATTTCTTAATTTGTTTATTATCTCCCATAAATGTATATTAGAATTGAGTGGCTGTGGTCCAAAAAAATTCTCCCATTGCTTTCCCTCCTAATTTCGCTACGATATTTGATTGCACGTGACGTATACAATACCTATACACGTGCCCTTCTTCACTAGGAAATGCACGACTCAACACATTTTTGTGTCCAGACCAACGATCTGTAATAATACACACAGATCGTTCTTTCGTAACATGATATTTTAACCGATCGAGAAACCACTCCCATGACGATGCATTCTCCTGCTCTACTATAGCAAAAGCAACCGGAAATATCCCTCTGTTTCCATCTACACTTGTTGCGATAAGAAGAGTACCGAGATACAATCCATACAAAGAAGTACCGTCAATACTAACAACCGGTCTACAATAACGAAAACCACTTATTGAGGGACCTAACGCCCAAAAAAGACGTTTGAATTTATTACCTAAACCACGATTCCATGATCTTACCCCTAAACCTTCTAATTGAAGGTCGACAACAGCATTTCTATCCGCATTAACAATCGCTTGTGTGTATGCAGGCAATTCAGCGTATGATTGCTCCCAACTTCCATAAATCAGTTACATTGCTTTGCATCGAGCATCCGAAGCTCTTCGATAAGAAATTTCAATTACATACACGTTTTTAATTATATCAATTATATTTTTTGGAGATAGGGATATAGTTCCTCTCAAATGATGCATTATAATCCTACGTATGTGTTTGGTTGTTAGTTGTCTACTATCACTGCTACCGCTCTCATTTCTACAAGTGTGAGGACCGTTATATTTTGATATTTTCCAATAATCCGTATTTTTAGGGTTAAAGGCACACATTCTCCATGAACAATCATTGCTTTTGCATGCGACATCCCATTCTCTTGGTCTACTTCTTTTAACGAAAAAACTAACAAAATTTTTAATCGTCCATTCTTGTACCACAAATTGTAATGATTCTTTATCCGAAAAAATCATTCCAACCCAAGATTTATTTGTCGAAAGTTCTATACAAGGATTGTTAATATCGTTTCCATATTCTTCACATACCATTTCTTCTACCCATTTATCATTTTCAAAAACATCCGGCAACCCTTCACCCATATTCATTTCATCTAAATTAGTATTTCTCGCATTCAATACCTCATCGATATCGGCTTCTGGACCTTCGGTTTGCTCGTCATCATCGTCTGATTCCGACCCTTCGCTCGTTTCATCAGTATCTTCATTACACTCATCATCAGATTGAGTAACAATTGGTTCATTTGAATAAGTCTGATTTTCGGTCGTTTCGTACGATGATTGTGAAGGACCCGCCATGTGTGGTTGGATATTATTTTGGTAAGGATTGTAATTACCATCATGAAAGGAAGTTGGATTTGGATAGTAATTGGAGGGAACGAGTTTCACAAACAATTTAATCGTTCTATTTTGAAGATTGCTCATCATCATAGAAAGACTATGATCATCAGTGATATCGATAATATCACCTGTTCCATCACCAAAAGGCCAATTACATTTTATTGATAAATCGTAAATTTGCGGATTTATTTCAATAGTTTGAGAAATTGAATATTTTAGATCGTTATATGTAATATAAACTGGTACGTTTATCATTTTTTGATTACCACCTTCGTAACGGGGAATTGGACCATTCAAATTAACGGTCCCGTTCCAATAAACAACTAAGTTTTGCATATTGCTACATTGTATAAAAAATAAAAATCAATACAAACTATAAATACAAAATTATTTAAAAAACAATAATATTAATTAAAAAATTACTTTGAGAATAGAGGAGAACGAGATCCACCTTGTAAAGAAAGAGCTGAGATGAAGAAGTGAAGGAGGATTCGGGGGTGTTTAAATAGATAAATTGATCGACTTTTGAAATGTAGGGGGGACAAAAAAATCTTTCAAATCCTTCGCCTTTTGAAAGGTTGAGAAATCCACCGATTTTTGATAGGGAAATTTTCAAATAACCCCCTAACTTTTCTTGAATTTACAAAAGACCTCCTAACTTTTGAGAATTGCAATTAACCCCCTCTAAGGGTATTTCATTGAATTGCTTTTTTTTTGGACCAAAATACCCCTCTATTTTTCATCTTTAAATTTAATAAACATATTTTTGTATTATTTTATTAATTTATTAATTTAAAATCACTATAAATATGTTTTAACATATACTAATTATAAAAAAGTATATGTCACATACATAATTTTTATTCTTTATTTATTATATATTTTATCATAAAAACTAAAATTAAATAAAAAAATAATATAAAAAATAGAGGGGTATTTTGGTCCCAAAAAGATAGCAATTTCATGAAATATCCCTAGAGGGGTTAAATTGCAAATTCAAGTAAAGTTAGGGGGTTTTATGCAAATTCAATAAAAGTTAGGGGGTTAGATGAAAATTTCCTTGTTTGATTCCCTTCGACATTTGAAATGTCGAGCCAAATTGGCCGACTTTTGAAAAGTCGAGCACTATGGGGATTTGCCAGCTAATTAGTTTAAGGTCTGAAGATGGTTGTTTAAGGTATAAAGATGCTCGACTTTTGAAAGGTCGAGCATTTTAGCAATCTCTCGACTTTTCAAAGGTCGAGAGTGTTATTTCTCTAATTTCCAAACTATTTGGTCTATTTTTGGTAATACCAAACTTATTTGGTCTATACAGTAAAATTTTCCTTATTATTATTATAAGATGAAGTTATTTACAAATTCAAAGACTAAATAATCATTTTTCGGAAGAAAATTTAAGATTATTGACATCAAAAAAAAGAATGCATGAATATTTGGTATAATTGGATTAAAGAATCATTGAAGAAAATCTATCGAGAATTATATTCCTTTGTGCAGAAGAGAGATCTGATCTCACATTATTTGATAAAATTAATTGGGGGCTTTATCACATTATTAATCAATTGCATGAGGTAGAGATTAATACATTATTTAATTTATTGGAGGCTTTATCAGATGTAACAGATAACCAGTTGCAATTGATCTACCAGCTTTACCAGCTTTGCTCAAATGTCCATTTAAATCCTCTAATTAAAGATAGAGTATTGTGGCAAGGTACCTCAAAAGAAATTTATAAAACAAAACAATGTTATAAATCTCAATTTGAAGATCCATCTAGCGAATCAAATCGAATACGTAAAATAAAATTACCCTGTAGACTCAATGTATTTCTCTGGTTTTGTATCCAAAATAAAATTCTCAATGAACAACCTTCAAAAGAAGAATTATAATCTGACGAGTCAATGTACTTTGTGCAAAGTGGATGAGGAATCGATACACCACATATTAATGAATGCTCTTATGCAAAATTGACATGGAATAAGATATCAGGACTTCTAAATTTTAAAATGCCTCAAAATCCAGAATTTTTTAATGTGATTTTATCGATTAATGCTCCAGGATCATTAAAACCATGGTTTCTAATATCGGCCGAGTATATCGGACTCAGTGACAACCAAGACGAGTCTTACCCGATAATATCGCACCCGAGTCACCGAAATTTTTTTTTAAATTTTTTTACAGAGTGGTCCATGAAAACATTGCATGCTTAGGATCCGAAAATTGGAGAAGTTCTATTTCCAAATCGAAGAGAACCTTCAAGAGGAAGATGAAGTTTGAATCAATGGAGGAAAAGAAGAAGTGGAAGAGACGAGTGAGGCATCTGTGGACAAGAAGAGGTGAGTGGCCGAGAGGCTTTATGCACCATAGACTTGAATCCATAGAAAAGTACACACGCGATTTCCGTGACAAGCTTTTGGTAAAAAATAATTCAATTATTTTGTGTAATATTGGACTGATTTTTTAAGATCTAGGTTTTCAAATTAAAACCATATAAATAAACTTCCATTTTTTTATATCTAATACTGGATAAAACATCCCTTTCATTTTAATAAAAAATTTATAATATTAATTGTTTACCAATTATGAGGTAGAGTTTAGCATCTAGTTTATATAGGTTTTATGAGCAAAACTTATATAATTTTGATTGATTATCGATTGTATATCTATTGTATTGTTTGTAGCATAACTCGTAACTCGTTTGTCGCAGTTTGAGACAATAGTAATTTTATTTTTCTTGTTGATAATGTAATGTAGTATTTTTTATGTCGTAATTTTAGTTTTTATTAGTAGAATTTGTTCTTATAATGTTTCCAATTTTTTAAATATTTTTTTATTTTTTTTCAATTTTTTCCGATTTTTTTACCTACTGTCCAATTTTTTTTATTCCGTTCAGGTCGATTAAGGCAATATCCGCCCAACTGACACCTCTAACTACAAGACAATTTTGCTGACAATTCAAAATATTTATGACGCACAAATCCTACATACATGTTATATGATTCACTACTTCTAGATTTATTATTGCATGAACTATTCTAAATAATGATGATATAATAATATTTTCATATTTGTCGTAAAATTAGATATATCTCAAGTATAATTATATCGTGGTACTACTATATGTATTAATCAAGAAATTTGTAGATGATCATACATAAATGAATTATAAAATATAACGATCTTAATATAATGTGATATAACTTTATTTTAAAATGATATCGTCTTTATCATTGTAAATAGTGGATTTATATTAAAATGAAAAATATAATTATCATGTTCGCCGGATAACGCGATTATTGTCCTAATATTTTTTAATTTTTGAGTCATTAAAACAAGTCGCGCGATTATTGTCCTAATATTTTTTTTAATTTTTGAGTCATTAAAACAAGTTGAGCAAGAGTGTTTTATCAACACTATTCTCTACTATCGGTAATCGGTAATCGGTAATACATATTAAAGAGAGAATGGTATTGGAAAAATGTGCCCCTATCAGTTCTCTCCATCTCTACCGAAGACGTATTACGACTTCTTTTAAATTTTCAATAACAATGTGTATCCTATGGGGCAAATCGTCCTTTCGAAACTTAGTTCGTTTATTCTTTTTAGAATCCTGAGTTTTGGCATCCTCATTTCTATAGATAGGAATGAAGCTTTCCGTTGTAGAGAATTGACTAACCGGATGTTGAGGTACCGAAGAAGAGATGCCACCGAAACGATTTTCTCTCTCGAACTTAATGCGATAGTACTCCATCTCATCGAGCAAGTCTCCAGCTAGACATACAAGATACTGAACACGCAGGATAAATTTTACTAGGTCATAATTTTGAATCTCCTTTTTGATCTGCCCAAAACCAAGATCAATTTTGATGTATTCGAGGTTATCTGCGAGGAGTTAGTATTCCTCGTTCAAACCCACATCAGATGCCCATTTCTCAAACATGTGAGTTGGATATTTATCAAAGAGAACTTGGACGAACCCACTAAACCTGTTATACCAATAGCTGTCCCCAAATCCATCTTATATGTATGGCTCAAGGAAGTAAAATTGGGGCAAGGAAGGAAAATTAAAGGAGACTGAATTAGAGACCAAAAAATTATAATTTGGATAAGATAAGCAGATATATTAGTGATAAGTTAACGATCATGCTGATTCGAAGAAGAAAATGGATGGTTTTTTTTTTATTAATAAGATTGGATAAAGTTTAAATAGAAAGAAGGAAATTTCGAAGAGAACAAGAGCAGAAGGGGTTTTATTCTTGGTGAAAGATGAATAAAATTTGATGAAGTTTAGTGTGCTGTCACAGTCTCAAGTAAAGAAATATAACACAATATCATTTGTTTGTGCATTTTTTTCTACGACCAAATTTCTTGGAAGTTCCATTCAAATTAGAAACTATAATTAATTCATCAAATGTTTAGCTCAGGGATGTCAAAGGAATGAATCGGGTCCGATAAGCCTTCTTTACCCGTATCCGAATTATGGCGTATTATTCGTACCCGAACCAAAAATATTTGCGAGTAAAAATTTCTCGTACCTGAACTCATTAGTAAATTTGTACCCGTAGGTATTATCCGTTATCCAAAAATACGAAACAAATATTACAAATATATAAAATCACCAAAAATTTCAAATACATAAAACAAACAACATATTCAAATACATTAAAAATTCAAGTATTACATTACAAATAGTTAACTCGTAAAACATCCAAAATATTTAAATAATTAAGTCATAAAACATCTCAAATATTCAAATTACTAGGTATTTTTTGGTATTTTTTGGGTATTGCTTCGGATCGGGTATTATAAATAATTAAGTTTCGGCATCGTCATTTCTATAGATCGGAATGTAACTTTCCATTGTAGAGAATTGACTAACCGAATGTTGAGGTGCCGAAGAAGAGATGCCACCGGAACGATTTTCTCTCTCGAACTCAATGCGATAGTACTCTATCTCATTTGAGTAAGTCTCCAGCTTGACATACAAGATATTGAACACGCTGGATATATTTTACTAGGTCATAATTTTGGATCCCTTTCTCGATCTTCCCAAAACCAAGACCAATTTTGATGAATTCGAGGTTATCCTCGAGGAGTTTGTATTCCTCATTCAAACCCATATCAGATGCCCATTTCTTGAGCACATGAGTAGGATATTTATCAAAGAGAACTTGGAGGAATCCTCCTGCTATACCATTTACCAATGGAAGTCCCCAAATCCATATTGTATGGGTCTAGAAAAAAGTAGAATGGGACAATGCAGGCAAAGTAAAAGGAGACTGAATTAGAGGGATAAGAGAGTCCGAGAAACTATAGTTTGGATAAGATGATCAAATGCATTCAGGAGATGTTAAGGATCATGATGAATCGAGAAAAATATTGGATGATTTTTTTTGTTAACAAAATTGGCAAACAAAGTCGCCAGCCAAAATCAAGACGATGAAGTATTTGCAGTTCAAGATTAGTGGGATGGTGGATGAAGTTTAAATAGAAAGAAGGAACTTTTAAAGAGAAGGGAAAATTTTCGATATATCCCTGCTAACCTCTTCAATTACGTATTTATCCCTCTTAAATCAATAATATCATATTTATCCCTACTAAATCTAATTACTCTCAAATTAATACAAACTTAAATTTCTGTTATATTTAACAGATGGAACAAATGAAAAGACCAATATACCCTCTCCTCTCATATGTCTCTTTCCTCTCAATCTATCTCGATAGATACACTGTATACTGCAGCTATCTCGATCTACCCCCCTTCTCGTTCTCCATCTCAAGATCTCCATCTATATCTCGTTTCTCTTCTAACAACCGTGCAATGCAGGCGCAGCGTCGCGTGGGGTATTTGAGACCAACCTCGACCGGAGTAGCTTTCGAATTCGAGACATTTTGATTAAGAAATTGAGCACTTGTACAGTTCCTTGTGTTATGGTATGGAGATTTTTGGAAACCCGAGGATTAGGAAATTGGAAAAAGGAAACATTGAAGAGATAGGAAAGTTTTTCATATATTGATATTGCCATGATTGAATGGTAATTAAGGCAATGATTATTTCCTTGTATTATTTCTTTGTATTGGATAGGAGTTTAGCTATAAATAGAGGTCTAGGCTATAGTTTTATTCATTCCAACAAAGCACAAACAATTGTATTCTCTCTTTCTCCAGTATAGTAAAATAAGTTTGAGTGCCGGCGGCCGTGGTTTTTTCCCTTCGGGGTTTCCACGTAAAAATATTTGTGTCCGTGTGTTGTTCTTTGTGTGTGTGTTTGCGGCGACGATCCTAACAAGTGGTATCAGGACAAAGGTTAAGGTTCGAGCAGACGAGAGATGGACGAGAACAAGGTTTCGGTATGTCGGTTCGATGGGCGAGACTTCGGTTACTGGAAGATGCAAGTAGAAGCGTTGCTATGCCAGAAGGACCTAGAAGAGGCGCTATTCGAGACAAGGCCGGAAAGTATTACGGACGAAGGCAAGTGGAAGAAGATGAACCGCAAGGCGCTAAGCTATATCCAATTATCGCTGGCCAGGAACGTGGCGTTCAACGTAGCGAAGGAGACGACGGCTTTCGGGGTCATGAAGGCGCTGTCCAACATGTACGAGAAACCATCTTCGCTAAACAAGCTGCACCTGGTGCGCCGTCTTTTCAATCTGCGAATGACGGAGGGCGGATCTGTTGCGGAGCATCTAAATGCTTTTCAGGTTATTTCAAACCAATTAGACTCTTTCAAATTTAACCTTGGTGATGAGATGAAGGCACTCATGCTACTGTCATCTCTCCCGGAGAGCTGGACGACGACGGTAGACGTTATCGGCGTTAAGGAGGATTTGACTTTTGAGGAAGTACGGGACCACATCCTGAATGACGACATTCGGCGAAAGGAGCGGAGCGAAGCCTCGGGTTCGGCGTTGAATTTGGAGAGCCGGGGCCATGAAGGTCAGAATAGCAACAATCGCGGACGAGCCAAGTCGAGAGGGCGTAGCAAGTCAAGATCACGTGGCGAGTTGGAGTGCTGGAATTGTGGCAAGAAAGGTCACATGAAGCGGGACTGCAAAGTCTCGAGAAAAGAGAAGGTGGAATCGAGTTCTGCAAATACTGTCACCGAGCATGACACGGACGACACTCACATCTTGTGCGTCGACAACCCCGTTGAGTCATGGGTTTTGAACTCTGGCGCATCCTTCCACTCAACCTCACAAAAGGATAAGTTCTTAAATTTCAAATCAGGAGATTTAGGAAAGGTTCACCTAACAGATGGAAAGCCTCTAAGCATATCGGGCATAGGTGACGTCCAGATAAAATCGAGCAACGGATTTAGATGGATCTTGCGAGGAGTTCGGTACATTCCCGGTCTGAAGAAGAACTTGATATCCGTCGGGCAGAGGGATAGCGAAGGCTACAAGACGGTGTTCGGGAACGGGTCGTGGAAGATTGTAAGGGGGCCATGGTGATAGCGAGAGGTACGAAGACGGGAACCCTCTATCTTACCGATAATAGAGGAGATTGTTTGGCGTTTTCGGGAGCAGCGACTGATCCGATGTTATGGCACAATCGGCTCGGTCACATGAGTCACGAAGGAATGCAAGTGTTGATTTCCAAGGGTCCGTTACCGAAGGTAAAATCGGTACAAACCGGTTTCTGTGAGAACTACGTGCTCGGCAAGCAAAAACGGGTTAGTTTTTCGAAGGCCGGACGAGAACTCAAGATGGGCAAGTTAGATCTGGTGCATACCGACGTGTGGGGGCCAGCTCCGGTTCAGTCTATCGGGGGGTCACGATACTACGTCACCTTTATCGACGATTCAACCCGGAAGGTATGGATCTATTTTATTAAACACAAATCTGACGTGTTTAATGTGTTCAAAAGGTGGAAGGCAGAAGTCGAGACCGAGACCAGCTTGAAGATGAAATGCTTAAAGTCGGATAATGGAGGGGAGTACGACAGTGCAGAGTTCAGAGGGTTTTGCGCAGAACAAGGAATCAAGCAGATTCGGACGGTTCCAAATCGACCTCAGCAGAACGGGGTGGCAGAACGGATGAATCGAACTCTGAATGAATGAGCAAAGGCGATGCGTTTGCACGCGGGATTGCCGAAGATGTTCTGGGCGGATGCGGTTAGCACAGCTGCATACCTTATCAACCGTACTCCGATGAAATCCCTCAACCTCGAGCTACCTGAAGAGAAATGGAGAGGAAAGAAGATTTCTCTTGGTCATTTGCGAATTTTTGGGAGTATCTCGTATGTCCATATCAACGCAGAGAAGAGGGACAAACTAGACGCGAAGACCCAAAGATGTGTGTTCATCTATGTTACGCGGATACTTCAAAAATGCAGAAGTATCATGAGGATACGCGTATCCGATACGTATACGGGTGCGATACGGCTCGGATACGTATCGGATACGCCACGTTGCGTATCCGAATATTTTAATGTTTATTTTTTTCGGATACGGCGAGGATACGGCAGGATACGGTTGGGGATACGGCCAGGATACGGTTGGGATACTCCATTTAGGATACTTCGGTCCATTATATATTTTGGCCCATAATATTTTTAAATATATTATATATGATACTTCTAGGATACTTCTAGATTAGTTCTAGATTAGTTCTAAAATATTTCTATAACAAGTTTATGATAGTTTTATGATACTTGTATTGTTTGTTTGATATTATTTATTGCCATGATATTTAATTTAAAAATATAATTAATTTATTATTTAATTTATTACTTATTTATTAATTATATATAATATAAATATATTAAATTGCCGTATCCCCGTATCCGTGATTTTTTGAAAATTGCCATATCGCCGTATCCGTATCGTATCGGATACGATACCCGTATCCGTATCCGTGCAACATAGGTGTTCATTGGTTATGGATCGAATTACTTCGGTTATCGTTTTTGGATCGAGGAAGGTCAAAGAATAATTCGATCAAGGGACGTAACATTTAATGAAGGGAACTCTACAAGAACAGGTTCGATTCTGGAGGCGAATCGAAACCGGAGGAGAGTGTCCATCAAATCACGAGCAATGGCGAGTCGAGCGAGCCCGAGGAAGACGAGTTTTCGATCCAGAATGTGACTGAAAATAGGGATGAAGACGTGCCTGAAATCACGCAAGACAAAAGCCCAGAAACTCCGATTTTGAGACGATCAGTCCGGAGAATTAAGCCTACTAACCGTTATGAAAGAAAATATGGCTTAAGAATTGACTTGGAAGAATTTATATAAATAGACAAATCTGCTGTCAGAAGTATGTCCGTTCGGAACGAACTTGGAGTGCGTTCGAACGGACTTTCCTATCTGAAGTCAGAACAGTGTGCGTTCGAACGCACACTTAAAGTGCGTTCAGAACGGACTTAAGTTCTATATATATGAAATTCTGATTTCGTTTTAGGTTAAGTCTTTTTCTGACCTAGGGTTTTGAGCCGTCGTTTCTCTTCTTCTTCTTCCACAGAATTCAGATTAGATCTGAGAGATTGAGAGGGAGAATTGAGAAAAGGATTTGAGAGATTCAATCGTGACATCGACTAGAACGGCGTTGGTGATTTCCGATCGGTCGAAATCAAGGTGGACACGAGTAGAGGGACTGCACTAGCATTCCTTGGAGAAGGTTCACGGATTTGGAGAAGTAATCGACACGTACTAACTTGTACGAGGTAATTCTCCGAAACTCTTCCTTTTTCGTTGGTTTTAGGGCGTGATCCCGGTAGAATTAGGTTACGCATGCGAGACTAATTCCGCTGCACACTTTGATATAAGCGTGCGTAACCCTACACGTTATTCACCATCACTTCATCATTTGCTGCTAACTGATGCGGGTGAACCAGAAGGCTACCGAGAGGCGGTACACGGAGGTGATTCGGTCAAGTGGGAGCGCGCGATGAAAGAGGAGATTGCGTCTCTCCGGAAGAACAATACTTGGGAAATGACCCGGTTGCCAGATGGCAAGAAGGCGCTACAAAACAAATGGGTCTACCGAGTGAAGGACGAGTCAGATGGCAGCAAGAGATACAAGGCGAGGCTGGTAGTCAAGGGGTTTCTTCAGAAGAAGAGAATCGACTACACGGAGGTGTTCTCGCCGGTGGTGAAGCTGACGACTATTCGCACGGTGTTAAGTATTGTAGCAGCGGAGGATTTGCACATTGAGCAAATGGATGTCAAGACGGCGTTCCTTCATGGCGATTTGGAGGAGGACATCTATATGGTGCAACATGAAGGTTTCGAGATCCCGGGAAAGGAGGATCTTGTGTGCAGGCTTAAGAAGAGATTGTACGGTTTAAAGCAGGCTCCAAGGCAGTGGTACAAGAAGTTCGATAAGTTCATGTGTGATCGTGGTTTTCGTAGGGGTGACACCGACCATTGTTGCTACTACAAGAGCAATGGAGAAACGTACATTATATTGCTTTTGTATGTTGATGATATGCTCATTGCAGGTGCGAACATGAGGAAGATCGACAAGCTCAAGAGGGAGTTGTCGAGAGGATTTGAAATGAAGGATTTAGGAGAGGCGAGCCAAATCCTTGGAATGCGAATTACTCGAGATCGAAGCAAGGGTACTCTCACTGTGTCGCAAGAGAAGTACATTAAGAAGGTGCTGGAGCGATTTCGAGTAGATGACGCCAAGCCGAGAAGTACCCCACTCGGCGCACATTTCAAACTCTCCAAGACGCAGTCACCGAAAACCACGGAGGAGAAGAAGATGATGGAGAACGTGCCGTATTCATCAACAGTGGGTAGCCTAATGTACGTCATGGTGTGCACGAGACCCGACATTTCTCATGCAGTGGGAGTCGTGAGCCGGTTCTGAAGGAAATACAATTTCAGGATCAACCGTAAAAGTGTACACAAAGGATGAACGAATGTAGCCGTACATTCGTGGCTATAACTGTCAGTGGGAAAATCCGATTTGAATGGTTCAAATTGGGTTAGATAGATAATAAGATTATCTACAACCTTCATGAAGAAATATATTTCATATGAACGAAGTATCAGTGTCGTTTATGTGAAATACCGAAATGGTGCAACAGTATGACATACAGTTAGTATAACAGTCATAACTTTTGCATACGAACTCCAATTGGGCCAGGCCAAATTGGGTTGTGTAGATAATGAGATTATCTACAACTTTCATGTTGGGTGATTTTCTGTCTGAGAAATTTACCAATTTCGAAATGACAGACTACTGACCAGATTCATGCAGTTTTCTGTGTGAGAGGGTGTATATTGGATATACATGCCTTTTGGCTAATCCTGATCCTATTAGATATAAATAGGATACTTTCTCTCTCATTAAGACGAATCAATTAAGATAATCATTCTGCCTAATACACAAGAGAAAAGAGCAAATTCAGATTTGATCTTTCGTGAGTGAAAAGGTGCGTAGAGAGAGAAATAGAGAATCGATTAGATCGAGCAAGTTCGCCGGTGCATCGTCTAGGCAGGTGCATCCGCGACCGACGTCTTACGAATCAACGTGGATACAAGTAGAGGAACGACGTTTGTGGTTCTTCGATTGTGATCGACTCGAGTGAGAAAGACGGTGGAATTGCTTGGACGCACAGAGACGAAATCAAGCGAATCGGCGAAGTCAACAAGCGGTGAAAGACGCGTGGTGTGGGACGCGCGGATTGTCACCAACGTGACAGGAGATAGAAGGCAGCGATCAACCCTTCGAGTGCAATCAATTTTGCACCGGTATGAATCTGTCCTTCTAATTGCATCGTACCCTCGAAGTCGTGGCGTGATCTCGGAAATCGGGGAATCGGACCGGGCCTTCATTCCGCTGCGCGGGCCCGGGGTCGAGGATATTACCCAACAGTGGTATCAGAGCGAACCCCGGCACCGAGCACTGGGAGGCGATTAAATGGCTATTGAGATACTTGAAGGACACCGCAAGCATGACACCGTGCTACAAGAAAGGTGGCGCGAGTTTGCAAGGCTTTGTAGATGCTGACCTAGGAGGAGATGTGGATAGTCGGAAGAGCACTTCCGGTTATGTCTTCACGATGGGAGGCACGGCGGTGAGTTGGATGTCGAGATTGCAGAAGTGTGTGCCGCTATCGACAACGGAGGCTGAGTATGTGGCAATCTCGGAGGCCGGAAAGGAGATGGTATGGCTCTTGACTTTTCTGAAGGAGATTGGGAAAGATCAAGGATGCAAGACACTTTACACCGACAGTCAAAGTGCATTATGTCTCGCGAAGAATCTGGTGTTCCACTCGAGGACCAAGCACATCCAACTGAAGTATCACTATATCCGGAAACTTGTGAATGACGGAGTCTTATCGCTGGAGAAGATCCAAGGTGCCAAGAACGCTGCAGATATGTTGACCAAGGAAGTCCCCACCGACAAGCTGAGGATGTGCGTCGCCTCAGTGGGGTCGCCTCAGTGGGGCTGGTCACGTAAACCGTGGGAGCTGTCGCCGGACTCAAGGAAGTCTCTCTCGGGACAGGAGAAAAGGAGATTGGTGCAAAAGTCTCCAAGTGGGAGATTGTTATGGTATGGAGATTTTTGCAAACCCGAGGATTAGGAAATTTGAAAAAGGAAACCTTGAAGATATAGGAAAGTTTTTCATATATTGATATTGTCATGATTGAATGGTAATTAAGGCAATGATTATTTCCTTGTATTATTTCCTTGTATTGGGTAGGAGTTTAGCTATAAATAGAGGGCTAGGCTAGAGTTTTATTCATTCCAACAAAGCACAAACAATTGTATTCTCTCTTTCTCCAGTATAGTAAAATAAGTTTGAGTGTCGGCGGCCGTGATTTTTTTCCTTCGGGGTTTCTACGTAAAAATACTTGTGTCCATGTGTTGTTCTTGTGTGTGTGTTTGCGGCGACGATCCTAACACCTTGGAGTTAAATCACAAGACAATCTAATAGTTCCTTGGAGTTAAACTTCGAGGAACTGAGCGGTAGGGTTCCGAATTACTTAATAGAACTAGACACAAAAATTAGATTTTTTCAATATTACTTCTCCTTGTCCTGCTTTCTTCATGTTTGCGAAAAAGGCTCTTCGTGATGGTGAATTATTAACGTAAATTGTGTCAGGTTGATGACACATTGAAACTGCTCGATTAAATGTCAAAACCAGTTGTTCAATACAGTAATAGTTATGAAAAAGTTTCTAAACCAAAATTAGTCATCAACACCACAACAGAAAAGGTACCACTCAACACAAAAATTATATAATTAATTTTTAATTAATTTTTAGAATTTGATCGAGCAGGTTTTGGACGTGTCGATGGCAGAAACATTAGATGCATCATACTGGCTCACGAGATTAGAATGCCAACGAAAGCTCTTAACAGTGAATGAGAATGTCTAGCAATTTTCGGTTTCGAGAGTGAGCGTTCTTAACAGTGAATGAGAAAGCCCTTCCTTTCATAGTCATCATGTCGGATTTTTGTGATAACGTACGTTGGATTTTCGATTGAAAATGGAGTTTGAGGAGCGCGACTGAAAGAGGAATTTGTACTTGGCGGGATTGGGAAGGTATCATGTTTTGAAGATATTTGATTGGTTGGGAAGAGGTGTGTGAGGTGGTGGATTTGGATTGGAGTGTCAGGAAACAAACCTGAACCATAATTGGTTTACAAATAAAGAGAGTGATTTGAATTGGAACCCAAATGATAAGAGAAATGATCTCAAATTGGATGTTGGTATAACTAGCTCGCGTCAAAACGAGAACAAAAAGTAATGTAATATATGTTTGATCCTGAGTTGTTGCCGATATTTAGAATTTTCAAATTAAGTTTTTGTAAATATTTACAATTTACAAAAAGTTAGAAGACCAGTCAAATATTTTTCTAAAAAAAAATAAATAAATAAACAAATATTGGTTCTTCTCCCAAGCAAAAAAACAAGCTTTGTGCATAACTCCGAAGCTAACCAATCAAGTACTTGTGAAGCCAACCAAGCAAGCTGGTCCAATGCTCCATACTAGAAGGAACGCTCGGTACCAAATGGTACTAAACTAAAGAAGAAAAATATAAGAAAACAAAATTAGAAGGATTTTGAAATCTCTAAGTTCCGTTTCAAATTTTGGAGTCGATAAATTTATACATTATTTATGCCAATTAACCTCTCATCTAGTCCATAATATACGATTTAGCACACAAATAGAACCACTAAACAATCATCAATTCATACTTGACCTTACCTCATATGGAGTGAAATCAAGGCTGCAGAAAATTCATACTTGCTTGACCTTACCTCATATGACCTTACCTAATTCATATCCGATTCATACTTGACCTTACCCCAAATGCAATTAATCTTAATTTAGCATAATATATTCCGGACTGATCCTAATTGAATCATAATGTATGATAATCCAGCGTATTAAGTCTAATTCAGTATAATGATGTACAAAAAACATAATTAAACCCCGATTAACCTCAATCCACCGCAATTAACCAAAATACAACCTCAATAAAGCTGATACATACATGTAATTAACAAATGTACTTAATATTATCGTACCTGTTACAAATATGTACTTCAAAATTTACAAATTCAGAGTAAATCGAAAGAGGAAGTTGTTTTCAATAATGTACCAATTAGGGTCGTATATGGTCGCGATAACACTAATATTGTAGTAAAGAGTCGAAAAGGAGAACTTTCGAGTTATAAGAGAACGTGCCCACTCTCCAATCGCCCACTGTCCAGTCGCTCACTCATGAGTTGCCCTTCTTCAATCGCCCACTCTCTAGCTCTGGTCGCCGGATACGCCCCCTCTCCAGTTCCGGTCCTGAGATCCAGTCGCCGAAGAGAAAAACCTTATTCGTTGGGAGAAAGAACTTGTTCGCCAGAGAGGATTCATGCGTTCAAGGTCCATGACATCCATTACGGGTTTGATAATGTTAGTCGGTTTTGGATAATGTGTATTATACGTGTGTTTGGGACGTGTTTGTTAAAGGGTAGTTTGGTCAGTGAAATTTAAATTTGCATAATTTAACTAATTTTAAATCTAAAATTCTGTTAAATTGGATGTTAACTTAACTGTGTGGATAAATATGATATTATATAAGTTTTAGTAAGGATATATTTGATACTAAATATGTAAGTAGGGATAAATTTGATATTATTTACTTAAGAGGAATAAATAGGAAATTTTCCAACAGTAACCAAGTTACTGAAATTAATTCACGAAATAACCAAGTTTTGAACATAATTACCAAAATTAATTCACGAAATGACTTTTGAAAAGATATACTGGATTAAAATATACTAATTAGAACATAGAGATGGTACCCCGCAAAAGACATTTTGGTAATTATGTTCAAAACTTGGTTATTTCGTGAATTAATTTCAGTAACTTGGTTACTGTTGGAAAATTTCCGAATAAATATGTAATTTATGAAGTTAGTAAGGATATACTGGATATTTTCCCTAAAGGGAGAAAAATGGTTTTTTTTTGTGAAAGACGAATAAAATTTGATGAAGTTTAAATTGAATGAAGGAAATTTCAGAAAAAAGTCAATAGTCTCATAAAGCGTCATGTTGATGGTTATGGTTCGAGTTCCCATGGTATTAATATATAAAAGAATTTTATAACGATCACGACTTCAAAAAGAAATTTCAAAAAGAAGAAGAGAAGAATGGACTTTTTTTTTTATTCTCCAGTCAATGGACTTTTTTTAAACCAGTATTTGTATTATTGAATTATTAAACCGATGATAATAGAATATATATTTAATGTCATAAGAATATGAAAATATATTTTCTAAAAAAAAAACATTTCATTGTTTATGTGATAAAATATTTGTCGTGTCAATTTGTTGTGTCATAATTAATGAACATGCAATCGTTAACGAATAGAAAAAACATAAACGAGGCAATATAATAATTGTGAAGTTAAAAATGAATAAACAATTGAAGAAAAGATGCACCAAATTAGTAATCAAGGACCAAATTCACACTTTACTCTTGTTTTTACAAAAGGGCATACAAATTAAACTGCTTTGAGCACGGTCCATAATTATTTTTAGAGTGACTAATTGTCATCCTCCGCCAATCGGGTGGTGCCACGCATCATCTTATTTTACGGTACTACTAAAAATCTATAAACAAAGATACAATTTTGAAAGGCAAAATCAGGTACAAATAACCGAAGAACAACTTATCGCAACAAAAATCTCAAGCACTATTTTTTCTAGCAATTACTGATCATTTTGGTGCATTAATAAAATTTCATAATGATGAATATCTGATTCGATTAGATTATAATCCGGTGAATATCATCTCATATGTATATATGGCTATCGACCTTAGTTAATTTCGTCAAATGCTTTGAGATTTTAGACGCACTTTCCAAAGATAATTCGGTAGCAACCTTATTTCAGATCACCAAATTCAAAAAAATATATAAACTTATATCGAGTGATCTAAAAACATACATTGTAATATTTTTTTGCAAAATGAGTATTGCTATTGCAGATTTGTACGAATCTGGACCGGAAAATAGCGCGATATGCAGATATCATGCATACACATGGTTGCGACAATATGCAGATAGATGTGCTTTTCCTGTAAGATAGAGTCGACAAGACATTCAATTTTTAACGTGGTATCTCCCGAAGGAACTAATCCACGGCCTGTACACCTCTCGGGAGATGGCCAGGTCGGCAGCCTGGCAACTTCACTGTTCCTTTTTTTTTTCTTTCCTTATATTTTGGTGGAGAAACCGTTACAAGATTATTGTTTTGTTATTATTACAATTGATAGACCTCCACTTTTCTTCTCTTACATCCCATTCATTCTTCTATTTGTATCGATATTAAAGAGAATAAAACTATTATACGATAAGTATTTGAGCTCATGTCGCGAAATTACTTCCTTCTTCTTAGGTACGTAGGATACGAGAATACTCTGCCAAAAAAGAAGTGGTGTTAGTAATTTAATGAATTATGACTAAAATAAAGTGAACATTGTAGTTTTATGACTCGTTAAGTTGTGTGCAAAGGTGTACGCAAGGTGTTCGACGAAATTCCGATTAGAGAAAAATAGTTGAATACACCACTATTTTCCCTAATATACAGTTTAGCAAGAATCTAAGTACTACATGCCTCCATATAAGCATCAGTGATTAAATTAACTGGCAAAAAACAAGAATGAATTCTAGTTAATTACCTGGTTTCGATGATGTTATAATCGATCCATGCATTGCCTTTAATCTCTATTACACTATATTGCAGAATACATTCATATAAGCACATAATCACTACAAAAATAATCCAGGGAAATATAACTGCAAGCACAAGAGAAGAATGGTTTAGTTAGATTATATATGATGATTAACTAATTAAGAAAATAATTAATCAAGCCCGTTAATTAATTGCCAATACGGTTGGGGATTTCTGATTTACTCTCAAACATTTTTAATTTATTTTTGAGATGATGAAGATAAGAATTTGTAAAAATGCAAAATACTACTGAAAATTTCAACCAAAATGTTTATTTGAACTAATTTCAACATAATCACTACAACAATAATCCGGATAAATATAACTGCAAGCACAAGAGATGAAATGTTTTAGTTAAATTATATATGCTGATTGACTAATTAAGAAAATAATCAAGCCCTTTAAAGCTAATCCAAATAGGGATATCTAACTTACATTCAAATATTTTTACATTATTTTGAGATGATGAAATTAGATAAAAAAAATAAGAAAAATACAAAAATACCCCTGAAAATTTCAACAATTGTTATTTAACTAGTTTCAAACTTGAACATATATACATAGAAGTTAGAAGTTCTTTTAAAATATGGTGGCCTAGATATACGTGGTAATAATATTCAAGATAGAGATAAACATAATTGTTGATTTAGAAATGTTACCTTGTGTTGTCGTGAAGTGGCCAAGCAAAACTTCCAATTAACCAACATATAACCATTTGATACATGTTATGTTGTTGCACTGCCTTTTTAACTCGTCACTGCAGCCACAGATATACAGTGATTCCAGGGATGGTGGGAAGCCATTTTCTGGCAAAGACTGGATACTTGGACAAAGAATGATTTGAAGAGTCTTGAGAGATGAAAGATTACACAATTGATTAGGCAATGATTGGAGGTTCACGCTGCAACCAAATGCAAGTTTTTCGAGGGAGGTAAGGAGTCGAAGTGCTTTCTCCTGCTCTTCTGTTAGGTCAACTATTTCATCACCTATTAAACTTAAAGATTTAAGGGTTGATAACTGCTTGCAAACTGGATCTGATAGGAAATTAGTATGACCCAAATATAACTTCTCGACTAATACGGCAGACTCGTCTGTGTTCGAATTCTCTAACCTAGTTACAGAGTTCAAAGCTACAAAATTGGGACATTCATCAATTTCCAAGTACTCGAGTTGTGTGGGGAACAATAAGCCTTCTAATGACACGAGGTTTTCACAATTAGAAATTGTAAGTTTTTTCAAAGTTGAAGTGGGTGGGAGTTTCAAAGTGGTCAAACTTGGACTATTGAATATAACCAGAGTGGATAGAGAGGTTAATGGTGTAAGCAATGAAGATATTATATTGTCCGGCACATCTTTAAGGCGCAATTCTCTCACGCCTGGTGGAAGGAAGCAACATTCATTCACGTGTACATCTAAATTAGTTATTGATGATAAGAGGTTTGAACCGCCTAAACGTAAATCCTCAATCGAGATTAGTGCTCCAACGCCTTCTTTACTTGCAAAGATAAGATCCGAGCAGCCGTAAATCTTTAAATTCTTCAGAGTAGATTTTAAAAAATAAGGAATTTGCAACAATCCTTGATTATTAATTGGGTCTGTCGAGGAGGATGCCGAATTAGTGAAGCAAGATGTGGTAATGGAATCTACTTTCAAGGATGTTATTTTCCCATCATCAACTATTTTTAATTTATAAAGGTTTGTCAGATTCAATAATAAAATAGATAGTTGTTTTCCTGTAATATTACATGAGGATATCTCTAGGTATTCAAGTGACCATCGGAAAAAGCTATTTTCGACACTTTGCTCATTTGGTTCAAACAATAAAAAAATCTCCGGACAATTGTCCATAGTTAACCTTTTTAAATTTACTAGTCCGCACAAGCTCTCCCATGACAAATATCTAAGCTTCTCACATTCCCTTATTGTGAGATCATGCAGATGGGGAAACCAATTTTTGCTGGTATCACCAGAAAAAGCAAATTCAAAATTAAGAAACTCTGTTAATTCATGACAATTTTCAATTGTTAATTTTTTCAAACAAGGAAATGCCTGCCATTGGTTGCTTCCTCTCCACTTCTCCAACTTGGGCATGTCGTATATTTTCATCTCCTCTAAAGCTCGAAATCCCATGTCTGCACCAGTGCCATAGAATGGTACATCGATTTCTTTGACAGCAAACATATTCTGTAAGATCAATTTCTGCAGAGATAATAAATGACCAAGAGGAGGAAGTTTCTCCCATGCTTTGCAATTCTGTAAATAGAACCATACTAAACAGGCCAATGAATTTTCATTGACCAACCATGTGGGAGATGTGGCACCACCATACCCATTGATAAGAAGTCGTTCGAGATTATAGTTTGGCATGAGTCCTTCAAGGACATCTGCATCAATAGTTGGTTCGTATTCACCAAACTTTCTATTCCAAGACAAATACAAACTATTGAGGAATGACTTCTCTTGAAGTCTTGCCCCAACCGCCTCCTCCTTGCTTTCAACATTCTCTAAATGGAATATCTCCAATAAACCTCTCAGCTTTATCAACAATCCTAGTTGCGCTATTTCAAATCCGCTTTCTTTCTTAACACGAAACTCACGTAATTCATGAAGTGCCGTTAGTTTTCCGACCCAAGGTATTTTACTATCGGACATTGGATCGCGATCATTATTACACTTCTGCCAAAAATAGTTGTCTGTTTTTGCCTCAATGCTTCCTCGATTAGTGTCATTGTCTATATTTATTACTTCCAAATGATACAGTTTATTTAGATTATTAAGCACATCCCTTTGGATATCATTTCGTTGCCATGGACAGCAATGAAGTTGTAAGTAACGAAGATGGATAAATTCTGAAAAATTACACGTTAAAGAATCTACATCACGGGACATTGTATATATTACTAGTACACGCAGACCTTTCAATCTCTCAAGAAAATCCTTCAGAGCAACAATAAAATTTGAATTATACCTTCCAATTATAATTAAAGTACTCAAATTTTCGACTTGAAGATGTTTTTTAATATGTACTATATATTTCTCGAAATTTCCACTAGGTATAGTTGAATTATGCGATTCTGAGCTTGGATAAGTTTCGGTGATGATGGATAAATGACGAATAGTATTTGGGATGCCTATGTTTAAATTGTTTGAGTTAACAATTGCAAAGCAATCGTGTTGTGATACTATTTGTGCTAAATCATGCATTAGATCATGGATAACATAATGAGAGTGAACATACTGAGAGTGTGAAGATGGATCTTTAACTTCTTCGAGAAATCCTGAATTTACTAAATTATTAAAATGCATATTTCCTATATCCTCAACAGGTATGTTACTGTTATTCAGAAAAACAAAACCTTGGGCAATCCACATATTAACCAACTCTTTTCTGTCGTAATTAAATCCCTTATGGAATAAAGAACAAAACGAAAAACATCTTTGTAGATGGAAAGGTAGAGATTCATAACTTAGCCTTAGTGCTGGCATGATATCATCAGGTCCGGTTTGAGATTTCCACTCCTCGTTATCCCTAACATTCCTCCAATAAATAATATTTGGATTTCTTTTTAACATTGCCCCAACGGTTTTTGCCGCTAAAGGATAATTTGAAAGTTTTTTACAAATTTGTTCCCCAATTCTTTTTAAAATATCATGTTTTTCATATTTTTCGTCATTAAACGCATGTAATTTAAACAATTCCCAAAAATCATTTTCTTTCAAACCATCCAATTTAATAATGTGTTTCTCATTGATTATTTTTGCTACTGATAATTTTCTAGTTGTTAACAAAACAACGTTACCATTTTTTCTCTCCGATTGCAATAGAGAAAGGAGGCTCTCCCACTTGTCCTCCCACACATCATCTAATACAAGCAAAAACTTTTTTGAACTTAAAAACTTTTTAAGAATTTCCAATTGTTTATATAAGTTCCTCTCTTGTTTACACTCTTCTCCAAGGATGAACTCTAGCAACTCATGAATAAGCCTACCTTCATCGTAATCGGCGGACACATGAATCCACATTGTTAATTCAAAATATTTTTTTATTTTTGAGTCATTAAACACAAGTCGAGCAAGCGTCGTCTTGCCGACACCTCCATTCCCTACTATTGGTAATACAGAGAGATTGGTATTGGCAAAATTTACCCCTATCAGTTGACCTATTATAAATTCTTTCTCTTCATCTCTACCAAAGATTTTTGATTCCATTAAATGCGAGGATTTTAACGGGCTTAGTGTACTAGTGTTTACGTTTGCCCTAACAATTTGATCTAGTTTTTCTACATTAAGTAGTTTATAGATTTTTTTCCTAGCTTCTTTTAAGTTTTCAACGACAATGTGTATTCTACGGGACAAATCGTCCTTTTGAAACTTAGTTCCTTTATTCCTAATTAAAGAATGATCTCCATCATCAGCATCCTGATCATTTGTATAGGTAGGAATAAATATTGTCAGTGTAGAGAATATACTAACCGAATCTTGAGTTGAAGAAGAAGAGGAACCACTCGAATCATTTTCTATCTCGCGCTCAATACGATAGTAATCCATCTCATCGAGCAAGTCGTCAGCTTGATATACAAGATACTGAACACGTTGGATATATTTTACTAGGTCATAATTTTGAATCCCTTTCTTGACCTGCCAAAAACCAAGACCAATTTTAATGTATTCGAGGTTATCGTGGAGGAGTTTGTATTCCTCATTCAAACCCACATCAGACGCCCATTTCTCGAGCACATGAGTAAGACATTTGTCGAAGATAACTTGGATGAACCAGCCTGCCATACCAATAGCAATCCCCAAATCCATCTTATATATAAGGCTGGAGAAAGTAAAATTTCGGCAAAGGAAGGAAAATTAAAGAAGACTGAATTTGAGGAATAAGAGAGGCCAAGAAATTGGATGATTTTTTTTTATTATTATTATTAATAAGATTGGATGAAGCTTTAAATAGAAAAGCACGAAATTTCAAAGAGAAGAAGAGAAAAACGGATTTTTTTTTTTTTTTTTTTTTTTTAAAGATGAGTATGATTAGACGGAGTTGAACTAGAAACAAGGAAATTTCAAGGAGAAGAAGAGAAAAACGGATTTTTTTTTTTTTTTTTGTGAAAGATGGGCAAGATTGGATGAAGTTTAAACTAGAAACAAGGAAATTTCAAAGAGAAGAAGAGAAAAATGATTCTTTTTTTGTTTTGTGAAAGATGAAGTTTTAATAGAAAGAAGGAAATTTCAAAGAGAAGAAAAGATGATTTTTTTTTTTTGTTGAGATGAATGAGAACAGACAAAGAAAGCAAGAACTAATTGGAAAAATTTCTGAAACTGAGAAGTTCGTTGTTTTTATTTTTGCAGAGTGATGATACCCTATTTATACCAGCTGTGGGTGGGTATTGAGTTGGAAAGGCAATATAATATGTTTATTTTTTATTTTTTTTCTTTCTTTATTAACTGAGACGGGTTTCAAGTCTTCTGAGATAAGTCTTCTAAGACCCGCACTCAGACTTTATCTACTTTTTCTCTCCAAATGAATTTTCGAGGAAGTTTCATGGAAGTTCTGTTTAAATTAAGAATTAACAAAACAAACAATTAAATGGACCTACCACTTTTACATATAAAATACATTTGAGTGGCCTGCTTGTGCATCTTTCCTACAAAAGAGTCTTGCATGAAGTTTTCTGAAAATTTCATTGAAATTAAGAACTGTAATTAATTTATGGATAATTATACCATATCCCCTCATTTTCTCACAACAACCTCTATATCACCAATTAATCATTAATTTTTTTTGAGAAAAATAAAATAGGCTCATAAGTCATACATCTATTATTTGTATTAATTTCATAATATTTTACATCTAATTAAGCAAGTTATTTTTGAAGGTATTTGCCCTACACTAGCTAAAAAATCACTAAATCATAAATACCTTCATACTAAAACTTGATTATAACCGTTATAACCTTAACCAATTAATCATTAATTAGTGATTAATTAACATGATCATTAACAAAAATACATTCGATTAACAATTAATTAATATTAATTAAGAATTGTTAATGTATATGTATTTTAATTATATATTAATTAACTGTTAATGAAATATTATTTTGTTAATTATTATTATAATTAATCATTAATTAAGAATATAAAGAATGTTGTGGGGGAACGAAGGGACAGAGCATGTGACCTCTTAATTTATGAAATGTTTGGTATGCTTTCACAGTCTCACCTACTGACCTACTGTGAAATTAAAAGGCAATTAAAGATGAGGCCATTTACCGTGCCCCACCATTTCCCCCCAATTTAACAATTGAGGGGAAATGATATACATCTCTCGATTGATATATCCCGTCATTTGAATTGATGATTAATTAAAATTATTAATTATATTGATGACTAATACAATTATATTAATCGTTAAATACATTTGAATTAACCGTTAATTTTAAACATAATTAATCGCTAATACAATGGAGGATGCAAAATGGGGGAGAGTATCATTTCCCCCTCCCACCCTCCCCCAAATTGTTAAATCTGGGGGGAAATGAGGAAAAGTAGAATTTGCCATTAAAGATTACAACGATGGGTCTAGACTTTTTTACTTTATGAAAATAGAGGGGCCCCGGCTAACAGGTTTTAGAATAAAAAAGAAACCATATACAATACTCCAAATTTTCCCACAACATTATTTATATTTCTAATTAATAATTAATTAGCATGATAATTAACCAAATGATACTTTATTAACAGCTAATTAATATTAATTAACTGTTAATCGGATGTTTTTTTTTGTTAATGATCATGTTAATTAATCATCAATTAATGATTAATTGGTGATACAGAGTATGTGGTGGAGAAATGAGGAAGTATGACATAATTATTAACAATTCTTAATTAATCAAGTGATACTTCATTAACAGTTAATTAATACATTATTAAAATACATATATATTAACAATTCTTAATTAATATTAATTAACTGTTATTCGGATGTTCTTTTGTTAATAGCCATGTTAATATATCACCAATTAATGATTATTATTTAAAATAATTAAATAAATTCTGCCCTATTAACTGGATGCTCTTATGTCTTATACGATGGGCCTAGACTACTAGGAGGCGTTCGCCTTGGCATAAAGTATGCCAAGAAATTCTATGCCAAGGCATACTATTCCTCGGAATACTTGATTATCATGTTTGGTTATAACAATTATTTATTCGATGACATGTTAATTCATCACAAATGTAAAAATTTAAACATTCCATATTTAGAAAACTAACATATTTATATTAAATTTTTGTTATAAAATAAATAACTCATCCAAAAAAATAATTCCAATTATAAAAATAATAATTTATTGTCAACAAAATATTCTAAATCAAGCAACATATTATTATAAAATTGATTACACAAAATACTACTACTTGCAACCACCAAGCACCCAAAGTGCATATTCTTCCTTCATGTTATCTGGTAGTGTGAAAAAAATACTTTGTCATGCTTGTATCTTTTGAAATAAGAGCTCATGCTTTCAAACGGTCTTGACTCGTTAATCCTTGTCATTCCACCCAAAGCCACTGACCCCTAGCAATTCGGCAATGGCATAGTATTGTTTTTTCCATAACTTAACTCGAGAACTAATATGAGGGATTGTGCATACTTGACAGTTTGGAATCATCTCGTGCATCCATGCTTCGACTTGCTGCAAAAAACCATTGCGAAATGTGCCATTATCAGCTCTCCAATGTCCTGCATGTGCAAGTCGAAGTAAACACTCTATCAGTTTATTGTCTTCATGCTTCTGCCACATGTGTTTGTTTCTTTCAGATTTGCTTGGTCGACTTTGATCTCCTTCCATTCTATAAGAAAAATCGACGAACAACAAAAAATAAAACTAATCAAGAAAATTTAAAATAAAGATCATCAGAGAAGAGCAGCAAACCTACAGTATTTGTTGGTACTTTTTGTTAAACCAAGCCCTTGTGCATATATTGAACAGAATACTAATATTTGTTGAAAATACACTTATGAGAATGCAGAAATAGATATATAAATATATATTTAAACATAAGACAAATATTTATTGAATAGAGTAGTGAAGGCGGAAATAGAAAACCAAATGCATAAATATCCCAAATTATTCAAAGAAAGGGATATAACAACAATTAAAATAATATTTAAGAATAGAAAGGAAAATATGTGTTGCTATTGTAAAATATTTAGACTGATTTACTACTCTGTTGGTGTCGAAATATAACATGGATATATTATCGATGTATGAGAAGCAATGTATAATTTAAAATCCTCACAAAAAAGTCGAAGTCAAAAAAAAGTATCATGGGGTGGTAAGAGTTCTTTTGAGAGACTACCGTATCCGATTAGTTCATTTTAGAAGAATTATTTTTGATAGTGATTTGGCATGTGTTGAAAATACACGTATGGATAGAAATGCGTTTTATAGTTTATGTAACATGCTATCAAGTACGGGTAGATTAAAATGTGATGGAAACATATCGGTTGAAGAAGTGATTGCGATGTTTCTACATATTGTTGCTCATGATACAAAAAATAGAGTAATAAAGAGACAATTTGTTAGATCGGGGGAATCAATAAGTAGGCTATTTCGTAGTGTGCTCAATTCTATTATTCGTTGTCATCACATCTTGCTTAAAAAACCAAAACCCATACCCGAAGATTCAATGGACGAGAGATGGAAGTGGTTCAAAGTACTTTAATTTTAATTTTGTTATCATATAAATTAAGTTTACCATTATGTCAAAATAAAAAATACCAATATAACGTGTATATGAATTATATAGAATTGTCTAGGAGCACTAGATGGTACATATATACGTGTTAATGTACAAGCTATACATAAAGCGAGATATCGTACAAGGAAAAAAGATGTGGCAACAAATGTTTTGGGAGTATGTTCTCAAGATATGGAGTTTATTTGTAGGGAATTCATCCGACCCCGGGCCCGCGCAGCGGATATGAAGGCCCGGTCCGGTTCCCAAAATCCAAGATCACGCCATGACTTCGAGAGTACGATGCAAAGTAGGATAGACGATTACCAGCGTGAAATTGATCACGCACGACGGATTGATCGCTCGCATCCTTTCCTTCTCCGGTGTCACGAGTATGATTGGACGAAGTTTAAACTAGAAACAAGAAAATTTCAAAGAGAAGAAGACAAAAACGGATTTTTTTTAATTTAATTTTCTTCTTCATTCATTCACTCTTCCCTCTTTTTTCTCTTTCCCACCAATCTTGTTTTTGGCTCTAATTTTACTCCATACAACAATGGAGCTTGACGGACCACAAATATCTAGTGTTCGACGATGATGAACCTTGTCGCCGACCATCATTGACAAACCAAGAAGAATGATAATGCTTTCCAGTGATATTGTTTTTCAGTGTTCAACCTTGCCGGTGTACTTTTTTGTTGATGATATTATTTTTCATCGATACCGTTTTGCAGTGACCAACCATACTGGTATAGTTTTTTCTAGTATTTTTTCTTCTTTTATTAACCCTATTATTGTGTGTTTTTCAGATACATTTGTGTGTTCTTTCTCTGTCAAAACATGTACTAAGGTAAGAAAATAAAATGGACAGTGTTTTCAGTGTTCGACGATGACCATCAATATACTATCAGTGATTATGCTTTAACGTTTAACTGAGATTATACTTTAATGGGTCTCTTTGTTTGTTCATTTTGGAGTTTGGTATGCAATGTTTAACTGTGATTGTGTTTTAGTGGGATGATTTTAATGTTTTGTTATCAAATCTCATTGATGATTTTAATGTTTAACTGTGATTATGCTTTAATGTAGAACTAGGAATATGCTTTAATCTTTGACTGGAATTATGTTTTAATGTATAATTAGGATTATGCTTTAATATTTGATTTTTATGTTTGTCTTGGAGTTTGGGTTTTATGAACAATGTTTTGTAATAATTATGTCTTGGACTTGGTGTGTGTTAGGTTTATTTTGAATAATATTTTGTCTTATTTTGGAGAATAATGTGTGTGAAATTCTAATGTAATCATATTTGATTGTGATTATACTTTAATGTTTCTTTTTATTTAGATTGTGATTATACTTTATTGCAATAAAGTTCTGTTAAATGTAATATCAATGACGGTAAAATCTAAAAACAGAATTAGTTAAACTTGAAAATGAATTTAAAAATGAATGTTTTTAAGGATAAATTTTTAAACTCATTTTGAAATTGTTTGTTAAATCTAATTAAGAAAATTAGAAATTAAATCTGAAAAGAATTTTAAAATGAATTCAATTTTTTTGTAAAATGAAATATCGAATAATAGTAAAACCTAAAATCACATTTAATTAAAATTGAAAAATAAGAAATTTGATAGAAAATGAAAATTATTTCTCAGATGCTCATTAGATCAAACAACAAAAAAGTTAATTCTCAAAAGAAATTTAGTTTAAAATTAAAATAATTACTCTTAAAACGATTATACTTATAAATTAAAAAAAAATTTAGCTTTCAATAAATTTTAAAATAATTAGTCTTAAAATATTTTTTGTTGAACAAAATTAAAAAATAAAAAGAAAATAGTTTTTAAGGAAGACAATTAAACTATTCGATCCACAGAAAATGTAGGTTGAAAAAAATTTAATTTAAAAAAAAATTCTCTACAATCAATTATGGTTTAAATTTTGACCTAGAAGTATTTTCGGTTAAAAAAAATATTTCAATCTACAGTCATTTTTAGTTGAACAAAATCAAAAAATAAAAATAAAATAGATTTTAACCAAGAGGTATTTTTAGTTAATAAAAAAATTCCAAGTCCAAAAGAAAATTGGTTCAGATTTCAGTCTAGATGTAAATAAAGTAAAAAAATATATATAGCAATTTAAAAGCTCATTTGGTTGAAAAAAAAAACAATATAAATTATCCGAAAGACAATAAACTTTTCAATCCAGACATAATCTACGTTGAACGAAATAAATAATTTTTAAAAGAATATTTCAATCTACAGTCATTTTATGTTGAACAAAATAAAAAAATCACATTTTTTTTTAAAAAAAAAATCACAAAAATGAAAAGAAAATATGGTTTAGATTTCAATCTAGAAAACATTTAAATGTAGAAAGATTTTTTTTTTGAAAATAAATTTTAAGGAAGACAATTAAACTATTCAATCCAGAGATAATCCATGTTAAAAAAAATTTAATTTAAAAACAAATTCTCTACAAACAATTATGGTTTAAATTTTGACCTAGATGTATTTTCGGTTAAAAAAGTATTTCATTGAACAGTCATTTTTTGTTGAACAAAATTAAAAAATGTCAAGAAAATAGATTTTATGGAAGACAATTAAACTATTCAGTCCACAAATAATTTGGGTTGAAAAAAATTTAATTTCAAAAGTATTTCTCTACAAATAATTATGGTTAAAACTTTAACCTAGACGTATATTCGGTTAAAAAAAAATTTCATCTACAATCATTTTTTAGTGAACAAAATTAAAAAAAAAATCACAAAAAAAAAAAAAGAGTACAAAATACGGTTCATATTTCAATCTAGATCTAACTTGAGTTAAAAAAAAAAATCAAAATACATTACAAGAAAGAGAATAAAACTATTCAATCCAGTGATAATCTAGGTTCAAAAAATTAATTTAAAAAAAAATATTTCAATCTAAAAGTTGTTTTGGTTGAAAAAAATATATTTCAATCTTCATGAAGGAAAAAAACTTTTCAATCTACAAGCAATTTTGGTTGAACAAAATTTAAAAAAATCATACATCAAAATCTACAAACTTCAACAGTGAAGCTAAACTCAGAAAACTGTTGAATCTTCGTATTAACAAGTTTAAAACCAAAATCCCCTCACAAAACTATTCAATTATAACCTTAATTCTCAATTAAAACCTGAATTTCATCACGAAAACTTTTTTCAACAAAAAAACATTCAAAATACAAAGAATCTTCATCGAATTCAAAATAAGAATAATACAAATTATAACAAGAGATTCAAAATAAAACCTTACAGGCTATACTGTTGAAAGTAAACAAAAAAAAATAACTCGAAATAATGGCAAAACAAAAAATGAATCGAATTTTGGGGGTATTTATAATATTGTGGTCTAAGTTTGAAATTCAAAAGAAATTTAAATGTACCCTCCTAAGCTTGTTAAGCTTGAGTGTCAGAAATGAGCAATTAATGAAAAACAAACCAATTAAATTAATGGAGCCTGATGTACGACCCTGACAAGCCCAATATACATTTTTTTCAAGCTAAAAAGCCCATAAGATTTAACACACTCAGATAAAGGGGGAAGTTCAAGCTTGAACTAAAAAAAAAAGGATTGTCCTTAAGGAGGCCGGGAAAAAAGGCTCATAAGATTTAACAGACATACTTTACAGCACATCAAGCTTAATGGGGGAAATTATATGGATATGTACATCACGACTCTGGGAATATGCCACGGGCCACGGCATCTCTCATTCCAAACATGAAAAACCATTAAGCTAATTACCTGCTTGAGTTGAATTGAAGCTTGTGTCGAGAATATAATCATATGGGTCTGTCTGGAAAATTAAAATACCTAGAAGAATGCATATTTTGTTGTGATTGGTTGCCCAAAATAAAATTTGTACAATTGATAATCTTCGGAAAAAAATGAATTTTAGTAAATCAGTGGGTGCTGTGGAAAAATAATGAAAACTCACCTATTAACTGGATGCTCTTATACGATGGGCCTAGACTACTAGCTAAATATGCATGCTTCAATTTTTAATAGTTCTGCCCTTTCCAAAAAATAATTAAATAAATTAAAAATCAGATCAAGGAACACTAATGCTTAATTTTATCGATTTTTTTTAATTACCGGTTATTATTTAAATAAAAAATGATACAGTCACAAACATAATCCACAAATCTAATTCCGACAAGTATTATTTATACCTAAAAAATCTCATCGGGATTGGATTTGTGGATTATATTTGTGAGCGTATCATTTGTTTTATTTAAATTACATCTTATGACCTCAATTTTACTTTTTTTTTTTATATTTTATTTTAGAGCCGTGAGAATTATTAATTATGGAAATAGCAATGTGCATCGGCAATTACATTAAAATATATTAAATGGACCAATCAATAATCTAGTGAACAACACAAATCCAAAGCAAAAATTGAACAAAGAAGGTGGAAAAATTGAGGTCATAATTCTAGATTTACTAATCAAAATCAGAGTTATGTAATTGACGGCTGACGCATTCAAAATCACACAGAGTATTTCAGTTTAAAATGGAATAAAACTTTTTTTTTTATGTGATTGACGCATTCGATCAGACTATCAGAGTTAGTTTGAATAAGGCTTCTTCTTCTTTTTTTATTGTTGAATTTTGATACGAATAATTGATATAATTATTGTACACTAATGAAATAAAATGGAATAGTCACTCTTCCATTCTTCTATTATTCTACTTATCGCTGAACAATCCCCAAGAGCCAAGTAAATCGGTGTGTGTGTGTGTTTTTTTTTTTTTTTGTGTTGTTGTTCGTATGCCTGTTAGGAAGAAGAATTTATGAAATGCACCATTTGTATATATAATTTTATGTTTTCCGGTTAGTTTTACCGGTGAAAAAGAATATAATATACCAAAATAATACATGAATATCCCAAAAGGTTTAAATCTAATACAATAACTGAACAACTATTTCGATAAAAATGTTAAGCACTATTTTTCTTAGCAACAACTGAATTTAATTTTGGTGCTTTAATAACTTACCATCCGACCGATTCGATTATGATACGGTTAACATAAAACTTTAAGCGCTATTTTTTCTAGTAATGTGTGTTGCCGAACATTGCTAATTTTCTTTGTATGCTTGATGTTTAACTCCATTGTGATTTGGACACGCTTCTGTCTCAGAAAAAAAAAAAATCATTAATTCTATGATGTATATGCGAACTAATAATTATTTTATGTATATGTTTTCAAATACCAATTTAAAAAAATATGTATCTTGCTGAGCGACATCGATTTAAAAACATGCATCATAGTTTTATACCAAAAAAAAGTGTTGCTATTGTATATATCCGTAGGAACCAGAACCAGAAAGGTATTTCTGAAAAGGCATTACAATGAATCCACAATAAGCTCAAGAATAAATTTCAATGTGAAATATTCGTCAAAGACTCCCGATTTTGCAAAATCGGACATGTTAACGATTAATGATATGATCCAATGTTTTAAATTGCAATATAGCGGTTCATTGTGATTGGACTGTAATTTATATATGATCACCGATATTGCGCAATATTATGGCGCTATTTAAAATGTTACAATATTGCATTTTAGAAATATTTATTGCGATTTGCGCTATAACGGACAATTGCGTCGCAATTTAAATCAGTGAATTATGATCACATGATTCAACTACAAATTTGACATAAATGTTTATGTTAGTATTTGATTTGGAAATCCGTAAAAACTAATTAGTGTTGATAATTTAAATATTTGCGTCAAATTTGTGATTGAGTTGTGTAATTAGTAATTATATAACTCCCCTCTTGTTAACATGTCCAAATTCAAACCCCAGTTTTCTAACCCAAATACACGGGAATTCAAATCAGAGATTTAGTTTCCATGTTCTTACTCCTTAGATGGAAAATCGAAAGTTGGAACTCAGAGTTCCAGACTATTACAAATTCCATATTCAAATTCTCGGGGATTTAAATCTGGTTTTATCTAAACTAGTGAAGTCTTCTCTGGCGCCTCTTTGTTTCTTCTCCGAGGCAAATCAACGAACACCTTGCGTGCGTACTCTTAGTCGTCTGAAGAAGTTCGCCGGTAAATCTTCCATTATTCATCTACTACTTTATATTCTTATCGAAACCTATTTCCGTGGTTACGGGAAGTTTTTGCAGTACTGGGTACCAATTCTTTGCCGGTTCGGTCAGGTTGTGAATACAAAAACCCTAACCTTAGCCTGAAACCCTAAAATCCGATGCCTCCTCTAAGACCCCCACCTCCTCGAATCCTTCTAAGCAACGTGTCTTGCATGAGAAATGCGCAATCCGTTCTACGTAATGTAAATGTGACAGTGCACGATGGATCAGCCTTAGTCTTAACGGGTGCAAACGGGTCTGGCAAAACAACCTTCTTAAGAATGCTAGGAGGTTAGTTAATCCCCTTTACCATGTAATTACATAAATTGCAAAGAACCCGCTACATTATCTGAAATCGCAAATGCCCCTCTATTCTTCAAAAATAAAAAATAAAAAGTTATTGAGGGTCTTTTTTGAAATAAAGGCACTTTTGCAATTTCAGATAAAGCAGTATTATTTTTGCCATTTTTCCGTAGGTTTTTCTAGACCTTCAGCAGGAGAGGTATTATGGAACGGTCATGATATTCAGAAAGGAGGGGTATTTCAACAATATAAATTGCAGATAAATTGGATGGCTTTAAAGGACGCAATCCAAGACAAGTTGACGGTGCTGGAGAACGTCCAGTGGTTCGAGGTACTGGAGGGGAAGATGGGCAAGTCCGCACCTGCCCTCGAACTCATGGGCCTCGGCAGGTAACGAAAACTATATTAAAACATTGGGTTAGTATTTCACTCAAATTTATGGGAGATTTTCGTATTTACCCTTTTTTAAACTTGAAATTACATATTTACCCTTCTTAAAATTAAAATATCATATTTACCCTTTCATAAATATAAAATATCATATTTACCCTTTCATATATCTAAAATATCATATTTATCCGAAAATTAAAAAAACATCCAATTTCTCCGTTAAAATTAACGGAACATTTAAAATTACTATTTTACCCTTTTGAAAACCCGAAATATCATATTTACCCTTTTAATAATCATATTTACCCATTCGTGAATATGGTATTTTTATTTGTAAAAGGGTAAATATGATATTTTTGGTTTTTAGAAGGGTAAATTAGTAATTTCAAATGTTGACTGTTAGTTTTGACGGAGAAATTGGATGGTTTTTAATTTTTGGGTAAAATATGATATTTTAGATTTATGAAAGAGTAAATATGATATTTTAATTTTAAGAAGGGTAAATATGTAAATCCTCTAAATTTATTTATATTTGATTTTTGACAAGGTTGATGAATGAGAAGTCGAGAATGCTGTCAATGGGACAGAGGAAGAGACTCCAGATGGCAAGATTGCTCTCGATCGATAGGCCGATTTGGCTGCTTGACGAACCGTCCGTTGCGCTCGATTCGGAAGGGGTGAAGTTGTTGGAGTATATAATCGCGGAGCATAGAAAGAAAGGAGGCATCGTGTTCGTGGCCACGCATTTGCCTATAGCGATTGAGGACGCCATGGTGCTTCGTCTCCCTCAGAGATTCCCTCGTCGAAAAACTTTGGTCGATCTCGTCCATTGATTTGTATGTTTTTTTGGAATAAATTTATGTCGTGTCTAATAGATGATGTTGGAAGTGAGATAAAATTCCAAGAATTATAAGGTAAATATGATATTTTACCATTTTTATGAATATGGACAAAGAAAATTAGTAGGAATTATCGAAAAGAAGGTACAAATACAAATATAAGTCTATAGCGATTGAGGACGCCATGGTGCTTCGCCTGCCTCGGAGATTCCCTCGCCGAAAAACTTTGGTCGATCTCGTCCATTGATTTGTATGTTTTTTTGGAATAAATTTATGTCGTGTCTAATAGATGATGTTGGAAGTGAGATAAAATTCCAAGAATTATAAGGTAAATATGATATTTTACCATTTTTATGAATATGGACAAAGAAAATTAGTAGGAATTATCGAAAAGAAGGTACAAATACAAATATAAGTCTATAGCGATTGAGGACGCCATGGTGCTTCGCCTGCCTCGGAGATTCCCTCGCCGAAAAACTTTGGTCGATCTCGTCCATTGATTTGTATGTTTTTTTTGGAATAAATTTATGTCGTGTCTAATAGATGATGTTGGATGTTGCGTTGCAATACGAACGCAATTATAGTTATATGAAGTTGAATTAACTAGGAGGACCCTCGCGCATTGCACGAAATGTGGAATTATTGAATAAGTGAGATAAAATTCCAAGAATTATAAGGTAAATGTGATATTTTACCATTTTTATGAATATGGACAAAGAAAATTAGTACGAATTATCGAAAAGAAGGTACAAATATAAGCCTATAGCGATTGAGGATGCCATGGTGCTTCGCCTGCCTCGGAGATTCCCTCGCCGAAAAACTTTGGTCGATCTCGTCCGTTGATTTGTATGTTTTTTTGGAATAAATTTATGTCGTGTCTAATAGATGATGTTGGATGTTCGTTGCAATAGGAATGCAATTATAGTTATATGAAGGTAAATTAACTAGGAGGACCCTCGTGCATTGCGCGAAATGTTGAATTATTGAATAAGTGAGATAAACTTCGAAGAATTATAAGGTAAATATGATATTTAACCATTTTTATGAATATGGACAAAGAAAATGAGTACGAATTATTGAAAAGAAGGTACAAATATTTTAAAAGTCTATATTTCAATTGAATATTTTTGGCTCGAATCTGAATGTAATTTGTGATTGAATTATGAGTCAGTTTATTCAAACGAAAATGAAAATCTCTTTTAAGTTTAAAGTGGCCAAAGTAATTTAGTCTCCAATAAATTCTTCATATTATCAAGTATAACAGTGACCAAAACAATTTCACATAAATGAAAATCATCACAACATATTATCTGTTCAACTAAATGATTGGTTAACAAGGACCAAATTTAGTCGCTCTAGAGCCCAGCTATTTGGCGACAATATTTTATCACAAAATGTGATGTCTAATATGATTAATTGTGTTTTGTGACAAACTTTGTAACTACAAAGTTTGGATTTGTCCCAAAAAACAATTTTATCGAGACTAAATTATTTCGAAAAAATACAAGAAGTGAAAAACCTTCGAAAAAATCAAATATCATTTTTCTAAGAAATGTCTAAATTGATGTTTAAAACGATCAATATACTCAATTTTCATGTTTTTCAAAAAACTCAAGAAATGCAAGACTAACACATGCAAATTTTCATTTAAAAAAATAAAAAAATATATATAAAGTGAAGTCTTACTATACCTTAAAAAAAACAATTATCTTGTTTTTCTGTAAAAAGAAGAGAGTGGTGTCTAAAACGAGTAAAATACTCAATTTGTATGTCTTTTTCTCAAAAAAACTAGTAATCGAAGACTAACACATGCTATTTTTTATTTCTTAAAAAAAATTGAAAAAATGCAAAAAAAATGAAAACCTTCAAGAAAAATATTTATCATATTTTTCAAGAAAATGTCAGAATTGAAGTATGTCACGAACAAAATACACAAATCTCATGTTTTTTCTCAAAAAATTCCGTAATTAAAGACTAACACGTACAAATTTCTATTTTTTCAAAAATTTAGCAAAAACGCAAGAAATAGAGTCTAACATCATCAAAAAAATAAATTATGCTATTTCCAACAAAATGCCAAAATTGAAATCTAATACGAGCAAAATTCTCGATTTTAATGTTTTTCTGAAAATCTACGTAATTGAAAACTAACACATGCAAATTTCTAATTTTTTCAAAAATTTCGAAAAATGCAGAAAGTAAAGTCTAAGATCTTGAGAAAAATAAATTATCCTATTTTTCTAAAAAAATGCCAAAAAAATGTCGAAAACGAGCAAAATATACTTAATTTTCATTTTTTTTCTCAAAAAACTGAAAAAATTGAAGACAAAAACAAGTTTCTGTCTTTTCAAAAAAATTGAAAAAAATGAAGTCTTAACACTTTAAAAAATAATCAATCATCGTTTTTTCAAGAAAATGCCAAAATTAAATTTGACATGAACAAAATACACAAATTTTATGTTTTTTTTTCTTAAAAAACTATTTTATTGAAGACTAACACACACAAATTTTTATTTTTTTCAAAAAGTTCGTAAAAACGCAATAAGTGAATTCTACACCTTAAAAAAAATTAATTATGTTATTTTTCTACAAAATGTCAAAATGAAAGTCTAATATACGAAAATAATTCTCGATTTTCATGTTTTTTCTAAAATCTCTGTAATTGAAACTTAATCCATGAAAATTTCTAGTCTTTTAAAAAAAAAATTGAAAAATATAAAATGTGAAGTCTAAGATCATCAAAAAATCAATTATCTTATTTTTCAAAAAAATGTCAAAAAGATATCTAAAATGAACAAAATGCTCAATTTCACGTTTTTCTCAAAATCCTAATTTTTTTCTGCATTTTACTTTCAATACGTTACTTTCCGCACTTTACTCTTAGTATTTTACTTTCAGCACTTTACTTTCAGTATTTTAATTTTCAATGCTTTACATTTCATATTTACATTTACATTCAATACCTTTATATGTTTTAATTTAGTTTAGAAATTCTGCATACAAGGTTATTAACCTTCTCTCTAGGTTATTTCGGAACAAAAATTTCTAGAGTTAAGGTTTCTTCGTCTAGAATGATTGTTCATATTTTTACAAAAATATCCAGAAATACCCATCTTTTTATTTTGGTATGTATTATAAACAAATAAATATTAATGTTACAAATTAGAACAAAAATCATCACTAATGGAAATATTCAACACTAATATTTTGCGATAATTGTATAATTCAAGAATAGTATATTCATACCATAATACTCAACTTCATTTAATATTCATTTAAGAAATATTTGATTCAAAAAATTGTAAAATTAACTTTTAAAATAAATACACTATAATTAAGAAGGAAATTTTGGAAATTTTTTTATAAAAATATGACCAATCACTCTGGACGAAAAAAAATATTAACTCCGATAATAATGTTATCCTATATTAATAATGTGCGTCATAAATAAAAAATACCAACTTTTTTTTTAAATAATATCAACAAGCTTGTTAATGAAACTTGATATAAATAAAATAAAAATAATAAACAAAAAAGAGGGGGCAATCTTTAAAATCATGAAAGAAAGAAAAAAGAAACTGAAAAAAACAAAGTATTGCCCTTTCTGGTGCTTCTCTCTCTCTCGAACTAAGTCGAGTCTCGCCCATCATCACCCAAAGTTCACCGGCGTAATCCACACAAGTGAAGAAATCATCCATGAAACGAAAAGCCAAAACCAAGGCAATGGAATCCAAGAGGCAAAAGCAGAACCAGAAGAGCACCGCTGACTCCAATTCCAGCCCCAATTCCTCCCAAAACCCTAATCCCAATTCACCTCTTGCATATTACCTCTTAGTGGTTCCGCCGGGTGCTTCACCCCCAACCGGTGCGACTGCTGTTCCTGGTGCTCCGCCTCCGGCTGCTGCGGCTGCAGCCACGGAGGCCATGAAGCGGATTTCGGGAAGCGGAGTCGGTGCTCGATCAGATCCTCAACCCGAGAGTGACGATCAAAATTTGAATCAGGATCCTGAACCTAACCCAAAACCGAGAGGGAGGAAGAGGAAGTTTAAGAGGCATACTCCACATCAAATCCAAGAACTTGAAACGTAAGACTGAACATTTTGCTTTTAATTTCGTACCCATTGTACTTCAATTACTTCAGTTACCAAATGCGGGATAAAGTCGTGTTATTGTTAACCCTTTCTTTGTACTTTCCTAATTTTTCTAATTCAATTCGTTCATTGTTCGGAAAATTAGGGTTCTCATTTAGGGTTTTTTATTTTGATCGATTTTGGCTTAATCAATTCAGCATTCACTCGGTGATCACTGATCCGCATCCCTAGATTCGGTCCACCATTCTTAATCGTGATTTTAACCTAATTAAATTTCCATTTTTAACAGATTTTTCATTAAATGCCCACATCCTGACGATAAACAAAGAGATGATCTGAGTCGAGATTTGGGATTAGAACCGTCTCAGGTCAAATTCTGGTTCCAAAACAAACGCACCCAACTCAAGGTTAATTCGAAAATCAAAATTATCAAATATATTCACATATTCAAATTATTCTTACTTTCAATCATGCAGAATCAATTTGTATGGCAAGAGAACACGCAATTGAGATCAGAGATAGACAAATTAAATGCCGAAAATGAGAAATTAAAAAAAGAAAACAAAGAATACAAGGAAACCCTAGCGAGTGCCACTTGTCCCACTTGCGGCGTGCCATCTGTGCTCGGTGAGCTGTCCTCTGACGAGCAGCCCCAGACTGATAACCGACCGGAGGAACAACAAGAGGTATATACAATACACACACTTTTGCATTTATACCCTTGGAAAAGTTTGGAATTTCAAATTTTGCCCTTGTGATGTTTCAGGAAGTGGAAACCCGAACAGAAGAAGAGGATCAGTTCATATTTGCAGTATAATTAGTTAGTCCTTAATTTATATTTTGGGATTTTTTTTGTTTTTGTTATTGACATATTAGGTGTGGTGGTGTAAAATGGAGGCTCGTAGTTTTCTCTCACTAGCATTGTAATAATTCGAACAAAATCCATTTTTTTTTCTTCCTTTTTTTGATATTTTTACCTTAATTTATGGTGATTGTGTGGTCCTAGTACCCCAATTGAATTTGCCTGCTAGAAAGATTCGTGACTGATATGGGTGTATTTATTTTGGTCCTTACTTTAATTAAAGTGATATCAAAGTGTTATTAAATAATTATTCAATATTTATCTACATATTAAATGGAGGACTATATAAAGTGGAACAATATTTGGGCATTTAATTCATTATGGTGTTTATTAAAAGATGGAACTAATAGCCCCTTTGGTGGAACCATTTGACCTTGTATGATCATAAATATGTGCATTATATAAATATGGCATTTAATCAAAACCCTATTAATTACCAAGTTTAGGAGACCCCTATATATCCATAACAAACTTAATTGTATATTAATATAGGGTGTATAATTTATTAAACATGTAATCTAAATAGAGGTTTGAGTTAAAGAGTCTTGATCTTATGTGGATTGCATAGTTATATGGCCTTTGTGGCTCTTTGTATGTTTATTAAAACATGTTTTAGTAGAATATATCTAAAATATTTTTTAAGTACGTTTATAGAAACAAAGTTGTAGGGCTTGTTTGGATGAGTAGGTAATATCTAATTTAGTGTAGGATAGTAAAAAAAAATTCCAATCTTTTACTAGTGCATGTTTGGATGTCATTTATGATTATATCGAGAAATTTTAATTAAGGAATATGTAGGCTATTTTTTTATACAAAAAAACTAAAATCAAAAACTAAATTGTTTGCTAAATATTTTGTAGTATTTTTTTTGCAACTCTTGAAAATAATATTTTATTAAGAAAAAGTGACCAACAACATACACATATTATTGAAGTATTTTGATACACTTTAGAGTATTTTAATGAAAATTGAAAATTACATTATATTATATTATATTATAAGTAAATTTCTTAAACAATAATTCCACAAAATTCCTTCAAAATCGTTAATGCCAAAAAACATGTAAAGACAAAAAAAAACAACGGGCCCGTGAACTGGAAGAAGAACTTCTACGTGAACAGAAAGAAGAACAAATTTGTGAATACGAAAAGGACCTCCGTGAACCAGGAAGAAGAACAAATTCGTGAGTGAATCTCTAAACTTTTTATAGCATATAAGATCTCAATTTTCACAATTATAATTCCTAGAAATTAATCTACGTCATAAAGAAGCCCAAACAAGCCCTTAGTACAATCTATATAAAGAAGTATAATTCTCATTTAAATTATCTAGGTTGAATTTATCTTCAATAAATTAATAACAATTTTTACATGTGAAGTACTTTTTGTACTCTGTTAGAAGAGAATAAAGGGAAAAGAAAGAAAGGGTATATTATATAATCGGATAGTTTAAAGTTTAAAGAGGGCAAAACAAGAAAAAAAAAATGAAGATTTTTATGTCATGTAAATTAATCTATTTTTTATATGGGTAAATAATTGGATAGTAAGCACTGTGGATAATGCATATTTATTTTGTTTCTCTATCAAGGGAATGCGATCATTAAATAAATGCAACTACCTCGATGTTAATAGGTTTACATCATATGGAAATGGGAATTGGCATTATTTCTTAATCAATCCAACAATAATGGAACAAATAATAGGCCCCTCTCTTTGAATATGACCTAATTAATGTCAATGTCAAGGTACCCTTTTTATTAGTATTACTGTTGAATTATGTAATTATCTAGCTAGCACATTACAAAACCAATAAATAGTAATGCTCTAATTGTGCTAATTAATAACTTTTCTGCTGATATCAGCAAAATTATCCTCATTAAATATGTAAGGAAAGGCCAATTTTGGAGCTATTTGGTTGAATTATCTGCATTTTCTTTTTGTAACCTTCTTATATTCAACTCATGACAATGCAATCAATGGGTAGTAACAATAATTATTAGCTGGTTTTGATTTTTGTGATTTATTAGACATGTCAATATTGGATTGGATTTGTGAAAGTAACATAGGCTTATAAAAGTCCATGTGTACAAAAAAAACACCATTCATGTGTTTCTGTGGAGAGAGATTATATAAGAATAAAATACTATATTAACTTTTGTATAGGCTCCTAATAATTGTGAAATTTCAAAATAATGATATAACAAAAGAGATAAAATATGTATCCATAATATAAAATATAATATACAACACACACAAAAAAAAAATTTAAAAAAAAATTGGTTAACTAGATTCTAAGAAATTTGGTGAGATAAAGATGTATACAAGTAACAACATATATATTCACACAGGGTCAGTTTTGACCCGTTATATAAATCACTACACCAGAACTGCAAATAGAGATGTAAATTTGTGTGCCCTTGGGAATTGGCAATTGTATTAAACTCTCTTATCTGACAGAAGTCAAAAGAAAAGATTCAACCATGGATATATTTGGTCTACCAATAGAATTTCACACCCTTTATTAAAAATTTAATTTCTTACAACTTGATTACATACAAAATCTTGATTGAATAAAAAATCATGAAAAGTAGGATAACTCTCTATTAAGTATTATTATTATTTTTTTATAATAAATAAGGTCCATATGTCTTTCATTCGTTAATGTCAACGAGTTTGAAGATGTCCTTGATAAAAAATTCTTTACTAGACAAATTAACCGGGGGGCGCTACGATTTTTTAAGATGTTATTAGCTATCCTACAATAATAAACAATTCATATGAGAGAAACAAACTATTATTCGTAAATTTATTCTAAACCAACTCATAACCAAATATTCATAAATGCAATAACATTATTCTTTTTAATGAATATAGTTTATAAGAAATAGTAATAAAGATAGTAAGAGCTTAATAAGAACTCTAATTGAAAGTTATTCAGTGTGTTACAATCCATAATCTAAGTGTAGCGAATTTGGTCAATAGACTCATAACCTAGTTGGTTGAGTGTGAGACCCAAAAAATCATATAATCATATGTTGTGAAAAATTTTGGGTTCAAATTTCATTGGTATACATGGATGAAGGACCATCGAGCCTTCTCCATTTATTCTAAAAAAAATGTAGTGAATTCGCAAAGGGCAGAAACGGATCAAAAGGATGTATTATAAAACTCGCAACATAAAAAGCTAATTCTAGTACTCTTAAATGGAAAAATTGATAAAATGATTCACAAGAAATATTCAGAATGAACACAAAACTGGACAGCTTAAATGTAAATCAAAGAAAGAAGAATTAAGTTATTTAGAGTTAAAAAAATAATGTTTTTTCAAACTCCAAACATGTGGTTATCCTTAAATAGACACAAATTTAATCTACTTCTAATTACAAGTTGCAGGTTCTTAAGATAAACATCGACATCAATAGGGTTTAGAAGTAATTACACGGATTAAATGAGTAATAGACCAAGTCTAACAATGTAAGATATATCGCTATTAACATATATAGTTTTCCACGTTTAATCCAAGAAAATTATGTGAGTCCCTCCTAAATTTTCTCATATTAATTTTTTTTTAAAGAAAAGCAAGTGCGATACGCGTTCGATCCAATCAATTTTTAATAAAAGAGAAAAGAGAGTTTTACAAGGTTCGCCCTATTTACATAATTAAATTAAAAACGACACCGAACTACTTTTTCGATTTCCATGTTCTACAATAATTTAGCAATAAAGGGTCCAATTAATTCTCAAATCGTCTATGCATTTAGTTAGTAGTCCGTGCATTCGTCCTTTGCGGTGAAATATACGATTGTTGCTTTCTCGCCAAATGTTCCATACGGTAGCTAGCAATTTGACATCCCATGCGCTAGCTTCTAACTCCGTTTTGGTTTGTCCGTACTCCCGCCAAAATTTTCTTAGTGTTGCCCCCTCCGGATTCGTCCTCGGCTCGAGTTGCTTCCAAAGTTCTACTACAAACGGGCATGATACAAATAGATGTTCGGTTGACTCCATTATGCCGGAGCGAAGTGCGCAAGAGGTGTCGTGTGGCCACTCTCTTTTGACAAGGTTTTCTCCCTTTAAGATTCAATTGTTTAATACCAACCATCCGAACATTTTGATTTTCATTGGCGCGTTAATCTTGAAAAGTTTAAGGATAAACTTCTTTTTCATATTAATTGGTGTATTGATAATTAGTGATAAAACAAGCAAATAAAACAAAAACATACATAAAAGTTAATGAAATATTCCTCTTAACAAAATCTTCACTTATGTTTCATATATAAAAAGAAACTTTTCTCACTACCGGCCCAAAAATTTCTCGGCTCGCAATCACTGCCGTTCAATGTTCTTTTTTCTTCCCAATATCAACACACACACACACACACACACACACACACACACATATATATATATATATATATATATATATATATATATATATATATATATATATATATATCGATTGATCTAGTTATTTGTATGATGTGCAATATATCATTTTTAAGACGTCAACACATTACACACCTTTAATTTATGTTGTGTTTCTTTATATGTGCCTAATATTCCATTTTGAACATGAATATAGCCTCTTTTTTTAGGCCATATAATTTACCCCCTTATTTTCCCACAACATTCTCTTCATTCTTAATTAATGATGAATTATTAGAGTAATTGACAAAAATGACATTCTATTAATAGTTAATTAATATATAATTAAAATACACATACATTAATAATTTTTAATTAATATCAATTAACTGTTAATTAAATATATTTTTGTTAATGATCATACTAATTAATTATCAATTAATGGTTAATTGATTATATAAAAGATGTGGTGACGAAATGAGAAGGTACGGTACAATTTTTTTTTTTTGGTACCGACTAAATATATATTTCTCTATTAACTATACTTAATACCTTCGTGTGTGTATATATATATATATATATATATATATATATATATATATTAATTAACACCGTGAGCCTTGGTGACTAAATATACTTATTAGAGCAGTGATGTACATCCCCCCCCCCCCCCCCCAACCCACACCATGAGTCTTGATGACGTGAATATGGATTAACACCGTAAGAATTAACACACAAATACATGATTTAACGTCTTATTTTGGTGTTCAATCATAAAATAAAATAATAAAACTGCAAATTAAAATGTAACATCATGTATTTGTGTGTTAATTCTTGATGTGTTAATCCATATCCACGTCATCAAGGCTCGTGTGGGAGAGGAGTAGGGGATGTCCAACATTTTCCATATATATATATATATATATCTTTCAATACACTTCTCTCATATCTCGTCTTGGTCTTGCCAACAATTCACACATCAGTGATATCACCTACTAGAAATTGAGAATACATACAAATAAAGGCAAGGCAGTACGGTTTCCTCGTTGCACTGAAATGATCGATAGAATTTTGCAAGAGTCAAACTGATAATATATACAAAACAGTCCTCATAGCAATTGCTATTTGCATGACAATATTGTCTGTCTGTTGCAGTCTTACAGATAAACCCCTGACAGAAACAATGCTGGATTGAGGTATAAGTTGTGCACAGCTAATATGGGTCCCATAGTTGTAAATGTACCCTTGGCCCACTCTTAATTTTGTTTCTTCGTCATGTACAATTTTTCATTTTTCATTTTTCATGTTTTCGAGGAAATTATTTCCAACGAGAAAAGATTGTTGTTAGTGTAATGTACATGAAATATTCTAAATTTACATTATATATATGTATAAAAAGCTTGTTTTTTACATTCATTATCAAGATGTGATAATTCTTACAAAGTGGAATTTGACCTAAACTCTAGTAAAACCTTGAAATATCATGTACAGCCCTCTGAAATATGAAATATAATGATTATCATTACAAAACATAAGATATACCATAATCCCTTCCATGTTCTATTATTTTCAAAACAATGTCTAAAAAAGACATATATGGTGCCACCAAATTGCAACAAAAAAAACACTAATTTCTAATTAATTCAATTAATTAATTTATGAATTAACACATGGATTTGTTGATGTGTTAATTAATATATATCGGGATTAATAAAAGATAATTAATATTTAAAAATTATTAATTCAATATTTCTTGTTAATTGGGATGTTAAATAAATGAATTAATTAAGAATTAGTGGTCTTTTGTTGTAATCTGGTGACAGAGTATAATTTCTCATGTCTAATTATTATCCATTTTTCTAATGTTTAGTGGGTATTCATAATACTAGAAAAATTACTCGCGCTTCGCTGTGAATTTAATCATATAATAAATCAATATTCTTGATATATATATTTCATTAAAAAATGATATTGTTATGCAAATCAAGAATATTAAATATTCAGCGACGACCCGATCGATGAACAAATGTGGACATCTTGCAAAAGAAAATTGGATCTAGATACAAAAAAAGACCGCAAGAATGAACAAATAACGTGAGAGGAGAGGTAGAGATGTAGTGGAGATCCACCTGCGGACGTTATGGCAATCCACATGCGTCCCCTATTATAAATTATTTATGTGTCAATTAAATGTGTGAATTAATATTTCATCGAGTCAATTAGAGAGGCTAATTAAGCCACCGAACCCATTTTTGTCATCTCATCACGGTTACTTTTTAATGGGAGGGGTTGAGTCAAATTATATATTTAGAGAGGTTAATTGTTTTGGGGTGTCAAGTACATTTTAATTATATATACTCTCATGAACAGTAATTATTGATGAACAATAACTGATGATGATAAACAGTGATCAATTCTTATTGATGAACAGTAACTGATAACGATGAACCAGTTGTTAATTTTTATTGATGAACAGTGATTGATGAAGTGACCGGCTGGGGTTTAGCCATTTTTTTGTAAATTTAATGGGAGGGGGTATGAACAGTGATTGATGACGTGGCCAGTTGGGATTGAGTCAAATTCTTTTAAATTTAACGGGAAGGGTCAATTTTGCATTTTAGAGGGTTGACGTGATATCTCAACAAATTTGCAGGGATATGCTCATACACATGAAATCTACCCTTCTTATATAATTTGATGTATGATTTAAATAAGAGTATTTGCTTTATGCAGTTACTTTTTTTTTAATAAATTGAATGTAATTTTTTTTATGATGACAATTTGGAAGATTTGACCTGAACTATTCCAAAGAGGAGGGAACAGAAGTCTTAAATTTGAAGCTCGAGTCAACCTTTGATTTAGTCAAGTTTGAGCAAAAACAAATTGTAATTACTTTATCAAAGACTTCAATTGAAACATTGGTCAAGTTCATAAATCCATCTTTAATGCAACAAGTTTAATTGAATGAATGTATCAAACCATACATAAGTTAAGTTTGAGAAACGGCTTAATTATATATTCAAACTCATTAATTCTTCAAACCAACCATATATAATACAACATTTAAGAACCTTACTAATCTCATTAATTTCTCTGACGAACTTATATCAGATGAGAATATATATTTTTTGAAGTAAGTAAAGGGCTTGAGGAAATGATACAATACACCTATTTGAAATGAAATTATTGTACAATATTAGTAACTTCATTTTTACATATCTACAATATCAGTTTAATATACATACATACATAAGGTAGATTGATATATAGAGAGAGAGAGACAATATTGCAAACCAGATATGAATTTTGTTAATTTATTTATAAGGTCTATAAGACTAAGAGGCTCTGCACTGTGCATGGCACATTGGCACCACACCATTGCCATACAGTGTTGCTCAGAGCCATTTAATGAGAGAGAGAGGGGGTTGGATTTGGATTTTCTATTCTTCTCATATGTGGACATACATTTTAGTGAGTTATTTTATGATATAGTATCACTTTGTTACAGAAGCCACATGATATAAGGAAATGTAAACTTAGGGAAGGAGAAGTCATTTAATAAATGGGGTTGGAATTAAGGGCTATCTAACAAGCAAAACTTGTATTCAAGTAGGGTTTCATTAATTTTTCTTTCACCAAGGTGAAAATATTGCAGAGAAATTGTATAAGTCAACTCATATCTTAACAACACAGGGAAGAACTTGTTAGTTGGTACTGGTACACTATAAACCAGGTGATTGAATTGCCTACGTGGCAAGTTCTTATTGGTATGGTCTATTATTGGGGACGGGTACAGTGGTACCATATACTTACTTCCCTATTTGCATGGATTGTCTTTTAAGGTACTGATACTGATTAGACCTTTCATCAACAGACTTTCAAATGGTTTTTTCCTAAACCTAAAATGATAAAAACTAAAAAAAAAATGATCCATAATTTCTTTATGATTATATTTAATTATGAGTTGCATTAAAGTAAGGTTTCCTGCATAATTAAATTGGTCTTGGAATAAAATTGATTGACCATATTCTGACTAATATAATTTTTGACTATTTATGTTCTCTGATTAATAAGTGAAGTAATTAACAAGCAATTAAGTGCAAAATTACAAATCCTCAATTAAGTGATACAGTAACTAAAAGAGTGCCTCTTCATCTTTATCTTGTCCATGTTATAGTAAATTCTTAGGTGTGTTTGGTTTCTTATGAGTTAATGGCCTCTGTCTCTCCTTCAAACCCTAAAATATCAAAACACAACTTTATATTTCTCTCTTTTTTGTTTTTCTCATGTGGTAAACAGAATATATTACACTGATGAGCAAGTGATTTACAACCCTTCTCACCATGGAAATGTTTTTTGCTTACCAGCATGAAATGTTTTTCTTATTATTGTCAATAAAATGAGGAAAAGTAGGGGAGTTCTAACAGGATTCAAGCAAGTATACCCTCTTGTAGTGGCAAAATTTAAAGCACATACAGGTGCCCTTGCCTTCTCTCTCTCCTCTCTTTCTCTCTCTTGAATGCAATGCGAATGCAATAACACCACCCTCTCTCTCTCTTTCTCTCTCTCACAATAAATGCGATTGCACCCTCTCATCACGCTCAGCAATAACTCCTCTCTCTCCACATTCTCTCCACCTGTTCCTCTTCTCTCCCTCTTTCTTCTTCTTCCTTGTTCTCTCCTCTCTGTCAAGCTCTCTAATGGCTTCTCACGACATCTAGTTTTCTTCTCTTACAAGTTAGTTAGATAGAGTCAGTCAGAAAAAGAAAAAGTATCTGTGCTTTTTCTCTCTTTTTCAGACTCTATATAGAATTTCTGAAATTAGCCAAAAGTTTATTCCACCCTAATAGAGTAAGACAAATCATGTAACTTACCACTAAAAACAAAGTAAACCCTTGATAAAAAAGTTCATGCATGAATACTTCAATCTATTCGAAAAAAATACTAGACGAGAGAATTAGGGTTTGGGAGGTGATCAGAGTAGTATGCCTTCTGGGATCATGATACCAGCACGGCATGTTCCTTCTATGATCGGTCGAACCGCTGGTACGGGTTTTGGATCCTCTTCACCTCTCTCTTTAAGTCAGGTAAATAAATCATGGCAGGCTTGTCCTCTATTTATTTATTGTTTTCAGTTTTTTTGTTTTTTCAAAATATTTTCTGTATATTTCTCCTTTCTATTAATCTTTTTGTATGTGAACTACCATAATCTATGAACAATTAGATTTGAGAAGATATTAGATCCATTTAATTTAACCTCTCTTTCAGACAAAAAAGGGGGAACGCTTTTCTCTCTCTCTCTCTATTACCTATAAAAGGAGAACAAAAAAGTTTCTTTAGACTTTTCATCTCTCTCCTGTTCTTTTTTTCTTTTTCCCATCACTCTGACATATAGTGAGAGAGAAAGCCCTAATTTCTTGTTTGCGTATGTTCTTCAATTCCATCTTATTTGATTCTTTGTTTCACAAGTTCTAAATATCCTTTAATTTTTAGGCCAACTTATTGGAAGCTCAACAACTTCAAATACACCAAAACCAGCATCAACAATTGCTTGATTTACCAAATATTACAAGCACGGGAGAAAGCGAAATGAATCGGATCAGAGAAGATGAGTTCGAACTTAGCAAATCAGGGAGCGAGAATATCGAGGGTGTTTCTGGGGACGATCAAGCAGACCCGAATCAAAGACCTAAGAAGAAACGGTACCATCGCCACACTCAACACCAGATCCAAGAGATGGAATCGTAAGTTAATTTATTTCATAACTAATTACATATCATACATACTTTTCTTTATCCCCTTAATTTGTTGAGATTTTATGGTTAAGGGGAATTTAAGTCTGTCTTTTTGTGCGAAAATACTAAATGATAAAGTAATACTGAAGTACTACATATATAACATTTCTCGTCTTTTGTACATTATTTTAATAGATTTACTTTTGTTACTTAAATTTAGGATCTTTATTATTTGATCCTTTTACAATTAGCTATTAGCTAATTTCGAATCATCATAAAACAAAAAACACTCTCTTTCATGCTGAATTTCAAGCAATCTAGAGACTTGATAAAAAAATTGTTGATTTTCAGATTCTTCAAGGAATGTCCTCACCCAGACGACAAGCAGAGAAAAGAGTTGAGCCGAGAGCTCAACTTAGAGCCTCTACAAGTCAAGTTCTGGTTTCAAAACAAGCGTACCCAAATGAAGGTATTATGGTCTTTTTAACTATATTAATATTTGAATTGATATATATATTTGTATCTTAATTACTATGTTCGTATTTGTTTTCTGTAGAATCAACATGAGCGGAGTGAAAACTCACAACTTCGAGCTGAAAATGATAAGCTTCGCGCCGAGAATATGCGATACAAGGAAGCGTTAGCAAATGCATCTTGCCCTAATTGTGGTGGGCCCGCAGCCTTAGGAGAGATGTCCTTTGATGAACATCATCTTAGACTCGAGAATGCTCGCCTAAGGGAGGAGGTATGTATTTAAACTCCTTTTTGTAATTAGTTTACGGTTGCGCATTCATGCCAAATACTTTTTGTGCTTCGTTCTTAAATTATTTAATTCTGACTTCTCGCGAGCTCATAATAGTTTCTATGTGGCCATATGAAGTTATTGTGGTCTCACAATTTTTTGCGAAGAATTTATTTATTCTCACTCCATTAGCACTTTTCTGCTTGATTGTATGTACTCTAATAACTAACTTTTTTTTTAACTTCTAGATCGATAGGATATCTGGTATAGCTGCAAAATATGTCGGGAAGCCAATGGTGTCTTATCCATTCTCGAATCCAGTGGCATCACGCTCTCCATTAGAAAGTGTTGGTGGTTACATTCAACAAGGCATAGGAAACGAGATGTTTGGCGCCGGTGAATTTCTAAGAAGTGTGTCCGGCCAATCGGATATGGAGAAACCGATGATCATTGAATTGGCGGTTTCAGCCATGGAAGAACTAATTAGAATGACACAAATCGGAGAGCCTTTGTGGAATCAAGAGATTGACGGTTCGATGGAGATTTTGAACGAAGACGAGTATAATAGGATGTTTTTGAGAGGAATTGGGCCAAAACCATTTGGTTTTAAGTCGGAGGCATCCAGGGAGACTGCACCGGTGATAATGAATCATATGAATCTTGTCGAGATACTAATGGATGCGGTATGAGGAAAATTCATTTAAAAAAAAAAATACATAAAATTCACAAATTTTTTTTCGCAAAACATAGAAATTTAATATTATTGGAGCACTTTGCAATATGTATGTGGCAACACATCGTAAAGAAATTATTGGGACTTACAACAATGGATAGTGTTTGTCAAACATTCTCAAATTTTTGTTTTGTTTAGTGAACTCAAATCAATGTTTGTTATTTGAAAATTAAAAAGAATTATGTTAGTTTTGAAATTGGAAGATCATAAGGATGATTTTTTAAATCAATTGCAGAACCAATACTCTTCTGTGTTCTCAAGTATTATATCGAGAGCTATAACACTAGAAGTGCTATCGACCGGTGTGGCAGGAAATTTCAACGGAGCTCTACAATTGGTATGTTACGTTAATTATTATATGTTCGAACTTCGAAGATTAAAGCATACATTATTATTATTAATCAAAAGACATACTTTGTATATGTTAATACAATTTATAATTTACTTAGATGTCGGCGGAATTCCAAGTGCCTTCGCCACTTGTTCCTACTCGAGAGATCTTATTTGTGAGGTATTGCAAGCAAAATGCAGATGGAACTTGGGCCGTTGTCGATGTGTCTTTAGATAGTTTACGCCCAAATCCCGTCAGTCGTTGTCGGAGGAGGCCGTCAGGTTGTTTAATCCAAGAAATGCCGAATGGATACTCGAAGGTAAAATAATTATGAATCATATACAAAATAGTTAGAACTATTCAATATCATGTATAAAATAAATACAAGATCAAGGACTAATGATGTTGATTAATGCCATTAATTAGGTTACTTGGGTTGAGCATGTAGAAGTGGACGATAGATCGGTGCATAACCTCTACAAGCCCTTGGTGAATTCTGGCCTTGCATTTGGTGCCAAAAGATGGGTCGGGGCTTTGGATCGCCAATGCGAGCGTCTCGCTAGTGTCATGGCTAGTAACATCCCTTCCGGCGATATCGGTGGTAAGATATCTTGTAGACATTTTTTTTATCCTGACAACATTTTTTTTTGTGAAAAAAAAGTCATTTTTTCTTTTTTACAAGCACAAATTATAGTAAACATTACATGTTAATTAAAATCATGAATACTTTATTATTTATAGTGATAACAACTCCTGAGGGGAGGAAAAGTATGTTGAAGCTAGCGGAGAGAATGGTGATAAGCTTCTGCAGTGGAGTGACGGCCTCGACTGCGCATCAATGGACTACTTTGTCTGGCAGCGGTGCAGAAGACGTCAGAGTTATGACGAGAAAGAGCGTGGATGATCCCGGCAGACCCCCTGGCATCGTTCTTAATGCGGCCACATCATTTTGGCTTCCCGTTTCGCCGAAACGGGTTTTCGATTTCCTGAGAGATGAGAGCTCTAGGAGTGAGGTATGTTAATTGTCAAAGATGTATATATAGATATTTAATCTTTAAAGTTTGGCAGAAAAATTGAGAGACATGTAAATTTATTAATTGATGAAATTGTAGTGGGACATCCTTTCCAATGGTGGCATGGTTCAAGAAATGGCTCACATTGCGAATGGCCGAGATCACGGCAATTGTGTTTCTCTTCTCCGTGTTAATGTGAGTACATATATTTTATCCATAAGTCGACTTTCAAAAAATAATAATATGTAATTTTCAATAATATCTAGAGCACAAACTCGAATCAAAGCAACATGTTGATTCTCCAAGAGAGTTGCACGGACCAATCAGGCTCATATGTGATCTACGCACCCGTAGACGTAGCAGCCATGAACGTGGTCTTGAACGGAGGTGATCCAGACTACGTGGCACTATTGCCTTCTGGTTTCGCGATACTGCCAGATGGGCCCGCCATGCAGGCAGTAGGTCTCGCTGGCAATGAAATGGGTTCGGGTGGTGGGTCCCTCTTGACAGTGGCTTTTCAGATATTGGTCGACTCGGTTCCTACGGCTAAATTGTCACTCGGGTCGGTTGCAACGGTTAACAGTCTCATTGCTTGTACCGTGGAGAGGATTAAGGCTGCTGTTTCGGGCGATAATAATCAGCCCTAGCATGTTTGTGACTTTGAAATGAGGTCTTTATATATATATATATAGTATAATGGTGAGTTTTTTTCTTGATCTTTATTATTTTTACTTCGCTAATTATTTATTTGTTTTTATGTTTGGCAGGATAAGTGAAGAAGAAGAAGAAAGTAGAGTTAATTTGTGGAGAAGTCAAGAACGCACCTCAGACTCTCCTTGCCATGTGGTGGTGTTTGATTTATGTTTGGTTTCGGAAATAATTTCGATTTCAAATTCGAAATGTGCATCTCAGCACCACTATGCAAGGGGGGTTGGTTCGGGTATTGACTTCTCCTATCATCTCTTCTAATAGTAGTGCTGTTTGGTTTTCGCCAGAACAAATTTCTTTTTTGTGTCAATTTTATGTCTTTTTTTAGGTTTTTTTTTTGTTTGTTTGAATTTGGAGTTTGAATTTCAGAAATTATTATGTACTTTGTTTGTGGTGTTTTGCCATTTAATTAATCCCATGTCTATGTTTGTTAATTTTCCTTGTGTATGTCAGAAGAAATGAGATCAAGAGAGAAGATTGAATTGTCTGGTAATAAGCTTCTGTGTTGTAAATAAAGACAAGAATTTCATTCAAATGATTGAGTCATCAATTTCGACCTCATCTTGTAAATGAAGAATTCAAGGAATTTTGCTCTACGTCACACATGTATAGGAGGAGTAATGATAGAAACCATATCTTTCTTCCCACGAATGGACCACACCTGTCACGTGGCAGTCAGCTATTGGCTGCAGCAAAAGTTGTGGAAAGCTGCAGCCAATAGCTGGCTGCCACGTGGCAGGTGTGGTCCATTCGTGGGAAGAAAGGTGTGGTTTCTATCATTACTCTGTAAAGGAGTCCTCTATAGTCTATACATATCCATAAATAATCGTTGGAATAGGGGTAGGGGTAAGGAATTTTGTTTCTGGGTAGTCTAGTAGGGATAGGGATAGGAGTAGGGGTAAGGGTAGGAGTAGATGTAGGTAGGAGGTGGGGGCCTACGGGCTAATAAATTTCAAAAAAAAAAAAAAAAAAAAAAAAAAATCCGTTGGAATAAGAAAGAGTAAATGAGAATGTTTTATTATGGTTTAATTGATTATTAAAGGATAATTATAATAAGACGCCTTCCATCATGCCCCTGAGATTCTTCCACATTTTCCCACTCTAATTAATTTCATAATTAGTATTACCAATTAACAATTAGTTCATAATTATTTATTTTTAAATATTTAGAATTAAAAATTAATCGGTATGGATCTAATTACATATTAAATTTTTAGTAACCATGAATTAAATATTAATCTATTTTGCTAATTAGAGATTAATTAGTGTGGAGAAAATGTGAGGGAAATGAAGGGAAAAGTATAATTTCCCTTATAATAAAGCCCTTTAATTATGCCTCCACAATTCCCCCATCATAATTAAGAGTTAACTAGTATATAATTTACGTACATATGAATTAATAATTCTTAATTAATGTCAATTAAATATTAATTGATTGGCCCTTGTTAATTACTGTATGAATTAAATGTGTTAATCATGATATAGAGAATGTGGTCGAGAATTGTGCGGCACAATACAATTTCCCATTATAATATGGGATTGACTCATGCATTTCGTGGGTGTACAGTTCAAATGCATACATCAATAGAAACATGACACTGATAGTTTTAATTTTTTTTAATTTTGACCGTATTTGTTCAATTTTTATTGCATTTATGCACTCCAAACGCATGCCGTAAAAAGATATAAATTGACATATAAAAGATATAAATCCGATCCATTCGTGTAAAAAAACTTTGCCTTAAAAAATATATCATACATACAAAAAAAAAAAAAAAAAAAAAATATATATATATATATATATATATATATATATGGTATATATATAATGTATATGATACATCTAAAAAGGTATAACAAGCAAAAATGTATCATTAGATGTTAAAAAAATAACATTCATTATATTTAAAAAAAATATATCATACATATGTATAAGATGAATCAAAACAATATAAAACATAAAAATAAGATATAAAATCTCTCTCTCTCTCTCCACGTTTTGTACGGAGAGCAAAAAGAAAAATTGATACTGGGGGTTGGGGGTAACCCCTAAACCCCCCCCCCCCCCCCCCCTTCTCCTTTGCTCTCGCTGCGCTCTACCCTGCTCTTTTCTAACACATCCGCCCTACCTCTCACATGTCCCTCTTCTATGCTGATGTCACATCCCTTCAACCTGCTCCGCCTCCTACCCCCTCGACCTCCTCAGTTTCGTTGTCTCACCTCGAACGCCCCCGCCCCCTCCCACATGATGTCCGGTCCTAGATTGTCAAGTATCTGAAGCCTAGTTTGAAAGTGGACCCCGTATACAATTAATTTATTTGGAGAAAGATTAACGTATTTTGTCACAAATGATTGTGTGTTTTGTTGGTTGAGGTTCTTAGAAATCTCGTCTAGACCAATATTCTTTCATATTTTCATTGTATTTTGTAAAAAAATCTAAAATTAGTTTGTGGGATTCGAACCCATGAACTCTCACAAGGGAGATAATTATTTCACAAATGAACCACAAATTTTTTTATGATTTTTGACAATTTTATTGTAATCATAATTATTTTTAACTGGATAAATCATATTTTTCAAATTTGCATTTTGGGCGGGCCGGGACTGCTCTCCCATCTTCTATCTACATGTAGGTTCCTTTTCTTACTCATATTTATTTCTTTCTCCGACAAAATCATGATGGCCTCGTTGTAGATGGTGAACGGTAGTATCTCATTGGACTCTTCATATCTCTTCATTCGAGCTTCTAGGATGACGAATTTGTGGAAGGTTAGAATCATGTTCCTCCTTGTTTTCCTTACGAACTGGTGCATTAAAAGCTTCTCCCCCCTTTCCTCTCTTTCTCTTCTGCACGAGAGACCACCGACAAGATGATGTCAGATCTTTTACCATTTCTTCATGGCAACACATAATACATGTTCATTGTAGGTTGATCAGGACCATTCTCTCGGCAGATCGCAAAGATGATGGCCGACTTCTCGGAATCATATCTGCTTATTCGATGGCTTCGCGGTCGCAATCACTTGGCCAGTCATGGCGATCAACCCGAATTAGGGTTTTATTTTCCTTCATCTTCTTTTCTTTTCTATGGGCCATGGGCCACTTGTTGTTTTTCTTATGAAATTTGTAATGCTTTTGTTTTGTTTAATGAAATAGCATATACAATGTATGTTATCTTAAAAGAAAATAAGGTGTAAAATCTCGATGGGAGGCGACGTGTGTTTTGGAGTGCATCCAAAATTCGGTCAAAATTACAAAAGTCAAATGTCATGTGTCGCTATCCCGTTGATGCGTAAACATGAGAATGCATATCCTTATAATATTTTGCTAGTAACTTAACAATTATAACGTCGAGTTGTGACTATTTGTCTTTGTTCAATTAGTCTATTCTAAAAATACAAAAATTTCACCAAGGTACAACATATTTTATATTTTATCACTCTCCCTCAAGTTGAATGGTGGATTGTCGAACTATGATCTCGTCCCCGAGTAATTCGAAGCGAGGAGAAACGAGAATTTGTAAATGAGAATTATAGTACAAATTCAATTTATATAATATCACGAAACGTTCATGACAATTATCTAGTAAAGTTTATATAAACCGGTCATTCATATATATAATACTAAACAAATTACCTCAATTCTCATTATACAGGAAACACATCCGCAAACGAAAAATCATGATAAGGCATACCTACAAAACAACACCAAAAACATTTAATTTACAAATAAAAACTAATATTAATATTAATATTAATATTAATGTTATTACCTTGTTGTTGACCGAGAATATAAAAAGGAACATGAGAAATCATTTCGGTATCTCCTCTGCTCCAGTCCACTACACCGGGTCCGTTCGCTTCTACGAAACTCGTGGGCCCCAGTACTGACGTACAAATTGCAGGCTCTTCCATTAACCCTAAATAATCACACGCTCTTCTCCACACTCTCCTATCAACTATTTTCGACCTCGCCACCTTGGCCAACGAGACGCGGGCCCGAGGGAGCAAGTCGGAGTGACAGGTGGCGAGCTTAGCAATAGCGGTGACTACGAAACAAAGAAGTCTCGCGAGACTCGACTTTTCGGAAGCATTGCGGCTATGCGATAAAAATGAATTTTTGTTAATTAATTAATACTTAAAAAATTGAAGGGTGGAATTGTAATTTTGCAAAACCTTGAAGAGAGATTTTCGTAAAGGAGTAATTCTAAGCTTTCGAATAAAACGCGCGCAATGTCATTGTGTGAGGTTCCGCCTGCGCCGTGTTCGCCTATTGCCCAACATAAATGCAACGCTAATTCTGTCTGTGTTTGTAAAATGGTATATTCGTTTGATTAAATGGAATATTAGGAGAATTTATTTATATTTTTTTTTATATTTAGTGCCTTTGTGGGAGAATCGTATGCTTCTGATAATCTGTCCATAATAGGTTTCTGCAAATACGTTTCGAAAAGAAAATATAAATAATTATGAATTTAAAAATTTAATTAATTAATTTATTAATTACTTTGAGCAATGCGATGAAATTAGGAGAGCGTTGAAATACAGCCAACATAAAATCTGATAATCTTTTCCGCACCTAAAAAATTTCAATTATTTCAAAAGAAAGGTTCAAATTTAGGCTTTATAAAATACGTAAAAGAATTGAATTTGAGTACCTCGAAGCAAAAAACCTTGTCAGGACACATGGCATCATATCGTGTCATCAAAAGAGGAATCAAAGCGCATAAAAGTGCTGCAATAATTAAATATTCTAATTTATAAATTTAATATGATATATATATATATGAATTAATGAAAGAGTAATTAACTTACAATCATTAATATCTCTAATCGCAACAGAGAAATACGAACTTAGAAGATTTGGGGTAAATTTTATCACTCGACTTAACCTTTCTGATTGAGAATTAACTGCTGATTTCATCGTTGCGGTCGCAACTGGAGATGTCCAGTGCCGTTCCTATCATTCACAAAAAAGAATTATTACCCAAATCATTCAAAATAATAATAAAAATCTATATTAAACATAAAGGAAGAAACATACAGCAATACCGTCATTTTCATCCTTGAGAATCTCGAGAAAAGACGGGTCTGAAAAATCCAAAGATCCGTTATCATCCAAACCCGACCCGTTATCTCTATCCTCTATAGTTGATCCTGTATACGCCTCGTCCATCAATGCAAGTAACATCTAAACCAATACAATGAAAAGCTTCAATAATTTTGAATTTAAAAAAATTAAATTGAATAATAATAATTAATAATACTTCTGGAGCAGCGCTTTTTTGAATCGACGCGATGCTAGTTCCAATTAGGGTTCCTGAACTTTTCTTCTCTACTTTCTCTAACGCTACCACTAATACTGTTTAATATAAATATATAAATTAATTAAATTGTAATTTAAATATGAAATGAGAAAATAATTTATTAGGATTGAATTGTGGTTACGTGGTAAGTCAATGAGGGATGAGAAAAGAGGAAGAAATGAGCCTGGTGAAATTATCGTTGGAAGTATGGTTAAAAATTGCTTCTCTAATCTGCAATTTTATTAATTAAATAAAATAGAGAAAAATTAATTGGTTTTATTTGTCGAAATTACATGAGAATATTGATATGTACCTCTCACCATTCCATGCTATTAGTTTCAAAAGTAATGGAAAGAACTGTAAGTGAAAAAACAAATCAAAAATCAAAATTAACGAATTTGAAAAAAATTATCAATTTGGAAGATAAATTAGGGTGAAATTGGAACCTGGGGAAGTAAGGAAGGAAAGGAGCTCGAAATCTTTTTTTGGTTTGAAATTAGAAATTCGAGTGTTTGCTCTGCTACAATAGGATCGGCAAATTCTCTGAAAAGTATGAAATAAAAAAAAAATTATATCTTCGATGGATTGAGATATGATTTATATATAAAAAAATCCTACCTACTTAAGCAAGATCTGAAGAAACTTCTGAGACTAGGATCAGTATCATGAAGAACAACATCTCCAAAATCCATAAAAAATTGAAGAATTGTCTGAACAAAAAGAAAATTAAAGCTGATAAATTATGAAATTCAAATTTGTAAAAGTGGATAGAAGTAAAGATTACCAATAAAAGGACGCCACTAGAGGATTGAGACTGAGGAGAGGTGGAAATGCATCTCTGAAAGAGTTTGCTCATTTGATTAAATGCACGAGTGACTAGCTCATCTGATTCTCCCTCTTTACACATTTCATATATCTTTTTTACCTGAAGAAAGATAAACAAATCACAAATTTGGTAATTACACATTTCATCAGACTGATTCAATGGAACATGCACAAAAGATAGAACTTTTTCGACTATTTACACCCAAATAATTATTCTGGTGTGTGGAGTGTGTGAAAGAGAGATGGAAAGAGGAACACGAACGGAGGGGAGGAGATAAGGATCGGAGGAGGGATCGGAAGCGGAGGAGGAATCGCGCGCATAAGACGAGAGAGACCTAATGTAGAATTCAAAATCTCCATCTTTTTGCTCCATTTCGTTCCTATTCTTTGATGGGTTCTTCTTCTTCTTCTTCTTCTTCTACCAAGCTCCTGTCTTCGCCATGGCTGTTAATATCTCGAAGGCCCCATAAATCAGTAGTTCGGTCTTATTAAATAGCGAATGTGGTTTTTACGAAAACACAACAGGTTTCGTAGTGTAGTGGTTAGCACTCCAGACTTTGAATCTGGCGACCTGGGTTCGAATCCCGGCGAGACCTTTATCAATTTTTTTAATAATTAGCTATAGTGAAATTTTATGCAATTGAAATACCCAGAAAATACCCAAATAAGCTTATTTTCTTCATCTAGCAAAATAGTGAAATTCTATGGAATTGAAATATCCAAAAAAAGCTTATGTTCGTCCGGCAAAATACTTCGTACCAATTGGTTTGCTCGGTTGTTTACAAAAGATCGTATTAATTTTCGGTAATCTAAATATTATATTGTACAATCATTAATAACATAAAAAAATTTATTTTTTTTCTTTTTTAATATACATTTTAAGATAGTTTAAAAGTATATGTTTACTCAAATTTGTATGTATATATTGGAACATTTCTGACACTGACACACTTTTCTCTCCGAATTCAAATAGTAACTCTCCTAAAAATAAAATTTCACAACTTATTCATAACTAGGGTTGGCAAAAAAAATTCGAAAATGAACGTTCGTTCGAGCTCGAGCTGAGCCGATATATAAATCCAAAAAACACGTATATGTCTTTGATTCGAGTCGAGCCAATTTGAGTTTGAACCGAGCTCAAACACATATTTCGAACCGAGCAGACCTGGCTCGAATCAAGATCGGACCGAGCTCGAGGTGGATTTTGTTTGGTCGAACTCGACTCATTAAAGACCCTATCCATAACTCACTTTTAAAATCAGGTGAGATAGATACTTCTAATTATCCGGTGATTTTTCAAATGAAATCACTTTTTATAATATTAAACATAATTAAAGGAATTATACTTCATACTAACTAATAATTTATTTAAATTTAAAATTAATAATTTATTCTACTTTTAATATTTTTCTATTTCATAATAATAATAATAATAATAATAATAATAATAATAGTAATAATAATAATAATAATAATAATAATAATAATAATATTGTTGTATTAATTAATTGTTGCTAGTTCAATAAAACTTCATTTCGGTTAATAACAAATGAATTATTTACTTCTAAATTAATTAAATAAACACATTTTTGTTTTTAGATAAATTTCGTTTCTTATTTATTAAAAAAAAGGAAATGTGTTTATTTGATTAATTAGTTGTCAAACATTTCATTTTTTATTAATTGAAATGAAGTTCCTTATTAATTGAACTAACAACTAGGATGTCAATGAGTCGGGGCGGGTACGGATAAGTCTCCTCCATATCTGTATCCGAATTTTGAATATTATCCGTACACGAAATATCCACGGATAAATTTCCCCCTCGTACCCGAACCACGGATAAAATCTGTACTCGTTGGTGTATCTGTTACCCGTAAAAATACATAATTCAAAAAAATATCGAAATTTGAAAACGATTCAAATATAAAAAATTCAAAATTATTTAAATTGGGGTACCAAATATGGATACACTATTAAAAGTATAGGATAAATTGATATTTTTGAATTCTAGTAAAACGGGTATGGATAACGTGTACACGCGGGGTTTTTCGGGTAAACGGGTATTTTCAGGTATTACGCGCCCGTTCGGATAGGGTACCCGCCGGTATGGGTTTTACCTGCCCCGATGACTTCCCTACTTACAAATTAATTATTACAATAATGATATTATTTATTTAAAAAATATTTATTAAACAAAAAAAATATATTATTATTATATGAAACAAAAAAAAATTAAAAGCAAAATAAATCATTAATTTTAAAATCAATTATTAATTATTAATTTAAAATAAATTATTAGTTAGTATATAATATAATTCATCTAATCATGTTTAACACTCTGAATGTGATTTCATTTGAAAATTCAGTGGATATTTAGAAGTAGCCATGGCACCTGATTTAAAAAATGAGTTATATGTTAGTTTTGGAATATTATTTTGTAGAGGATTATTTTTAGAATTTCGAGAGAAAAGTTGGTTACTTTTAGAAATACTCGATATTTACTTTTTTGTGGACTTTTAAATATTTTATAGAGAAAAATGTATTCAAACAAAATTTTTTATTAATCATTTATTCGTATAATGAATGTCACAGTGCTAAAAGTATATAGGTATTCATATTTTATTTTTCCGGTATCAAGAAGCAGTTCGGATATAATCATATACGGATACAAATCCAAATTATTTTTTCGATTTTTAAATGAAACATATATATTGTATACACATTTTTTCATTCATACCAGTACTAAAAAAAAGATTTAAGTTCTTTTTAAATGAAACATATATGTTGCATATATTCACGACAAAACAATTATGTGAGTAATATAATATAAAAAATATATTTTCAAAATGGATAGTCATTTGTGATTATCTACCCGGATTCGGATAATGCTCGAATGCATACTCGGCTTCGCCTAATAATTCAAGCCTCTTATTCAGATTCTTAACCGTAAAAATGGATTCGGTTCCGAATCCGAATACTATCCAACCCATTAAGAAAATGTATTGTAATTTATAAATTATACATGAAAAATATTAGTGCTATTTTTTAAATTAAATTAAATATTTTTATTAATTTAACTCCTATTATTATTTTTAATATTTTTAATTTTATAATTACTCAATTACCTACCCTCTCCAGGGACATGTACGATGTACCACATCTTATGAAATCCCACTTTTTTGTAGAAACGAACCTCCGATTATGCATAATTCCTTCTTTCCAGATATTAGGTTTTATGGAAATAGATTTCGGGTTACCAGAAACCGGAATGTAATCTCCGATTATATAGAGAAATGAATTTCGGGTTTCAGAGAAACTGAATTTCAGGCAATAACTTCTTCTCTCGTTCCTATTACAAGCGGTTAGAATTAGAAACCCTAACCCCAGAGAGGGAGCTCGGAAACGACGCTTCGAGGAAATGCTCGCTAAACACAGGTAGTCATCCTAATTCATTGATGTATAAGATTAAGAATTCGATGATTTGTTTTGTGATGTTAGTTTCGAAATATAGATCTCAGTCAATCAGTCAGTCAATGATTTCGTTAACAGAGTTTGGTACAGTATTGATTGGTACAATTAGGTACTGCCCAGTTTCAGTATGCGAATGTTTCACTTTCTTTTACTTGATTTGTGTTTTGTTTGCTTGATTGATTCCAATAACCTAGTTCAAAACTTCTTGTGTGCACCTATTCAAAATTCAGATCCAATTCTCTTAAAAACAAAAAAAGATTTTCACCAATTTTCTATGTTTTGCTATGTTTCTAATTTATCGATTTTCATCTTGATTTTGTTATGTTGTTCACAACTAGGTCCTTATGAGGTTTCAGAAATTTTGTAATTCAGCCCTTTTTTTTTGCTTTGTTTAGTTTGCTACTGCTAATAAACCCTGTGGGTCTGTTTTTACTGGGAATACATACACCAATGAATTTCAATGTTATATTTTCTTTTATTATAGGAAGATGAATCAAATTTTGGAAAAAGCCATGATTTGGAATCCAAAAGAAGAATTTCTCAATTCACAAAAAAGTGTTTGACAGAAAAAGGTAAACTCATTCTCAAATTTCTTAATCAAAAAAATTATTATTACAATCTTATATCTGAAATTTCCTGTGCAATTAATTAACTAGCAGCGCAAAGAGGAAAAGAAGAGGCCCTCTATCTTGTCTCATAGCGGTTCAATCCATCTGGCGGGTCCGTCTATCTTGCCTCTAAGCGGTTCGATGCCTCTATCTTGGCTCGTAGCTGTTCAGTGCGTGTGGCGGGACGAACGTTTCGGGGAAAAGCAGGATAGATCTGGGAGGCGGGGCTAGATGGTGAAGAAAATGGAAACGGGTTGGGATTTACTCCCACGAGTCCCAACCCGCCCCGTTAGTAACGGTGGCGGCTTCTTGTTCTTGAATCGTGGCCAATCTCTCCCATGGAGAATCATCACTTTCAGTGTTTTGTTCCTCATCAAAAGCGTCGATCATGGTGCAATCATCAATGTAGTGATAGTTGTCTTCTTGCAAAAAGTAATCGGTTATGTCGATCATGATCACGTCTCCGTCGTAATCATAAATCTGCATGAAATCGAAGTCGTACTCGAGTGCCATTGTGCTCTATCTGTTCTCTGTGCTCTGTGCTCTGTGCTCTGTGTTCTGTGCTCTGTGCTCTGTGCTCTCTGATTACTGAATTAGTTTTCTAATTTTTGTTTGATTTGATGCATCTTCTTCCTCTTATATAGAGGGTCAGTGAGTAATCCATTCTTAGCTTTTTTTAAGCTTCTTAAATCTATTTTTCTTTATTTGCTAATTTTAGTCCTGACATTCATTCACCAGATATGTTTCTAGAAGATAGGATTCGGAGAGAGAGAGAATAAACATTTTATCTGCACTTGGTTTTTGTGTATGTATTGGATCTGTTTGTTATGTATGTTCATGCTGTACATTCACAATAAACTATGTATGTTGGTGCTGTACATTGATAATAATAATAATAATAATAACAAGGTTATACATATATGGATAGTATTGGTATACGAAACTGAAAAATTGAGTACCGCGTTGTCTTATACTTTAATTTTAACATTTTTTTGAAAAAATTGAAATTTAAGTATGTTGCATGTGTTAGTTTCTAATACGTCGAATTTTAAGTACATTTTAGATATATTTTGCGTTATTTAATTCATTGATATTATATGTTATATGACAAAAAAAAAAAAAAATGGGTGTTTTTTTGGATGACATTAATACCAATATAACTTGACGATTTGAATTTATCATTATAAATTGCTTCTCGTTATAATTTTCAGAAGGTACCGATTTAAGGATTGAAAGGCTTGCATATTTCTTTTTCATTAATTTAAGAAAATTATGTATTATTTCAATTAATTACGTTTTGCTTGGTTTATTTGATTCGGTGGTAAATTCATTTTCATTTGCGTAAATATGCTATACTTGGTTTCTCTCGTTCATTAGATTAAATACATACTATTTTATTGACAATATTTCTGTGAATAAATTGATAATTAGCATATTTGACCGACTTGTGTTTTTGTGCACATATTAATTGATATATATTATTGTGCACATATTAATTGATATATGTTAACTTTATTTTCCATATTATTACTTGTTTCTCATATCGTTTTAATTTTTAACAAGTAATACAATTGTAACATGGGGTTGTGCTATTTGTAACGTTAATATTTCTTCGTCTAGAGCGGTGATCTAAATTTGTATCAAAATATTCTTCCTTAATTATGATATGTACTAGAAGCGTAATTATGCATTAATTTGTTTATCTAATATCTTTTTTTTTAATTTAACAACATAAAAGCATAATGCATATTAGATACAAATTATTATTAATATATATGAATACTATTGTTGGTTTATAAATATTCTCAAAATATTAATGTTGAATTATTTATTATAATTATTGAAATTTTAGATTTTCAATATTAATTTACGAAAGATGTAACGAAGAACAAATTAATGAAATGTTATGATTGAAATGCGTGATAAAATGGAGAGAGGTATTTTGGGGAAATGATAGATAATCTGTGTTGCACCGATACGACGATACGGTGATACGATATTTTAAATTTATGATATGATAGATATAATTCAGATTTTTGAAATATCCACGCAACATAGTAAATAATGCTCTAGAAAAAGGAAATAAATAGTTGGTCACCATTTAATAGGACATGTATGTTTTTGTATTTAATTTCTGAACTACAATATTCTTTTGCACAAAACTTCTTCAATGTTCTGTAATTTTATCAAATTCTCTTTGTTTATAATTTTTGGATTTTCAGATATTCATACCTAAACTATTTTAGGGCTATGTTACACGTATACGAATACGGGTATCATATCAAATATGATATGGATACACAATACAATAGTTTAAAAAAAAAACTAGGATACAAATACGGCTATATGTTATTATTTTAATATATTTATATTATATAAAAGAAATAAGAAAATAATTAATTAATAAATTAATAATATTTTTAAATTAAATATCTTGATAATATATAAAATCAACTAAACAATACAAATATCATAAAAATATCATAAAATCACTATAGACCTATTCTAAAAATAACATGAAACTACTTTAAAAATATCCTAAATAATTTTATATAAATTATTATGAGTCCGAATATATTATGAGCCATAACTATAATAGAAAAACATACCTATCACTTAATTAACTAATGTTTTTTTTACTTCGATCTATGTCCCCTCCTACATGAAAGAATGTTGACACAACATTTTGACCTCTTTGAAAGTATCATTTAATTTTATTAATTTGACATTATTTATTCTTTTTTGGAAATTGAAACTAAGTAAAAAAAAAAAGAATTTATATTCAAGGGGGTATTATTGCTATTGCTGACCTCTGAACTAATTAAGAGCCGTCACTCTACAGAACTAGGTGTCCCTGGGATGGGATCACTAATCTACATATATGCCCCTATATAATATCTAATTTACTAAATGGTGACAAAATTATTCAGAACGCATTTTCAAGGTATAAACTAATTTTTTTTTTAAGCAACTTGTAGTTGCATGATATAAATTTTAATTTAGATCGACAATTTTGTTTGACAATCCAAATAACTTTTGACTTTTAGTATTTTTAGTTTGCAAACTATTGAAACATAATATGAATATATAATGTTGATGTTGAATATCAATTTGTTATGCAAAATTCTTTCTTTAATTACTTTCTATTTATTAAATAATATTGATACGAATACAAGTTGCTAATCAATATTTACGCATTGAAATAATTATTTTTTTGTAATTAATGAAATAAACTCATAAAATATTTATAATCAAATAAAATAAATAACAAATATAAAAAATAGAACATGCATATAAAATAGTATAATAAACATATTATGTATATATAGTATTATATTTGTCATCCAAATACACGTAATAGAAATTAAAAATATAAAAAAATGTACTTATAAAATATATAATAAACACATCAAAATATAATAAATATATAATAAGATACAAAAATGAATAGGGATGTTTAGACGATGAAAATCATTTCTCTAATTTCACCATTGTCATCATTTGTACTTTTTAAAGTAATTTATAACTTTATATACATCGTCAAAACATTAGAAAATCATTGATACAAAAATGACATAATTTCCACTCAAGTACATTTACCAACTAGTGGTTCGTTAGCGTTACATTATATACAAATATCGTATCCACCGTCCAATTTAATACCGTTATTTTGATACCAATAACCGCACACAATAATATTATACCATACTCATAATATCTCGATAAGCCAACTCAAGAAAATATACGAATAATTTACTATTGCAAGCCAAATTCTTCCGGTCCGTCTATTTCATGAATAATAATTATTTTCGTAAAATTAAAAACTGACCTAAAAAAGCTAAAATAAATAATCTTGATAAAAGGGTATATTTGTTACAAAATAAAAATGAGGTATAAAGTGGAATATTCCCCACCAAACTTTTTCAATTTCTTTTCCTTTAAAATTCTCAAGACTTAACCAACCCCTTCATTCATTCACCAAACCCTTCTCCTTCTTCTGCCTCCTCTCTAGGGATCTCCGATCCACAAATCCTTATATTCGAGCCTCACTTCCCCCTTCTACTTTTCCTCCATTTCTTTTACCTTGAGCTACAGTAATCCGTCTATTTCTTCTTGCCTTGTGGGTCGAAGCGATCTCCAAAAGCCGCCACCTTTTCAATCCCTCCAAAGATTTCAACCCTCACCAGATCAAAGTCTTTTGTTTTATATACTTGAACCTACCAAATAAAAAATTCTCTATTTTCAATTCAACCCATTGAAAACCCGAGAAGTTTCAGGATACCAACAATGATTTCTACAATCAAGCTCGCTACCATCTCGACCGGCTCCATGGCCGGTCTTCGCGCTAAATCGAGACCAAACCCAAGAACTAGTCAGTTGGTTGTCAAATCCATGAATTCAATTTCTCAATTTGACGATTTGAACAAACCCATTATCTCTCTCAAGCCCCTCTATCTCACTACTACTCGTATCGCCAATTCCATCTCTAAGTCTGATAAAATCGCCCATGATTTGCGATGCAACGCCTTGGAGAAGGATCAAGAAGACAAACCGTCTGTTTCTCCAGCTGCTCAGAAGGTCAAAATCGGGATTTATTTTGCGACATGGTGGGCTCTTAACGTTGTATTCAATATATACAATAAAAAGGTTTTGAATGCTTTTCCTTATCCATGGTTGACCTCCACACTCTCTCTCGCCGTTGGTTCTCTGATCATGCTTGCTTCTTGGGTTACAAGAATTGCCGAGACTCCCAAAACCGATTTTGATTTCTGGGCAACTCTCTTTCCGGTAAGAAAATATTGATCTTTTGTTTGATATCTTTTCATGGTTTTGAAATTTTTTTAATTGATCAAATTATGATCAGATCTACTTTTGGTTTCGTACTATTATCTCAATCGTTTTATTGTCCTGATATTTTGATTTTGGTGAAAGATCAAGCCTTTTTCATTTTGAATCTTACTAAATCACTAATTGAGACATTTCATCGAATAGGTTGCAGTCGCACACTCAATTGGCCACGTGGCAGCTACAGTGAGCATGTCGAAGGTGGCAGTTTCATTCACTCACATAATCAAAAGTGCCGAGCCAGCTTTCAGCGTACTCGTCTCGCGATTCTTGCTCGGAGAAACCTTTCCCGTACCAGTGTACCTCTCTTTGATACCAATTATTGGGGGTTGCGCCTTAGCCGCAGTCACAGAGCTCAATTTCAACATGATCGGTAAGTAAACCCAATTCAATCATGTCTCATAGTTTGATACAACTTTGCAACATAGTGTTTGAATGTGTTGGATTTTTGTGATTTAACACCTCAAGATTTCTTGTGGTTATCTGTGTGTGGCTATTCATTTTCAGTCACATGTAACTTGTTATTTATTGACCACTTTTTAGTAAAACAAAACCCACTAGTAATAAATCATAATTTATTATTTTCACAAGGGGCTAACTGCAAAATTGCGAATCCATTTCAGGGTTTATGGGAGCAATGATCTCCAACTTGGCGTTTGTGTTCCGCAACATTTTCTCAAAGAAGGGCATGAAAGGAACGGCCGTGAGTGGAATGAACTACTATGCTTGTCTCTCCATTCTCTCTCTCATCATTCTCACTCCATTTTCCTTTGCGATGGAGGGCCCGAAACTCTGGGCTGCCGGCTGGCAACAAGCTCTCTCTGACATCGGGCCCAACTTCGTTTGGTAATTATCTTTAATTTTAGGCAGAATTTCATGTGTACCCCTGCAAAACATCATAATTTCATGTATACCCCTCAAAACCGTGAAATTTCATATACCCCTAGAAAACCCTTCAAATATCATGGATACCCCTAAATTAAACTTTTATTTAATAATTTGTTAATTTTTCGTTCAAAATATTTTTTCGTTTTACCTTTATATAAAATATAATAATTACTTAACATTTTGAGAATAGTATTGATTCAACAATGATTTTTGAAAGAAATTATGAGATAGAATTGACAATATTTGATTTTTTATGGTTTTAAATATTATTTTAGAGAAAAAATTATTTATTATCATAGAAAAATAATTTTTAAAATTAGGTAATTGGCATATTACCAACGAGAAACACGTTGATGGTTTTTAAATGATATAATAGGGGTATATGTAATATTTTAAGAATTTTATAGGGGTAATAATGATATTTGAAGGATTTTGAAGGGGTATCCATGATATTTTGAGACGTTTGCAGAGGTAGCCATGAAATTTCAGATTATTGAGGGGTATATGTGAAATTTTGATGTTTTCCAGGGGTACACTTGAAATTGTGCCTTAATTTTATTGTGGTAATGAAAACCTAATTTGGTTGGACCACTTTTGTCATTTTGTCATAACAACAAATGGACTGTTATGAATTTTTGTCATGTAAGGTGTAAAGATAGTAGAGATAGTGTACTCCTTTTTTTAGAAAAGAATCTTAATAATTTTTTATTAGTGAAATAATTATTTTTTTAATATACAGGTGGCTAGCAGCACAGAGCGTGTTTTACCACTTGTACAACCAAGTGTCGTACATGTCGCTCGATGAGATTTCGCCGTTGACGTTCAGTGTCGGAAATACAATGAAGCGAATTTCGGTTATAGTTTCGTCTATTATAATATTTCATACACCTGTCCAGGCTGTCAATGCTCTCGGTGCGGCCATTGCTATCCTCGGAACCTTCCTTTACTCTCAGGTTTCTACTACTTTTTACTTAATATTTGAAAAGTCGTACTGATCGGGGTATATAATATATTTGTGTTGTCGTTTTGTTTTGTAGTCGAAGCAGTAAGTTAAGAAACTATGGAGGCTGCACTGGAGAGTGAAGTTTGGTGGAGTAACTGGAGGGGTTTTTTCGTTTAATTTAGTCGAACCAACATATTGCTAGAGTATTAGAGTAGTAAAATAAAGAAGGCATCAGTGTTTGCTTATAAGTATGGTGGTTGGAAACAATGGTTCTTTGTTGAGAGCAGAGTTTTTTTTTAATTAATTTTGAAAATAATGGATATTTCCTTGCTTGTTTGTCATGACAAAATAATTGTTTTTTTTTTTTTTTATCTCATGTGATTTTCATTTTTTTGTGTAAAGATCGTCGTACTATATAAAGTAGCTTGGTGGGAGTGAAATGTTCGTGTAAGGTTCGCTAAAAAAGGATCGCAGTCATGCAAATTGCGTGCATAAATACAGTGCGAGTACTTAAATCATGCATAAATAGTGCGAGTACTTCTGCTATATATACAAGCTGTTTTAAGCGTGGTTATCTCCATTGTATTTTATCCTTTACTCAGTATAATTGATTCATTTTGAAGTTGCAAATCGATGTCAATTCTTATTTGATATTGGAGAATACTAAGATGTTGCTCTTATTCGATATAATCGGGGTAGACGTAAGGACAGAAACGAGACCATATGGAGCATTCCATGTGTGCATTTGGGAGTACAAGGACGTTCAATATAGAGTGCGGGATCTCGGAGGCAATAAAAAGGTTGAGCACATGTGGACGCATTATTACGAAAATACAGATGGACTCATTTTTGTGGGGGACACATTATTATGATAGTGCATCTGTGACGATGTTCATGGTGGACATAATTGATCGTAATCGTGCTAGCAAAGCAAAAGATGAGCGGTTGAAAAATGCAACGCTTGTTTATGCGAAAGAAAGATCTCCCTTGATGCATTTGAATATTGATTGAATACCGCGAATGACATGCATGGTTAAAATGTATAGAGTGTCTTTATGAGAAACTTTCATTTTTATATTTGTAGCATTTTCATGTACAACTTTGTTTGAAGACTTGTTTTCCTTTACGATTTTGTGTGAAATTTTAGCGCATGTGTATAATGTACGGCGAGTTGTCAAAGCTTAGCTTTAGTATTCTCAATTATTTACGTTTCCGGATTGACCCCAAAACAATTATATTTTCCTTTTAAATTGTCTTTTATATGCTTATTTTCTATACAATTCATAATTGTTATGAATTATATCATAACAAACAAAACATTATTCATTTATTTGATTGTATAATATTCAGTTTCAATATCATCATTTTACCGACTTTTTATATATCTATTTTGCAGATAAGATTTTAAAGAATACATTTGTGCCAATCCCCAATCCAAATATTACATGTTCATTCAAATATTTTTTTTAAGTAAAACCTGCGGTGGTCTTGTGGTTCAACATTTATTGAGTAATATAATAAGTTCCGTATAAAACATTAAATACATCATATTTAAATTTAGATTTTAAGAGCTATCCAAGTTTGGTATAATGATTTTGTTGATGCTACCGATAGATCCGTCCGAACTTTTTCCCCAAAGATCTTTTTTTCCCGCCATATTGTCCATATGCCCGCCTATGTTTTTTTTCCGTTTCTTGATCATCCCTTGTAGCTCCGTTCGTGGTGCTCTTCACGTTCCTCCACAATTATAGAATCGATCAATACGCCGTGTTGTTCTGTCCAACTTTTCCGTAGCATTGTAGCGAGAACGAACATTGCACAAATAGATGAGTTGTTGTTTCTAGTGTTTGTGAACATTGCTATGGTATGGACAATTTTGGAAATCCGAGGAATTATGAAATTGAAAAAAAGAAACCTGAGGAAGTATGAAAATTCTCCATATATTATTATTACCATAATTAAATAATAATTAAGAGAATGATTATTTCATTATATTATTTTCTTGTATTAGATATGACTTAACCATAAATAGATGGACTAGACTAGAATTTTATTCATTCCAACAAATTCCAACAAATACCAATAATTGTATTATTTCTTTCTAGTATAGTAAAATATTTTGAGCGTCGGCGACCGTGATTTTTCTTCTCCAGAGTTTCCACATAAAAATCTTTGTGTTTGTGCGTTGTTCTTGTGTGTTTATTTGCGGTAACGATCATAATAAACATAAGACACATGTTGCCGTATGCGGCCAGCTCCGTTTGGATAAATTTTCTCGTCTTATACGAGCCACATGAATACGATCTTAAGTGGGTTTTAATGATAATATGTGATTGTAATGATATGTAATTAATGTCTAAATTATTGTTGTATTTCTAATGTTTTTAACGACTTCATGAAGAAGTTCTTCAGAGAGCACATGAAACCCTCGAGTGCGAGTTTTTCATTAGCCTGACAAATGTTATTAACTGCTGACGACCTCGAGTGCGAGTGCTCCTTTGGATTAATTGAGCGGCTATTTCTATTTGGTAAACAGAGTCAGTGGGTCTGGAGTCAGTTAGTTAGAGCCTGTAATCACTTGGTTAAGTAATGAAAATTAGATGAATCAAAATTCAAAACCTACAAATTTTGTTTGTCATGACAAAATAATAATTATTTTTAACTTATATTTGATTTTCATTTTTTGTGTGTAGATATTGTCGTAGTAAATTAGCTTGGTGGGAGTGAAAAGTTCGCGTGACGTTTGGAGTCGCGCAAATTGCATGCCTGATGATGCATAAATATAGTGTGAGTACTTCTATGATATATACAAATTGTTAAGTGTGGTCACCTCTATCATATTTTATGATTTATTCGATATAATTATTTCATTTCGAACTTGCAAATCGACGTTATTCTTATTTGATATTGGAGAATACTCAGATTAAGTTATATTAAGGACCGTAAACAAGATCTCTCTGATGCATTGAACAATGAGGAAGTGATTGGCATATTGGGCCGAGACCGCAAGTGGTAGTGTACAGTTGTGCTACCAGTGGAGGGGGTGTCCGCGCAGGATTAGAGGAGATTTTTTGGTGTATCGCCGACAAGGATTAGAGTGGCTTTCTCTGAAGATTTCATGTTAGTGAAGATGAGAGAGGATCGACATGTTGATATAGTTCGGTCTAATTCGATACAACTCATGGTTTCTAGTTCGGTCTAATTTGATATCAGAAAACAAGTTGATCTAGATGATCATTATATACAGAAGATATTATAGAACAAATGACTTTTTTATTTAGTATTTGAGTTAGGTTATGATCATAATCATTTTATCAAACTTAGGTAGTCACGATATTTGTTTAAGGACCGCTCACGATTGACGGATTAAAAAAAATTCGGCAAAAAAAAATACATAGTGTGTTCGAACGCTATGATCATTTGTTCAAACGCTACATTTCATATTCAGTCTTGAAGAGTTTTATACTCTCGAATTGACGAGTACTTTTCAACTCTATTCAAGAAAACTTCAATCACGATGGATTTCGTGTTGAAGGGTTTTCATAAATAACAAAGTATTGTGCGATAACCGATCAATAGGGGAAGAGCAAGACATAATAAAGCACTTCTAGCCTTCGGTGAAATCGGTTTTGACAAACCGAGATATATGGCTAGTTCTCTTCCTTGCGTATTTTTATATCGACAACGTAAATCATAATCACAGAAATTGATGCGTTTCCTTGCGCAGATATCATCCATGAGTACCCATTTTCAAATAAATGTGAATTTTCATTTGCTATTAACTTTGTCTATCTAAAAGTTAACTGTATTGCAAAAAAATATTTACGCCGCTTTCTATGTCTTGTTAATTTTTACAGGATAAGTGAAGTAAATGATGATTGAATTCACTTTTTACTTCATTCTCCTTGTCACACGTGAAGGAGAGAAAGTGAAACAGAGTAACAGTTTTTGAGGTTAATTCTAGACAAAATGAAAAAAATGGAATTTAATTAATTGATTGATGGATTGATTCATTAATTGGAGTCACATTTTTTAATAAGTTACGACTAAAATATAAACACTAGACATTTTTATTAATTAATAAGAACATAATTGACCAAGACCTATAAAAATAAATACTTTACACAGGCCCAATACCATTATTATTTAAACAATCAAATACCAAACAATACAACATTTTGATAAAATTTTATTAGAAAAATATTCAGGCCCATAAAAGCCATGTTTGCCTCCTGTGGCCACAGTTTCTTTTCTAAGGTGTTTCTTTTTCTTGTGCGCGCCTTCCTTGAACTCTCCACACTTTTTGAGTCCTGTCCTTTTCGCTCCTTCACAGGGATGTTAACGAGATGTCTAAAATCCGTATCCTCAGGGATGGCTAATAATCTGTTGAATATTAAACTTACTTTTTAAGTTTTATGTTTTGCGTTGTTTTAATTGTGAAGAGTTTTTGAGAATTTAAGTTGAGAAGTTTTCATAATTCAATTTGAGAGTGTGTGAGAATTTAAAAAATAAGAATTTGTGTTTAGAGTTGATGAGGTGCATGTACATCATTCCATAAATAGATGTGTGTTTTGTGTAAGAATCACAAGAATCATCAAGGAGGAAGAAATAAAATATTTATTTCTCTCTTATCTCTTTTCCTCTGTTCTCTTTATTTTTCTCCAAATACTCCAACAAACTGGTTCCGAAGCACCGTTAGTGAGAATATTATGGCAAATTCGAATTTTTCTTTTCAATTTCTTCGTCTTACGAAAGAAAATTACGAGAATTTGTATTTTCGTTTGAAGACTTTGATTGGTTGTCACGAATATAGGGATGTCGTCGATAAAAACCACACCGAGTATGAAAACGAGACCGCGTTAACATCTGTCCAAAATGACATTTTGTATAAGAGTCGAAAGAAGAATTGACAAATGCTCACACACATTCATCAATGTTTGGATGAATTGATGTTTAAAAAAGTTTCTAATGCGACGACCTCTAAGGAAGCGTAACAGATTTCATAAAATTCTAACCAAGGAACGGATAAAGTTAAGAAAGTGCGTCTTCAGACCCTATGAGGTGAACTTGAAGGTTGGCGGATGCAAGAGTCCAAATATGTTGTAGATTTCTTCTCAAGGGTTTTCGTTTGAAGGATTTGCTTGATTGTCACGAATATTGAGATGTCGTCGATAAATACCACACTGAGTATGAAAAAGATACCGCGTTAACAACTGTCCAAAATGACACTTTGTATAAGAGTCGAAAGAAGGATCGATAAATGCTCACGCTCATTGCTCAATGTGGATGAATCGATGTTCGAAAGAGTTTCTAATGTGACGAATTCTAAGGAAGCAAGGGAGATTTAATAAAACTTCAAGGAGCAGATAAAGTTAAGAAGGTGCGTCTTCAGACGCTAATAGGTGAACTTGAAAGTTTGCGGATGCAAGAGTCTGAATCTGTTGAAGATTTTCTCTCGAGGGACTTCATTTACGGAGTTTTTCTGTGAAAACAATGAAAATTGAGCAGTTTGCTCGTGGCAGACTTTAATTTGGGCATTCTTTGAAAAAACATAATAATTAATTTTTTTAAGATGTTAGACTTCAATTTTTTGCATTTTTCAAATTTTTTGAAAAATACAAATTTGCTCGTGTTAGTCTTCAAGTACTAATTTTTTTTGTGTTAAAAACAAGAAAATTAAGTCTTTTCCTTGTGCAAGATTTCTATTTTGGTATTTTTTTAGAAGAAATTGTAATAAACTTTTTAAAAGGTGTTAGACTTCCCTTTTTTAATTTTCGCAGAATATTAGAAAAAAATAATTCCTTGGGTATGCTTTCATTACCGAGGTTTTTTAGGACAACATGAAAAATAAGTATTTTGCCCGGGTCAGGCTCCAATTTTTTCATTTTTTTTCTTCATAAAAATAGGATAATTTATTTGTTTGAAGGTGCTTCACTTTTTCCATTGATGCTGTCACATCCCAAAAATAAATATGGAAAAGGATGCGACAACCCGCCAGTATACAACTCGTATACCACAGGCTCTCATATGAAAACATCACAAAACAAGATACTAAATTGATTCGAAAACAACAACACATACATATACATACATTACGAAATTAAAATAATAATACAAAACTATTGCGGAAGCATAAAATATCTCAATACAAAACTCAGATATCGTAGAAGTTCTCACTCTCGAAGTACCCGCATCTCCCGATGACATGTCCGTTTCACCTATACTTAAAATATGTAAGTAAAATGATTAGTCACGGAAGTGACTAAGTGAGTGAAATCTCATTAAAAATAGTTATAATAAAAATAAGTACTTTTCAAATAATTCATAAATTAATCTCGTATAACTTCAAATCATAAGTTTCTAAATATATCTCAAAATACTTGCCCCGTTTTTTCAAAATCGAAATCAAATCGATTACCTTGGTATCTAATCATATACATACTTATACTTTTACCCGGGGTGAGGGCACAAATAATTCTCGACTAAAGTGCCAACCCGCGTTGATAGCAAGTCACACACGGACTGGAACAAATCCAAAAATTCGGAAAGCGCGAATTCCCACAAAAATGAGCTGACGACGGATATCCATGCGCCACAGCCAGACCCCTCATGGTTCTGGACTTTGCATTATATCAAGATTGCTACGCAATTCCCTCCAAAGAGCGCCACGGGGTCACGTGACACTACACCTAACAAACTAAAACATACCAGCGGAGCCGCGTAATGTTCTCATATGACCCTCTTTCAAAACCGTAAGCCCGGCTTACGTTTTATCCAAATATAATTCTGCATATATATAGAGTCTCTCGGAGACCCACTTTAAAATCGTAAATCTTGTCTACGCTTTATCCAATTAAAGTCTTTCTAATAATAAAATATTATAACCATATAATTTACTAAATAACTTTCATAAAACGAAACAAGTTTTTTAGCGCAAATTATTTCTGAAAACAAATTCGAAATATACTTTTTATATTGGAATGAATATCCAAATCCAAAATCAGAATTTCACAATTCATTTAATATCATAAATCGTCGTATCTATTATTCAAAATCAGTTCCAAATATATCATTAATATCAAATTCGAAATCATAATTCAAAATCATTATCCAAATCCATTTTATTTATCAAACCCTGAAATTCGAAATCATAATTTTATATATATCACTAATATCATAAATTCTCATAATTATATTAAAAATCAGTTTCTCGAAATATCACTATATCATAAACGAAATAATATACGTTTTCGTAATTCAACACGCTTTTTGGAACTAAATCCGTTTTAATCAAAATAGATATAAATAATAGTAAAAAAGGAGAATAACACTCACAGATTGATCGAACTCGATCGACGCCAAAACGGAATCGAAAATCTAGCTCCGAAATCGAAAACCATTATCGACTGATAAAGAGCACAAACTCGAAACCCAATAAAGTACTTCAATATCGTCTTCCATATTAATACTATCACCTCTCCTAACTCAGAATTTTCTTTCATTTTCTCTCTAGGTTTTCTCTCTCTCTTTACTTTTTTTATGTTCTGGCCAAATATATTTTGGAATGTAGAAATGAATAATGGTATGAACAGTAACTTCGATTGATATATATCCACTCAAGCCCTCAGACACCTCACATGAAAGAAAGGGATGCGGCCCAATGAAAGGCATGGTGCATTTGTTATATAACCCTAATATAACTTTATTAACAAAATTATAATGCACATACTTACATCACCGCCCAAACACTAGGCCCAATCAGAATGTGGAAGTATTTATAGTTTATATGTAACCCTAAAGGGTTAGATATTTACAAATATTCATAATTGTTTGACATGTTTAAAACAAATACCCAAAATAACCTCAAAGTTTCAATATTTACAAACTTCTAAATATAAATTTTCAAAACACCAAATGCTATATATAGCCAAAATGATCGATTCGAAATATTTACAAAGTATAACGACAAATGTCAAAACCCTATTTTTGATATTTATTACATATGCGACATTTATAAAAATAGAAATGATGTGTTAATTTTCAATTACACAGTTTTTTTTGAGAAAACATGAAAGTTACATATTTTGCTCGTTTTGGACATCATTTTTTGCATTTTTCTTTTTCTTTTTATAAATATGAACATTGATTTTCTTGAAGGTATTTTACCTCTCTTCTGCATACTTGCAGAATATTTTAAAATAATAGAAATTTTCTCGTAATATGCTTCAATTACGGAGTCTTTTGAAGTCAACATGAAAATTGAGTATTTTCTTCATGTAAGACTTCAATTTTAGATTCTTTAGAAAAATATGATCAATCAATTTTTTCGAAGGTTTTAAACTTCAATTATTCAATTTTTGCATAATTTTTGAAAAAATAGTATTTGCTTGTGTTAGAGTTGAATTATAGGATAATTGATTTTTTGAACGAGTTAGAATTAACTTTTTGCATTCTTACGGAATTTTCTAAAATCATAGAAATTTTCTTGTGTTATTGGTGATTTGCGGAGTATTTGGAGGAAATATGAAAATTAATTATTTTGATTGTGTTAGATGTGAAATATGAAAGTTAAGACTTCATATTTTACCTTTTCCCAAATTTTTTGAAAAAATAGAAATTAGCTAGTGTTAGATTTTAATCACCAAGTTCTTAAAAAAAATGAAAAAAAATTGGCTTGTCTAATTTTTTTGTTTGTTTTAGACATCTGTTTTGGTGCTTTTCAGAAATATAGGATAATTGATTTTTCTGAAGATTTTTACGATTTTTTGAAGGTTTTTACGTCTTTTTAGAAAAAAATAGAAAATTGAGTCTTCAATCACCGACTTCAGTTTTTGGGTTTTCACAAATTTTTTGAAACAACAAAAATTTGCTGGTGTTAGTCTTTAGTTACGCAGTTATTTCAGTACAACATGAAAATTGAGTATTTTGATCGTGGTAGACTTCAATTTTTGCATTCTTTAGAAAAATAAAATAATTATTTTTGTGTAGGTGTTAGACTTCATAATTTTTATATTAATTTGTATAGAATTTGAAAAAAATAAAAATTTGCTTGTGTTAGTCTTATAGAGTTTTTTAAGAACAACATGAAAATTTAGTATTTTGCTTTTGTTAGCTTTCAATTTGGGCATTTTTGGAGAAAATAAGATATTCAACCTTTTCGGAGTTAAAAGGCTTCACTTTTTGATTTTACAAAATTTTTAAAACCAAATATAAATTTCCTTAAGCTAGTCTTCCATTAAGGAATTTTTGTAAGACAATATGAAATTTGAGTATTTTGCTCGTGTATGATTTCAATTTTTGCATTTTTTAGAAAAATATAGTAATTGATTTTTTACGGTGCTAGACTTCAATTCTTGCAGATTTATGAAATTTTTGAAAAAAAAATAAAATTTGCATGTGTTAGTCTTCCATTACATAGTTTTTGGACGAAACCTTAAATTGAGTATTTTGCTCGTGTTAGACTTCAAATGTTAGATTTTTTAGAAAAGTAGGCTATTTGATTTTTTTGAACATGTTAGACTTTCATTTTATACTTTTTGCGTTATATTAAAAAAAACAGAATTTTTAGGACAACGTGGAAATTAAATATTTTGGCCGTGTTAGACTTCAATTATTGCATTATTTAGAAAAAGATGATATGTATTTTAAGAAGATTTTAGATTTTATTTTTTGCATTCCTGCGAAATTTTATAAAAAAACTGAAATTTGCTTGTGTTATTGGCCATTTAGAAAGTATTTATAGAAAATATGAAAACTAAGTAGTTTACCCGTGTTAAACTTCAACTTTAGTATTCTTTTGGAAATATAATAATTGATTTTTTGAAGGTGTTAGTTAGACTTCATTTATTTACATATTTTTGAATATTTTGAGAAAGTAGAAATTTGCTTGTTTTAGTCTTCAATCACCGAGTTCTTGAGAAAAGCATGAAAATTTGAGTATTTTTCTATTTTCAGATATCTATTTTGGCATTTTTTAGAAATATAGGATAAGGGAAGCACTATTTCAAGAGCTGGTATTTCTGAATCTAGAACAATTATATAAAAATCCCAAAAATACCCTTTTATAATCATGGAATGTATTGATATGACTCTCATCTATTAATTTGTTAACTATATCGATCTTGATTAATCAGTTAAAAACAAAAAAATTATTGACTATATCAATCTTGATTATGTTGGGAATTCACCCGTCCCCGGGCCCGCGCAGCGGATATGAAGGCCCGGCCTGTTGGTTCAAATTTCCTGATAGTTTGATTATTTCAAAACACTGTCATTACTAATGTTTACATCCAGAAAAGTGCAGGATAACATAGGTACGATACGAAGATGAAGGAGGACTTGTGAAGGAGGACTTCATTGGATTACATCAAGAATCAAGACATGAAGTCTCAAGATAAACAAGAAAAGAAGAAAACATGGAAGGCCATTGGAATACATCAAGACTCAAGATGTTGAAGCCTTCCGTGAGTGGGATACGCCACAAATAAACCATAGGTACAAACCTAGTAGAACTCAAGAAAAATCATGTTCAAAATAACAAAGAGTTCAGTCAAGCAGGAAGTGCGTTCTGAACGAACTCAAAGTCCGTTCAGAACGGACTTGCTAAATATCAAAACTTTAAAAGCTTGATTAGAATCAAACATGTCACAGGGATGTGTGCGTTCGAACGAAGAATCATGTCCGTTCGAACGGATAATTAGAATCCGTTCAAACACCTTCTGAGTGCGTTGAACGGACAATCCTTCCTGTGAACGGAAAATGTCACAGGAATGTGTGCGTTCGAACGAACATCCATGTGCGTTCGAACGGACAACCTGGAATCCGTTCACCCACTTTTAAGTGCGTTGAACGGACTCTTGTTCCTGTGAACGCAAAATGCTATGTATAATTGAGTCCGTTACGAACGGACATTGTACGTTCGAACGGACCCAAGATGTACTTGCACGTTATTTTGAAACGGCTAGTGCAAACTTCAAGTGCGTTCTGAACGAACTGTAATGCGTTCGAACGCACTGCAAGTTTTCTGAAGGATTTCTATAGAGAGTATAAATAGAATCCTTCATGGGTCTCTCTCTCCCAACTCTTCATTTTTCAAACATTCAAACCTAAAAAGAGAGAAACCCTAAGCTGTGATTATCTATATCCATTGATAGCTTGAGAAACCTCTTTAGATCATTGATCTACTTTCGATATTCTCCACTAATCGTATCCCACTCACGTGACCGATCACGTTGTAGCTCGATTAGTGAAAAAGTGTAATAGGCTAGTGCAACAAAGTGTAAAGAGCCTAAGCTATAGATCGATAGAAGCGTGTAAATCGATCTAGGCAAATCCTTGTAATCGAGTTGAGTTGGAATTCAATCGAAAGCCAAAAAGAGGCACAAGGCATTCCCGGAGACGTAGGTACTCGCAAATAATTGAGTCGGTCAATTAAGCGAGTAAAGGGTGAGTTAAAGCTACAAAGCAACCACCTACCGAACTTCGTAAACAAACATCTTGTGTCAAAGTGTTTGTACGGTATCATCTTTATCATCTAAATTATTATTTATTCCGCACCATAAATTAGGTTTAAATCTAAACTAAGTATAAGTTAGATTGCCAAATTTACCCCCCTCTAGGTTAGAATTAACCAACACGGCCCGGTTCCCAAAATTCAAGATCACGCCATGATTTCGAGGGTACGATTCAATAGAAGGATAGACGATTACCAGCGTGAAATTGATCACGCACGACGGGTTGATCGCTCGCATCCTTTCCTTCTCCGGTGTCACGTTGGTGACTAGCCCATGCGTCCCATACCACACGTCTCCCACCGTCTTGACACGCCTCCGGTTGTCTTTCGTGCGTCCCACGTCCACACTCTTCCACAGCCAACAGTTTTGCTCCTTCGGTTTGATCACAATCGGAGAGCCACAAGTGTCGCTCCTCTACTTGTATCCACCGTGAGTCGTAGTTCGTCGGTCGCGGATGCAACTGCCTAGACGAAGCACCTGCGAACTTTCTTGATTAGATCGATTCTCTATACCGAGAAAAACTCCTTTTTCTCGGTCTTTCTCTCTTCGCACTCTTTCGCTCTTAGAAAGAAGACTCTCAATATTCTGGATTAATCTTATTAATTCCACAGGTTAGACTGAATGAATTGGACTAGAGAGAGAGAGAGAAACATCATATTTATATCACATAGGATAAGGATGAGCCAAAATGTATGTATATCTCATATACACATTTTCAGACAGAAAACTGCACACACCCATTCAGTATTCTGTTGAAACGAAAATATTAAATCGTCCCAACCGACTTTAACCCTTCACGAAAGTTGTAGATAATATTATTATATTTCCAACCCAATTTGACCTGGCATAATTGGTGTTCGGATGCGAAAGTTACGGACGTTTTACTAACTGTATGTCAAACTGTCGCACCCTTTCGGTATTCCATTAAAACGACACTGATACTTCGTTCAAATGAAAAATATTTCTATATGAAAGTTCTAAATAATCTCATTATATAACTAACCCAGTTTGAACCATTCAAATTGGAGTTTCCCACTGAAAGTTATGCCAGTTTTACTAAAACTGCTTAAACTGAATTTTCTGGTTTTCTTAATAAAATCGTTTCTTATCAATTTAACTATGTATATCCAATATACATATGTGTATCTAATATACACATTATTTATGCCCACGAACGCGTACGTTCGTTTATCCTTGTGTACATTTTACGGTTGATCTGAAACTGTATTTCCTTCAAATTAATTGTTAAAAATAAAACTAACGTCAATGTAAATAATTAAAAATTTATATTCGTCCATCGTGTTCTCTATATTTGAAATAATATCAATGTAAATAAAACCCCTTCATTTAAATGAATGAAATAAATAATTCAAAACAATAATTGAAATCAATAAAAATATTCATTCATACAAAATAACAAACTTTCTCAAATCTAAATCTACTAAAACTAATTAAACTCGATATAAAAAAAGGTGCAATGATCTTTGATCCGTAAATAATCTTACTCACTTATTTGATGTCCAATAATAAAAATCTGCATTATAAAAATAATTTATTAGAGTGAAACAAATTAAAAACTTGTAATTATTTACTTCAAGTCATACAAAATCAACCTTAGGATCAGAAAATGATATTTTGGGAATTTTGATATAGTTGTTCTAGATTCAGAAATATCGACTCTAGAAATTGCGCTTTCCCATAGGATAATTGATTTTTTGGAAGGTGTAAGACTTTACTTTTTGGATTTGTGCGATTTTTTTGCAAAAAAATAGAATTTTGTTTGTGTTACTCTTTATTTACGAAGTTATTTTAGTATAACATGGAAATTGAGTATTTTGATGATGATAGATTTTAATTTTTTTTGTTCTTTAGAAAAATAAAATAAATGATTTTTGTATGGGCGTCAGACTTCACTTTCTGCATATTTGTGAAATTTTTGATTTGTTTTTGCTTGTGTTAGTCTTGCATTATGGAGTTTTTTTAACTACAACGTGAAAATTTAATATTTTTGTTCGTGTTAGCATTCAATTTTGTCATTTTTGAGAAAAATAAGATATTTGAACTTTTCGAACGTAAAAGGTTTCAATTTTTGCATTTTGCGGAATTTTAAAAACAAAATGGAAACTTGTTTGTTTTAGTCTTCAATTACTGAGTTTTTCTAGGATAACATGTAAATTGAGTATTTTGGTCGTGCTAGATTTTAGTTTTGGAATTCTTTAGAATAAATGATAATTGGTTTTTCGAAGGTGTTACACTTAATTTTGTTGCACTTTTTGTCGATTTTTATAAAAAATAGAGATTTGCATGTGTTAGTCTTCAATTACAGAATTTTTTTAGAAATGCAAAGTTTTTGAAAAAAATAAAAAGTTGCTTGTTTTAATCTTCAATTACAAAGTTTTTTTTTGACAAGACATGTAAGTATTTTTCTTGTGTCGGACTTCTTATATTTTTGAAAAGAAAATTGTAATAAATTAAAAAAAAATGTTCAACTTCACTTTTTAATTTTCCAGGAATTTTTGAAAAAATAAGAAATTTGCATGTGTATGGTTACATTATAGAGATTTTTGAGAATAATATGATAAATACGTACTTTGCTCGTGTTAGATTTCAACTTTGCCATTTTTATGAAAATTAGGATAATTAATTTTTTTTGAAATTATTAGATTTCACTTTTGGCATTGATGTGACCGTTTTGCGAAAAAGGAAATTTACTTATGTTTGTCTTGAATTATGAAGTTTTTGATAACAAACATGAACATTGCGTATATTACAATTTTTAGCATCTATTTTGGTATTTTCATGAATATAGGTTAATTAATTTTTTAAGGTGTTGAACATTACTCTTTATATTTTTACAAATTTTTTGAAAAAATTAAAATTTTGGTTTTGATTATTTAATTACGTAGTTTTTTTAGGACTGAGTATTTTGTTTGTGTAACACTTCAATATTTATAATTTTTAGAAAAATATTATAATTTATTTTCTGATGATGTGTTGAATTCACTTTCAACATATTGATAGGTACTTTTTAATTATCTTGATAGAACTGCAAAATTTTTATAATTGTTGGTACATGCATCAATAATGCCTCTTCCCATTTTATTTTAGAAAAATAATTTGATAAATCATTGGTTACTTTATTTCTTTCTAGTGAACTAAACAGACAAAATCAACAGCGAAATATTGAAATCCGCTGGAAGAACAATGCATCATATACTTGAAGTTTTCCTTGCGGAGGGAAAAGCCAAATTCCTTTTGAAGCAAATATACAACAAAACATTAAATAACGTACTACCGAGGTAACATTGCAACAATACAATGTCATTTCTTCGAGACCAATTTTTTTTCAATATATATAACACAACAAACACAATATAAACAACACATACGAAAATGAATATTCAAAGACACAATTTCTAATCATGTAGAATAAAACAAATAACACAAATTCCCACACAATTGCACGGGATAACGCTAGTTTGAAAATATAATCAAAATACACGTATTATCGATTGAGTGTACGTATGAAAACATCAATACATAATTGTTCGTCAATTATACGGATATTATTCTCAAGCGGAACTAGTCATTCCTAATTATATTAATTAAATTATTAAGAAAATAAGAGAATAAAATAATACGTTTCTTTTAAGGTGGGGATTAGCAAACATTATGCGTGGTAAATGAATGACTTCAATTCTTACCTATAATTGTACAAGTGAATTAAATAACGCTACGTTGGCTTGACAGGAGAGTCTTCTACCTAGTTTCCATTACCATCTGTACATTCTTTCATTGTTAGAACGTGGTTTGCCTCCATCAATGTTGAACTAGTAATTACAATTATGACATATGAGTTCATAATACATTTGATTGAGCACGAGACACAAAAATCGTATGTTACGAAAGTTTATGGGTTCAAGTACGTATTAACCGACGAAGGACTGACGGACGAAAGAACAAACGATCATTTTTCATTTATTCATTTTTTTTGTTTTTTAAATTGGAAAATAACATGCTATCCCCGGAATTCATCTGGACGATTTTTGTCAGATATAAAATGATTTGCTTCTCGAGATGTATTATTTTTGTATAAGAATGTTGCATTTAAATATGTATAAACATTCCAGATATTCATGAAAGAATCTAATTAATTTTTTTTTTATAATGCATACATATGATATAAACAATACAATTTGTGGACAATGTTTTAATAGCAATTAACGGATAATCTTTCACTTAAACTATAACTTAAAGGTTACAAATCATGTATTTTTTTGTTAATTTCTAAAAAACATTGTCAAGTTCGAGTCATATATTTGTTATCGTTGATTTTTCTGATTAAATTGAGAAGACTTTTGTCTTTTATCTATTAATATTAATAAAATTTGATTCATGGCATATCATTTATTGTATTATGCATCCAATAACTATCAGTTATCGATATTTGTGCGAACGTACCTGAGACCGGCGAAGTGATATATATAAATATTGACATCTAAATTCTTGATGGTAGGTAAGGAGTAAAACTCTATCCAATGTCCTTGATTGAATATGTAATCTATCTAATATATAATGCAAGGGGATTTGCTGCCTCCTGGTGCAGCCACGTCACCAGGGGCCTATTTGTAAAAAAAAAAAATTTTGTTTATATTTTGGTCCTTTTTTATTTACAAATTGGTCCTTTTTTCGAAAAAAAATTACATTTTGGTCCTTTTTTTTTACATTTTGGTCCTTTATATTTGCATTTTGGCCCTTCGAAGTTTTGAAATTTACATTTTAGTCCAGGGGCCTCAAATTGGTCCTATTTTTAAAAAAAAATTATATTTTGGTCCTTTTTTCACATTTTGGTCCTTTATATTTGCATTTTGGTCCTTCGAAGTTTTAAAATTTACATTGCGGTCCTTTATTATTTTTCTTGCCTGGTGCAGCAACGTCACCAGGGGCATATTTGTAAAAAAAAATATTTTTTTTATATTTTGGTCCTTTTTGATTTACAAATTGGTCCTTTTTTCGAAACAAAAATTACATTTTGGTCCTTTTTTTTACATTTTGGTCCTTTATATTTGTATTTTGGCCCTTCGAAGTTTTGAAATTTACATTTCGTTCCTTTTGTATTTACAAATTAGTACTTTTTTCGAAAAAAAGTACATTTTGGTCCTTTTGTTTTACATTTTGATCCTTTATATTTGCATTTTGGTCCTTCGAAGTTTTGAAATTTACATTTTAGTCCAGGGGCCTCAAATTGGTCCTATTTTTTTAAAAAAATTATATTTTGGTCTTTTATATTTGCATTTTGCTCCTTCGAAGTTTTAAAATTTACATTTTGGTCCTTTATTATTTTTCTTACCTGGTGCAGCCACGTCTCCAGGGGCCTATTTGTAAAAAAAAATATTTTGTTTACATTTTGGTCCTTTTTTATTTACAAATTGGTCCTTCTAATATATAATGCAAGGGGATTTGCTGCCTCCTGGTGCAGCCACGTCACCAGGGGCCTATTTGTAAAAACAAAATATTTTTTTCATATTTTGGTCCTTTTTGATTAACAAATTGGTCCTTTTTTCAAAAAAATTTACATTTTGGTTTTTTTTTTTACATTTTGGTCCTTTATATTTGCATTTTGGCCCTTCGAAGTTTTGAAATTTACATTTCGTTCCTTTTGTATTTACAAATTAGTCCTTTTTTCGAAAAAAAGTACATTTTGGTCCTTTTGTTTTACATTTTGATCCTTTATATTTGCATTTTGGTCCTTCGAAGTTTTGAAATTTACATTTTAGTCCAGGGGCCTCAAATTGGTCCTATTTTTTTAAAAAAATTATATTTTGGTCTTTTATATTTGCATTTTGCTCCTTCGAAGTTTTAAAATTTACATTTTGGTCCTTTATTATTTTTCTTACATGGTGCAGCCACGTCTCCAGGGGCCTATTTGTAAAAAAAAATATTTTGTTTACATTTTGATCCTTTTTTATTTACAAATTGGTCCTTCTAATATATAATGCAAGGGGATTTGCTGCCTCCTGGTGCAGCCACATCACCAGGGGCTTATTTGTAAAAACAAAATTTTTTTTTCATATTTTGGTCCTTTTTGATTTACAAATTGGTCCTTTTTTCGAAAAAAAATTACATTTTGGTCCTTTTTTTTTACATTTTGGTCCTTTATATTTGCATTTTGGCCCTTCGAAGTTTTGAAATTTATATTTTAGTCCAGGGGGCTCAAATTGGTCCTATTTTTTAAAAAAAATTATATTTTGGTCCTTTTTTCACATTTTGGTCCTTTATATTTCATTTTGGTCCTTCGAAGTTTTAAAATTTACATTTTGGTCTTTTATTATTTTTCTTGCCTGGTGCAGCCAGTCACCAGGGGCCTATTTGTAAAAAAAAATATTTTTTTTATATTTTGGTCCTTTTTGATTTACAAATTGGTCCTTTTTTCGAAACAAAAATTACATTTTGGTCCTTTTTTTTTACATTTTGGTCCTTTATATTTGTATTTTGGCTCTTCGAAGTTTTGAAATTTACAATTTGGTCCTTTTGTATTTACAAATTAGTCCTTTTTTCGAAAAAAAGTACATTTTGGTCCTTTTGTTTTACATTTTGGTCCTTTATATTTGCATTTTGGTCCTTCGAAGTTTTGAAATTTACATTTTAGTCCAGGGGCCTCAAATTGGTCCTATTTTTTTAAAAAAATTACATTTTGGTCCTTTATATTTGCATTTTGGTCCTTCGAAGTTTTAAAATTTACATTTTGGTCCTTTATTATTTTTCTTGCCTGGTGCAGCCACGTCACCAGGGTCCTATTTGTAAAAAAATATATATTTTTTACATTTTGGTCCTTTTTTATTTACAAATTGGTCCTTTTTTCGAAAAAAAATTACATTTTGGTCCTTTTATTTTACATTTTGGTCCTTTATATTTGCATTTTGGCCCTTTGAAGTTTTGAAATTTTAATTTTAGTCCAGGGGCCATAAATTGGTCCTATTTTTTTTAAAAAATTATATTTTGGTCCTTTTTTCACATTTTGGTCCTTTATATTTGCATTTTGGTCCTTCGAAGTTTTAAAATTTACATTTTGGTCCTTTATTATTTTTCTTGAAAAACTAAAATAAAATTATAATAAGTTGAACAATATTAATAAAAGAACATTTTGCAAATATTTAAAAATAAAATATCACAAAACTATTAAAAAATACATAAAAAGAAAACTAAAATAAAAAATAGATGTTTAAATAGATATTTTCTATGAATATATTTGCAAGATGTTTATTTATTATCATTTAATGTTAGTTTTTTTATGAATAAAGAATGTAATATTAAAATTATATAAACAAAATATGTAAAAATTTAAATTTTTTTAAATCACTACGTGTTAAGAAGTGTTTATGAATTTTCTTAAAATTAATAAAAAATAACAAAAATAAGTTTTAATTATTACATATGAGATTTGGAGGGTATTTTGGGAAAAAAAAAATTAATATCATCCATAAGGAGTATTTTAAAATAAAAGTTTGGTAAAGAGTTTTTTTTTTTGGAATTTACGAAAAGACAGAGAATTTTTTATAATATCCAAAAAAAATTAGGGGGTTAAAAATATACCAAATCATGGATGTGCGAATAATCATGACATAATTTAAATTAAAGGTTCGAACGAAACGGTTAGCGATGACATCGTCAAACTTTGTTGTTGGCTGACCACACAAAGGACGAAAAATATTTGTGCTAAATATGTAGAGAAATTAAGGATTTGTGAAATTCAAAACACTCTTTTTTTCAGCAATGTTTTCTGAACTATTATGTTCTTAATAAATTTCATGACGACTCATTCGTTTTTTTTCCTTATTTTACTTATGAAGTATAAAATATAGATAATTTTTTTAGCAATAACCGTTTGAATTATTCAAGAAATCCGGCTCTTAAAATATTCAAATGATTTTTGCTACAAAATTTCACTCGCACACAACACACTAAATTACACATATAATAATGATTACAAAAAGAATGTCACATACACAAAATGAACAACAATTTTTTTCAACTACATTACTTATAATCCCGAACAGCCCCGCGCAATTGCGCGGGGGTAATGCTAGTATAAATATAAATTTTGAACAAGAATGTCTTATTATCAGATTTTGAACATTCGGATGTTATTTTGAAATTAGTTTGTATAATATCACGAACCATATAATATCACATATTAAATTCATCAAAATTAATATATATCATGTCGAATATAAATATCTAAATAATATTAGATAATTAAAATCTTAAGTATTTTAATAATTTTCTAATTAATTTTCACAAAATTATGCATGTCTCTTCTAAATTCTCATTGACGTGTTAGGAATTAGTCGTAAATCAAATGAGTAAGAAAAAATATTTTATATATTAATTTTATTAACTCATTTGACATTTACAGATGTGTTAAATCGGATTCGTTTAATAACACAAAATCATCTAATACTATACTTAACATCAAATAACTCAAAATCATCACACCGATACTTAGGTATAAAGTTTTTCTTGATGAGTTGCAAAGTCCTAGTCTTCCACATGATTCTAGTTAATCGAGTTGGCCACATTTACACCCTTACCTGCAATATCCATATATTGTGAAACGTCAGCTTGATGATGTCACATCAGAAGTTAAATACATACGTTATTCCATTTTGAGATATAAATAAGGATTATGTATTGGGAAGCGTTATTTTTAAAATTGATATTTCTGAATCAAAAGCTATTATCCAAGTATGATTATCTACGTAAAACAAGATTGTTGTATATTTTTTTATGTCGAGTTAGTTTAGATAGTTTTAGTAGATTTATATTTGAGAAAGTTGTTATTTTGATGGTTTAATATTATTATTATTTTGATTTTTTATTTTATTTTTATAAATGAAGATAATTATATGTGTATCATATGGATTTTTTTTAAACTAGTTGATATAGTTAAAGACTAAAGTAGATAATAAAATATATTTTTTCACTTTGTTGTTTCATTCTCAAATTTAGAAAATATTCGTTGATTCTAAAATTGTTATGTTTTTGAAGCTGAATATATGTATTAAGTCAAATAGATAAAATATTGGATGGATCAACCAAATCTTTAATTTTAATTATTTACATTGATATTAGTTTCTAATTTTTTAATTAAGATGAATATAATGAGCAAATTAATAAATGAGAAAATTATAAATACATTCAACAATAAAAATGATATAAAATATTGATAATTGCTCTAAACTCAGAAATATCAGCTTTAGAAATAGTGGTTTCTTTAATTAAATTAACGATTTAATTGATCGTTTGACTAAATTGATACGTCAATTAACTTGTATAATATTAACATAGTGTAAATTATTTATATGTCAATCAATATTTAATTATTAAAAAAATTTAATCAATCAATTTAATAATTTTTTGTCACGTCATCAAACATGTTAGGATGAATTTGAATGGTCGATTATATTTTCTCATTTAAATATATAACTATTATCAGTGTTTCAGAAATCAGGTTTGGTGGTCGATTAGTCGCCGACGAATCGCTAGTTGATGGTCCGCCGTCTCGATAACCCCTTGACTTTTTGTGCTTGGTGGATTTTCGCCAAGCATCCGCAAAGCGTCCGTCAAACCGATTTTCAAAAGTTTATTTTTTGGCTAAAATTTTCAAAATTTCACAAAAAAAAATTCTTTTATTTATTTTTTTCAGATTTTTACACAAAAATTATTTTGTGATTTAAATTGGAGTTTCTTATTTTGTGAATTTTGTTTTTGTGTTAATCTTATATTATGATATATTTTATTATGTTATTTTAATTATCATTTAAGATTATGTGGTGTGGTGTATTATCTAGTTAAATTATATTTGAGATTTATTTAAAAAATTATGATATATTTTTGTTTCACTAATTTTGATATTAAATGTGTAAAAAAGTAAAATCCGACGAGACCCGTCGAGATTTTCGATGCTTGATGATTCCCTGTCGACGCCAAGTGATTGTAACATTGACTATTATACAAAAATATTACCATGAGGGCAAGAAATCTCCCATGCATCCTTCGTTCTCATATGCCCAAATTGTCGACGAAAATCTTTTTTCTTTGTATTTATGCCCAAAATTCAAAGTAAATACATCCCTAAATTCTCAGAAAGTGACCTATTTTGAACTTATCTTACGTCGGCCACATAAATGAATGAAACCATCTAATTATTTCATTGACGAGCTATATTGTGTGTCCATACTGAAATAATCTGTGTTGCACGGATACGCCGATACGGCGATACGGCGACGCGTATCGGATACGGCGATACGGCAATTTAACATATGATTTAGGATACGATACGGATACGGCGATACGGCTAAATTCGGTTTTTTGGAGTATCCGCGCAACATAGGAAATAATGCTTCGTTGATTTGCCACTGAGTTATAGTTTTCTCTGTTATTTCACGTGTCTACATCGTGTGTCCATATTTATATCTTATCTGCATCTATATATTGCTTATCTGCATCTATATATCGCGAACGTCAGCTTGATGATGTCACGTCGAAAGGTCACACAACTTGTCCCAAATGGATTTTGAATTACATCCATCTTTCCCTTAATTCATATTCCGTAATACTAGTGTGTGAGTTTAATAATTGTAATACTTTGGTTATTATTAGTATCTTTTTTTTCAGAAATTAGTTAGTTTAAATTAGAGGCCATCTACTATATTATGCCTCAACAATTTATGATTTTTATTTTCGATTTTATCATGTAACATCATAGTATTGGTAATTAATAATTAATAATCTAATTCATACCAAATTAAGTTCAAATTGATATGTAAAAAGGAAATTAATGATTAATTGACATGTATTTTTATTGGTATGTTGAAATTAATGATTAACTAGGAGATTACTCGAGATTTGCGACGATTTTTTTTTTTTTTGTCATACACATAATAAATATATACAAATAATATATAGTTATGATTTTTCGGGATCGAACATAAGACTTTGTATAAATAAAAATCAAATTGAGTAAGAAAGTTTGATGACGGAAAAATTATTAAATTATTTTTGAATCCGACACAATGTGAAATATTAATTTAGTATTTTAATTCAACACATACAAGAAAGAATAAATTTCACTATAAAATAATAAAATAACATTCGTGGACATAAATAAAAAACAAAATCATATAATATTTTAAATTTTTATATAAAAAAATAAGAATAATAACATTGTAAAAGATCAGTATTATTAAATTTTTTTTTTTTGAAGATTAACATGAAATTATTTTAAGCAAAAATACTAATATAACATACTTAGTTGTAATTATATTTATTTTTAGGGAAATTTACAAATAAACCACTAATTTTTCTTGAATTTACAAAAAACGCCCTAACTTTTGAGAACCTCAAAAAAAAACCCTACATACAAGATTTTCTTTTCAATTACCCCCCATAGGAGTATTTCATGATATTACAATTTTTGAACCAAAATACCTCTCTATTTTTTATCTTTACATTTAATAAACATATTTTTATATTAGTTTATTAATTTAAAATCATTGTAAATATTTTTGTAACATATACTAATTTAAAAAAACTATATGTCATATACATAATCTCAATCTTTTGTTTATTATATATTTTATCATGAAAAACTAAAATTAAATAAAAATATGATATAAAAAATATTCCTGGAATTATCTTGACAAATTAATATTATTGTAGTATTTAATTTGAATGTTAAATACTTGTTAATAAAAATAGTTACTAAATATTAATTTTTACCAAATTAGCGATGCATGAGTGAACATCAAAACTAGCATTAAAATAATATTGTTGTTAGTTCTAATTTCAACAACTAAATTTATTTCAGCAGTTTGTTTTGTAATAATTATTTTTATTAGGAAAAAGTCTGATTTAAACCCCTCATTTATTGTCATTGTTCAGTTTAGTCCCTAATTTATTTTTTGAGTCACTTTGCCCCCTTATCTTTTCGTATCATTCATTTTTGCCCACTTTCATTAATTAGTGGATGATGTGGCAATTAAATACCATGACTGGATGAGTGACATGGCACTGATCGGTGATGTGGAAAAAAAATTTAATATGACAATAAAACTTGAAGTTTTGAAAATAAAAAACATTCATCTTTCTCTCTCCACAGCCCAATAAACCTCAAACTCTTCATCTTCCTCATTTTCCATTCAATGGTCGTATCAAGAATCTAAAATCAAACCCTAGCCCCTTTTTCTCCTGTTGGCTCTCCATCTTCAAAGAGCTTCTCTCATGCATTAAATTTATTTTTCTTCGTAATTGATTGGCAATCTTAATCAGGTTTCGTTTGCTCTTTTCCTCTCTGAGTTTTTTTTATTGAGAATTCTTTTACTTTTCAATTGATTGGCAATCTCAATCAGCTTCTCTCATGTATTAAATGGACATTTTTTCACATAGGGATTTTTTTTCTTTTATCACAGATCTTCAGCACATGGATGGTATTGAAGTTAATTTGTTCTATAATGGTCAATTCGTGCAAGATGGTAAGAATTGGAATTACGTGAATGGTAAATGGGTGAAGTTAGACCATTTTGACATTAGGATGAAATATCATGATCTTGTGCACGTTGTGGCGAAGAAATTGGGATTGAATGACTTTTTCAAGTTATTTTATAAAGGCGCAACAAACAATTTTATAAATGTATATTGTGATAAATCGATAAATGAAATGGTGTCGACAAAAAAGAATGACGGGTTTATTGATATATATGTGGAAGATGTGGTGATCGGTGAAGAGTTTGGTCTTACACATGGTAATGACATGAATTCAGATTCTCGAATGAATGTGCATTATGATGAGGGGACAGAGAAAGAAATTAGGGAAGAGAATTATTACAGTGAAGAAAATGCAATTGAATATCTTGATTGTGAATACTTCGAGTCTAGTGAATGTGGTAGTTTTTTTGATAGTGATGATGAAGAAGATTCAGAGGATGCAGTTAGAGAAAAAAGTAGGTTCAACGAGTACAATCCGGATTCAAATCCATCAGAATTCAGTCTCGGCATGAAATTTACAGGGGCTAGGGAATTTAAATTGGCAGTTATCAATTATGCTATCAAAAATTCGAGAGATATTAAGTTCAAAAAAAATGAGCAGCTAAGAGTTAGAGCTGTATGCAATTGGTCCGGATGTGCTTGGGTTTTGTTTGCCTCTTTACACAAAGCAAGTGGTCATTTCGTCGTTAAAACCTTCAATTCTGAACACACGTGCTTGCCTTCTTTTAAATGTGCTCGGGTCACCGCACCGTATCTTGCAAAGGCCTACAAGGAAAGAATTTTATCACACCCAGGATGGAAATTAAGAGAAATGAGAGATACAATAAAAAATGAGATGTCAATTGATGTTTCTCTGAGTCAATGTAGAAGAGCGAAATTATGTGTAATGAAAAATGAGTTTGGAAATTATAAGGAGGAATACACGATGATTTGGGATTATGCCGAGGCATTGATTAAGTCCAACGAAGGTAGCACTGTAAGAGTTAATGTGAAACGTGATGAAATGGAAATACCATATTTTTGGAGAATGTATATTTGTTTTGATGCGTGTAAGAAGGGGTTTTTAGCCGGATGTAGACACGTAATTGGGTTAGATGGTTGTTTTTCAAAAGGACCCATCAAATTTCAAATTTTATGTGCAATTGGGCGAGATGGTAATAATCAGATGTATCCTATTGCTTGGGCTGTGGTGGATGTGGAGAATACCGAAAATTGGAAATGGTTTTTAAATTTACTTGGAGAAGATCTTAATATGGGCAGAGGCTATGGTTGGACTTTAATTAGCGATCAACAAAAGGTAATTTCATCAAACATATTCTAATGTAGTCAATAAACTCATGTGTTTTTCTTTAACTGTAGGGGTTAGAGAAATGTATCAAGCTTCATCTACCTTTTGCTGAACATAGGATGTGTGCAAGGCACATATATGCTAATTGGAATAAGAAACACAAAGGGGGTGATTTAAAGAAAAAATTCTGGCGGTGTGCATGGTCGTATTCACTTGCACAATTTGAAGAAAATCTTGGACTACTTCGTGTCGAGTCAGAAGAAGCCGCATTGGATCTTTTAAAAACCGACCCCAAGCATTGGAGTAGAGCATATTTTGAAGATAATGTGAAAAGTGATATTGTTGATAATAACCTAGCTGAAACATTCAACAAGTGGATTTTAGATGCTAGGCATAAGCCTATTATCACTATGCTTGAGCAAATAAGATGCATGGTGATGTCCAGAATAGCAACAATAGCCATTGAAGGTCTCAAATATGCAAATGATATTTGCCCGAACATCGTAACAAAACTGAACAAGAGCATTAAAGCTATGAAAGACTGCAAAATGCAATGGAATGGAAAAAGTGGTTATGAAATCATTCATATGATGAAAAATGAAAGAGATGAAATCAAAGAATACAGATACGTTGTTGATATGGAAAAATTAACATGTACTTGTAGAGTTTGGAATCTTTCGGGCATCCCTTGTCCTCATGCCATATGCGCCATACGTCATATGGGAAAAGAACCAATGAAATTTGTGTCATTTTGGTACAATAAAGCACTACATCAAGAGATGTATTCTCATTTCTTGCAACCGCTTGTTGGCCGACAAGATTGGCCAAAGACTATGTATGATCGTCCTCAACCACCCCCTCATAAAGATATGCCCGGTAGACCTAAAAAACATAAACGGAGGGAATTAGGTGTAGTGCCGAGGTCAGATGGTCGTACACTTACAAGAACGGGACAAATCGTGACATGTGGGATTTGTCACAAGCAAGGACATAATCGAGTAACTTGTTCTCTAAAAAAGGTATGACATTCAATTTTAGATCTTTAATTTGTGGATTCTTAATCAGCTTTTTCATCTCATTTTGTATACAGGAGGTCGGCACAAAGGATAAGAGGAAACGTGATAATTCATCGGCAAATTAGAATTTGGATGTCAAAATGAAGTAAACTTAAGAGCATATAGTTTTATGTTTTGTAGTCATATCAGTCATTTAGAGTTATGAAGTGGGGTACTATGAATTCTAAAATCTTTTTTTTTTATGTTTTCTGTTTCCTATTTGAAGGACATGTTATGATTTTTGTTTTGCTTTTTTTAATCTTTCTTTAAATTGATTTGATATTTGATATTTTCAAAATTAAGTAACATTAGTAACATTAGTAAGTGATTTTAAATTGATTATGAGCGTAAAAAATGAAATTAGTTTAATATATACTCATCTTACATTCAAATACATAGGAAAAAAGTGATTTTATATTATTTTTTTTTTAATTTTATTGCCACGTCATCAAAAAAATCCTACATCATCGATCAGTGCCATGTCACTCATCCAGTCATGGTATTTAATTGCCACATCATCCACTAATTAATGAAAGTGGGCCAAAATGAATGATACGAAAAGATAAGGGGGCAAAGTGACTCAAAAAATAAATTAGGGACTAAACTGAACAATGACAATAAATGAGGTGTTTAAATCAGACTTTTTCCTTTTTATTAACTATTAGTAAATTAGCTGATGAAAGCAATAGTTGTTAATAAAAATAGTTACTAAAAACTAACTACTGAAATAAAAATAGTTACTACAAACGAGCTGCTGAAATTAAAATAGTTGTTGAAATTAAAATTAGCAGCAATATTATTTTAATCCTAGTTTTAATTTTCTTTCATTCATTGTTAATTTGGCAAGAAAAACTATCCAGTAACTATTTTTGTTAATAACTATTTAACATTAAAATTAAATACTAGAATAATATTAATTTTTCAACATATTTCCAAGAATATTTTTGTGTCATATTTTTTTTTATTCTAAAATATTTAATAAATATAAGATTAAAATTATGTATATGACATTTATTTTAAAATTAGTATATGTTAAATATATTTAAAGTGATTTTAAATTAATAAAATAATACAAAAATATGTTTATTAAATTTAAAGATGAAAAATAGATGGGTATTTTGATCCAAAAAATCGTAATACCATGAAATACCCCTATAGGGGGTAATTGAAAAGAAAACCTTGTATGTAGGTTTTTTTTTGGAATTTCTCAAAAGTTAGGGGTTTTTTTGTAAATTCAAGAAAAGTTAAGAGGTTATTTTGTAAATTTCCCTTATTTTTATATATTTTTTTACGTAACGATTTTCATAATTTTAACTTAGAGAAAAATATTGAATATATGATAATATGGATCTCAAAATAAAGATAAAATTCAAGTGAATATATTTCTTGATATTGTTACATTATATTATGAAAAATACTAACAATATTTGATGTATGTTTTATGATATTATATATTAATTTATCAATGTTAGATATTTAAACTCTTCACATTTTATTTATATTCACAATTGATCATCCAACATATGGCGAAAAAAAAAATTCAAAATCAAATATAACTGGTCCAACATGAACATAACGAATAATATTTTGACACATCATCAGTGTAAAGTGATGTGGCCTTCTAAAATTGTTTAAAACTATGTGTAAAATAATGAACACATAAATGTCTACAAAAAAAACATAATCACACAAAATCAAAAGTTAATTCATGATTCATATGTTGACACATAACATAATTTAATGATTGAAATAATTGTGATGATATAGCATGAGGAGATTCCATAAAGATGAGTCCAAAATAAAATGATTGATAAATTCGTTTCTATGTGTTAATTGTGTTGTTAATAATTTCTACTAACTATTCTCAAAATATGCATAGAGATGATGGAAAAGATAAGTCGAAGGGGCAAAAGTAAAAAATCAAGATTATATAAAAAATCAAATCGAATGGATTTTATGTTATTAACAAGTGACTATTCAATTTACCAAAATGTGTACTTGTTTATTGCAAAATACAAATTTCTCATATTTTGATTCAATTTTAACTCGAGAATTTGATTTAATCTAGTAACCATGTATTGAAATCAAGATTCTTACCTTATTTTTTTTCTTAAATGAACCTAGAACACAAAACGTAATTTTGCAGCTCATTTCTCACCATACTAAAGATGATAACCATACTTAGTACTAGGTGGAAGTTAGGGCCGCCGATAACAAATTTTTATTAAAAAAAAAAGTATCCGTGGCGTAATTCTTTGGTAGTAACACTACTAGTGGTCGTATGTTCGAAAACATGTACAGTGTCCCGTCCATAAGACATTATTTAACGATATTCATCCTTAAGTCATACAAATATATGAATGAAAAAAAATACTTAAGCATTTATTATGAAAATATTATAGTTGCACAATTAATGGTTCCATAAATGACTGAAATCTATTTATATTTCATAATCAACGAGCTAAAATAAATAATATGATGTGGAAATGTGGATGATAAATAAAGATTAGGGGTTATTTTCTCGAGGGAATTACTCAAATAAAAGATAGGGGGTTTATTGCATAATTGTAAGAAGAAAATTAAATAGAAATGTGGAAATGTGTGTTAAATATTTCTTCAACCTATTCATGGGTTAGCATAATTAGATATAAAATATATAAAATGTTAAATTATATTAGATGATAAATCATGATAGGTAGTGAATCGTATTAATTCATTAATTAATTAGACGATAAACTGTATCTAGATTATTTATCTAATTTTTATTGTTTCATTGTAGACATCATAACTCATGTTTATTTGAAAAAAAAGTATATTCATCTTCAATCCCTGTACAAAATAAGATTTTAATTTATATTATTTTGACTTATTGTGAAATTGTTTTTTTTGTAAAATAAGATTTTTTTCGATCCCTGTACAAAATAAGATTTTTTGGTAAAATAAGATATTTCAATCCCTGTACAAAATAAGATTTTATTGAGGATGTCTTGAATTACGATCACCCAATTTCTCGAAGATAATTGATGTGGTCTCATCCATCTATAAATAGGGCCTCATGTCCTGGATGGTTCCTCACACAAATCAAATATCTCACTCATATACAACTAAACCCTACTAAATTTCTCTTCTCAAACAAGAATGGCCTCCACCAAACGCCAACCCGACTTAACTAGGGCTTTATCTAGCATGGCTTCTTTTGGGAAACCTGAAAACTCTTCGATCACTTCCGGAATAACTACTGGCACTGGAGGATCGAATATGCTTGAAAACTCTTCGATCACTTCAGGCAACATTAATGACATCGAACAATCGGTGATGCACGGAAACTCTTCGATCACTTCAGGTAAAATTAATGGCATCGAACAATCGGTGATGCACGGAAACTCTTCGATCACTTCCGGGATAATTACTCGCACCGGAGGATCGAATATGCTTGGAAACTCTTCGATCACTTCAGGCAACATTAATGGCATCGGACAATCGGAGATGTCTGAAAACTCTTTCAACACTTCGAGCTGGGAAAAAATGACGAGGTTAAGGACTGAAGAATGGAGGATGTCCACGCATTACAAACTGGAGAAGAAGATCTCCAGCGTGCACTCCATTGTTTCCGAGAACATCGACATCGAACATCTCTGGTTCGCAACCAAAAGACTTCTCATTGCAATAGCCAATCAAAGCAGAAAGGTAACTTAATTACTTTAATACAAAAGAAATATCTAAAATATACTTAGGCATTACTGTGATCAACACTAACTTATGTTATTGTTAGATTAATAGGTTATGGATTTGGGTTTTATAAAATATGAGAAAGTACAGGAAATTGTTTACCAATAGGCAACAATAACATAAACAATATTTCTAAATTGAAAATAAACAATATGAAACCAACAAAACAGCCCTGATCTGGGATTTTATATTTAATACTTAACGAAATTTCTGGCATAAACAATAAAATAAATGATAAGCTAAAAAGTAAATAGTTAAATGTAATTTTTTGGAGAAGGTTAATTTCTTTGCTTTTGTATTTTCAGGAAACAATTCAGTGTACTGAACACATTGACGTTGTCAAAGTCAACAAAACACTTCAGAGAGTAGGCCAAACAGTCAACAAAATAGCCCGCGAGGTTGGCATTTATATCCTTGTACAAAATAATTAGGGAAATTATACTGTGCCCTGAGATTCCCCCACTATTCACGATGGTGAATAATGGGGTATGATATTAATATTCATCTCCAATTCGTATCCTTAATTTCAATTGACGGTTAATTGTGTTTTGAATTAACGGTTAATTCAAATGTAATTAACACGTAATACAATTGTATTAGTCATCAACATAATTAATAATTTTAATTAACGGTTAATACAATTCACCGGGTACAATTTTGGGAAATTTCAATTAGCCCCCCGTATCGTGAATAGTGGGGAAAAGGGGGCACAGTAAATGGCCTCAAATAATTAATTCTTCCTAAATTACTCCTATGAAACATGTATGCCCCCGCCCCCGGTACTCTCTCCACAAGACTTGATGACATGCCATAACATTTAAAATTTGATTTTACACATACATTTATGAATTGATATTTTAATTTAAAATTTAACTATGTTAATTTATGATTTAATATTTCATTAAAATATCAAATCATAAATTAATGTGTTAAAAATTAAGGTATTAAATTATGTTCACGTCATCAAGAGTTGTGGGGAAGGTAATAGGGGATGTCCAACATTTTCCTTAGTTTTATATCACGAAATGGGCAAAAAAGTTCAGAAAACTAACAAAACATTAGAATTCGCATCATAACTTTTTTCAAGAAATAAAAATTTCAGAAAACTACCAAAACATTAGAATTCACATCATAACTTGACATCTTAATATCGTATATCTACGCAGATATCATCTAAGCGCTCGGGCTTTAACATTCGTGCCATGGATGATAATAGGACGCTCGGCCTGCTCGGGGAATTGAGTCAATACTCGTGGCATGCAAAGCTGGCTGTTTTTGCAGCTGCTTTTGCAGTCTATTACGGCGAGTTTTACGAGACCTACCAACTCTATGTACATGAAAATGAACGCGTGTGGGCAATTATGCTCATCAAGCAACTCCCTTTTGCCATGACGAATTTAGGGATAAGAAATTTGCTCGAAACTATAAGTGTCTTTGTCGTTAAATTAGTTGGTCTGGTAGAATGCGTGATTGGATTTGGAAGCCTTTCAGAGCAGTATGATCTTCGAGCTTACATGATGGATATCAAATCTGCTGCTTATTGGGCTATTGATAGCATGGTCTATTGCAGTTCCGAAATTGCTGCACAAATTGCTGCGATTAACAGCCAGTGAGTACCATAAAATTAGTAGTTAATTCCTGACATTATATTTATTCCTCCTAGCATAATGCTGATTTTGATTGCTTGTTTCAGTAGCGCACACATTCGCATCGATCAGTTGAAGTTCGACAGCCATATAAATAGACTTGTGAGCATCTACGAGTTTCTCAATCGCGAATATTTATCTTACAAAACACGTTTCGGTGAGTTCGGGAGATCCATACAGCAACATTATAATAACTTCTATGTATAGTTTGCTTTGATGCACACATTAAATATCTAATAATATGTTGATTACATTTATACACAGACGGGGAGGCATACATGGATAGATACCAAGAAATACACCGGATCTTCGTGAGTGTCGATCACGTTGACAATGTTGAAACCCTAACGGTCCTGATTGGCTCTAGCATTACCGAAAATTGCCTCATTATGGAAGGTCCAACCGACATAAGGCGGTGTATAGGAGATCTCCATGGGAAGAAGACGATGTTCCTCTTCTCGAGCCTCTCTATTAGAGAACAATATTCCGAGGATTTTGCGTTGATCGAAAGGCACTATAGGAATATCAAAAAATGTGGTTATGAGATTGTGTGGCTCCCCATATTCGGTGATGCGAGTTGCTTGAGTTCCGTTGAGTACATAGAGTGGGTTCAGGAAAAGAAATGGTATACTCATGCGATTAGCTATGAATACATGTGGAAGGTAGATAAGGTATTGAAAGTGTACTTGCAGAAAGAATGGGGGTTCGATGGGAGGCCAATGCTGACGATGTTTGACGCTAAGGGTAATTTGATTTGCAAGAATACCATTCATAACTTGTGGATGGTGAGTAGCCAAAGTGTTGAGGTTGATGAATTTCAATTTATATTTGGTGGGGATATGAGTCCATGTGGTTGGTCGGAGCAATGGTGGATCAACTGGTGCAACACGAACCAGACATGGGGGATAAATCTCCTTTGCCAAGAACTTGATGTTGAAATCTCTCAATGGGTAAGCTAAACTCATCCGAAAATTAATCGGCAATATTTTGTTAAATTATAAAAGATAACCAATTGCATGCGATATAAAATATAAATATCATTTAATGTCAACTTTGAAACAGTTTACAAGCAAGAAGGAAATCGTTTTCCTATACGGGGGCAAGGACATCACCTGGTTCAACGAATGTAAAAAATTATTGCGGACTCTATTCGGCAAAACGGGAATTAAATATAATGTTGCTTATGTTGGTACCGTCAAGGAGAAAATAGAGGGTGTTGTTAATATTTCTACTTCCAAGGCAGGGATATTCTGGTCTCGTGTTCACAGCATGGTCACGAGTTTCAGCATGTACAAGAGTACTCTTGGCGAGGCATCGATGACAATGCTTTCTAGTTTGGTTTCTCTTCTCAGCTTACAAGGCAGTGGAGAAAATTGGGTGGCTTTCGGCTGTGGAGGCATGAATGAGATGGTACGTACTATCGAAAATACTATCGAAAATATAAATCAGTAAACTCTAATTTCCCCTTAATTATGAACTATTTTTTTTTTCCTTTTTTATCATCAGGTTATATGGCAGGAAGCTAAACTGAGAGAGACCCTTGAGATCATTGTCAGTACACAATGTGTCGATGCATGGCAGACTATCATCTCTAACGGGACCTTCATTAATGAAATTTATGCGTCGTACACGTCTTGGTTCATGGAATACCGTGCAATATTTGCACATTGCTGCAAGCTCCACCTTTCATCAGAGGCTGGACAGGTTATTTTTTTTCCCACTAAACGAAAATTATTTACAAACATGTATAAATTAATTACTGAACTTCCATTACAGAAATTGTATGTAAATACGCATTATAACATACTTGTGATCTATCATTAATTTAATAACTAATATATTTAAATCTTTATGCAGGTGGTTGGAGACGTGAAATGCGCGTTTTGCAATTCTTACATGAAGAAGATGGTGGTTTATGAGTGCTGCAAGCAAGAGGAAGTACATCTCGTTTTGAAAGAGAGCCGCAAAAAATACGAAGAAATTCTCATGTCAAAGAATGTAGAAATCAAGCAGATTGGATCAAATGTTGCGGCGAAGAAGGAATCTGCATGATGAGAAGGCAGTTCCTTGAGTGGTTTGCTATTTTATCTATTTTAAAATAACCGGCATCGATATTGCTGAGGCGTATTATTTCCATATTTTGTGTGTTTGTTGTGTTAGCTAGTTATCATGCATTTAGTAATGCATTTTATTTGTGTTTTTTGTTTTAATTGTTTGTGTCACAGTACTGGTTTGTTTGTTATGGGTTTGTATGGTTGATTTGTAATTTGTAATACTTGAGCACATGTAGCTGTTAAGTTTATGCATGATGTATTGTTATTAATTATGAATGGAGTTGCCTTTTATCAAGTTGGAGAGGCTTCGAAGTCTCTCATCCAAGCATTTAATTAATTAATATATAATTTTTTACTAGTATTTATTTATTTTGCTTCTATATGTACTTATCTATTCCTATTTTTCTATTTTTTCACCGAGGCCCGTATCTAAAGAAATTAATTCAATATTGCAATTTTAAGCTCAGATATCAAACCCATCATACGATAATTATAAGATATGTATCATCTTAAATGTTGAGCCGTCTTATTCTTCTTCCACGTCCTTGGTGTGATGGTGGCCGTTCGATCCAGCGCCGTCGTTTTTTTCCACTTTTTGGAACACCCTGCGATCTACGCCCTTGGCTTGCCTTTTGCATGCGAGATGGTCATTGGCGCGTCTTTGCGCGACACGTACCATTCTCATGCTTTCATCGCTACGGTTGGTTTAGCCTGTTTGGGTGTTTTGTTCTTCGTCCTTCGTCTATTGTTTCTGCTTTATCAATTGCGTCTTCTCCACGGTATTTTGTTGTTCCTCTTACGCGTTCGATTTGTTCTTCGGCCATGCTTTTTGCTTGTCTGCTTTGTTGGTTTTAGCTGGCCATCTCTTCTTCTTCTTTTGGTGCTGGCCATCTCTTCGTCCTTCGTCTATTACTTCCGTATGGACTATGGATCTCTTCTTCTTCCTGGGTCTGTGTGTATGTTTGTGTATTGCTTTCGGGTATGCTATTTATTTGTGGGTTGTTACCGTGCACATTGTCATCTTCTGGACTTTGCATTTTGATTTCTTGCATTTTATTGTTCTGCTGCGCTAGGATTGGCTAAAAAGATCGAAGATCGACGTTCGTTCGAACTCGGCTCGAAAATCACTCGAAAAAAATTCATTCGAAAATTGACTCGAACAAACTCGAGCCGAGCCGAGCCAGCTCGAGCCAAAATCGAGCTCGAGTTCAAACAATTTTGCAGATATACCCTTATAAAATAATTTATTTATAAAATTAGCCCAACCCAAATAACAACAGCCCAATTCTCCAAAAAATTTGGCCTAACTCTACCTACCTCTCTCCCTCTTCAATCTTCATTTGTTCCTGCCCACACAGCATACCCAAATCACTAACACTATCTTCCTCTTTCTTTCCTCTTTCCATTGTCAACATAGCGGGTAGCACTAGCGGCGCCCCTTCTCTTCCTTCCTCTCGGCGATCTGTGACGACGACGTTCCAGACCTAGACAAGTTCATCCATTTCCTCCTCTCTTCACAGAACAAAATCGAGGTACTTTTATTATTGGACTCTAAATACACTGTTAATTAAACATATTTTTTACTGTAAAAACTGTTTTTGTTTTTTGATTCAAAAAACCAATATGGTTACTGTTAATTAAAAATAGTATCGATATTGTTAATTCCAAATTTTGGTAATTAAAAATAGTATTTAATTATAGTATGATTTTTGTATTGGTACTGTTAATTAAATTTGTTGGTAACTAAAATTGTTGGTAATTAAAAAACCAGTATGGTTATTGTTAATTAAAACCAGCATGTTTTTATTTTTGTATTGTTGCTGCCTTACTGGCAATCAGTGTTTTAAATTGCGGCGATATTGCGGCGCAATTGCGGAAATTGCGGCCTGCAATTTAGAATCGCAACATCGCAATCATATATTGCGCAATATTACGTTTTTGGAAAATTGCGGAAATTGCGGCGATATAGTAAAATTGCGGTATTGCGGCCAATAATTGCGGTTATTGGATTGGTTAAAATAAGTTTTGTGACCCGTTATATTAAAATTATTGTAACTTTCTCATTCTTCCACCAAATGACATGTATTTTATATCGAAATCGCTCATCTCGACGAGAGGAACGCAGTCGTGGGCTTGGATTTATGAATGTTTTTCTTTTACCCTGAATTTAACACAAAACACACGTTAAAGTAATTTCCTCGAGAATTATTTAATATAAAGATTATAACATGATTTTGTGATTATTTATTACTTAATTTTCATGTTTTATTATTAAAATATTTGATAAAATATGCTCATAACGTATATATCTTCTAAAATGTGTCATTTCCATCTATGAATGTATGAATTTCATATTTTTCATTGTATTTCATTGATGTTTCGATTTAAAATTTGAGTTATATTGTTTTGATATTTTTAGGATGTCGACGAAAAATTCTTCACCAAAATCCAAATCCAAAGATTCCGTATAATTGCCATATTAATGAAAATTTTATGAAGAATTTTTTTTGTACACTGAAAATGTTCCTGGACAATCAAATTTTTTATTCTTTTTAGAAGAAAATGATAAAAGACATTTTACGATATTAATGGTGACAAAAAATATTGTAAAAAAAAAGTTAAACAAACTATAATTATTACATAATTTAATATAACAACGACTGCCCGCAATAAAGTCAATGCGCTGCAATTGCGTCCGCAAACGCAATCCGCTGCAAAAAAAGACCCGACCGCAATGAACCGCAATATCGCAATTTAAAACATTGTTGGTAATTAAGAATAGTTTAATCAAATACTGTTAATTAAATATAGTTTAATCAAGTTGTTGGTAACTAAAATTGCTGCCTTGCTGGTAATTAAACCAATATGTTTAATCAAATACTGTTAATTAAAAATTGATTCTTTTTTCAGTTTAATCAAGTATGTTTATTCAAATACTGTTAATCAAATAATTTAACCTAAATGTTAATTAACAAATAATTTATTGGTAAGCAAAATATTTAAATATTATTTAAAATCAATTTTATAATTTGTTTACATAATATTAGGGTTTTATTGATGTTGCTTAATTTTTCAGATTATAATTCGACAATGAAGTCGTAGCTTCTTTTGATTGGAAGGAACTATATGTGCAACTTAGGGTTCTTTTTTTGTATTTTTATTTTTATGTTGGACCATGTTCAATTTAGGGTTTCAAATTATGGACTGTTTTTTTATTTGACTATGTTGTCGTTTTATTTTGATTGTTGAAATTTGAAATATGTTTATTTATTTTGTTCGATATGAGTTGCGTATTATATGTTTGTGATTTTTGTGATTTTTATGAATTTTAATGATTTTAGAAATTTTGTTAATTTGGTGGGAAAAAAAGCAAATTTTTTTTTGAGCTGGCTCGAACATTTTTCTAGCCGATCTCGAACTGAATATTCGGGATCGAACCCCTATTCCTGTTACGAGTCGAGCCGAGCTGGCTCGAGCCAACATCGAGTTGGACTGTGTTCGGCTCAGTTCGGCTCGTTGCCAACCCTATCCTGCGCTCAGATCTTTGGTCTATTGTTGTTTCTTCGTATCGTGCCAGTTGTTTATTTCTTTTTTTTTTAAGTTGTTTTTTGGGGAATTCTTCAAAAACCCCCCAACTTTTCTGAAAATTCTGAAAAATCCCCTGTATTTTTAGAAAACCACCTATCTTTTTTAGATTACCTCAAAAACCCCCTATATTTTTTGCTTCTTCAAAAACCCCCTAACTTTTTTAGATTCTCTGAAAAACCCCCTATCTTTTTATTATGTTTTTTTTAAAAATAACCATTATACCCTTTAGTTTTATTTTTTAAATTTCTATAATTTAATAAATAATGAATATATATTAAACTATTATAAAAAAAATTAAAAATAAATAATACATGATATTATAATATTATAATAAATAATATATAATATTAAAATATCATTTTCAACAATTATTATAATATTTTAATATCAATATATTATTTATTATAATAATTTAATATCTATGTATTATTTATTATAATATTTTAATATCAATAAATAATATATTATATTAAATTATTATAACATTTTTATTGATATTTGAATATCAATAAAATTATAAAAAATAAATAATGCATGATATTATATTATTATAACATTTTTATTGATATTTTAATATCAATAAAATTATAAAAAATAAATAATGCATGATATTAAAATATTATAATAAATAATACATATATATTAAATTATTATAATAAATAATATATTGATATTAAAATATTATAATAATTGTTGAAAATGATAATTTAATATCAATATATTATTTATTATAACATTTTAATACTATATATTATTTATTATAATATTATAATATTATGTATGATTTATTTTTAATTTTTTATAATAGTTTAATATATATTCATTATTTATTAAATTATTGAAATTTAAAAAATAAAACTAAAGGGTATAATGGTTATTTTTTAAAAAACATAATAAAAAAATAGGGAGTTTTTGAGAGAATATAAAAAAATTAGAGGGTTTTTGAAGAAGCAAAAAAGATAGGGGGTTTTTGAGAGAATCTAAAAAAGATAGGGGGTTTTCTAAAAGTAGAGAGGGTTTTTCAGAATTTTCAGAAAAGTTGGGGCGTTTTTGAAGAATTCCTTTTTTTTTTTGTGTGATGTTTTGGTATTTCTTGCTTTCTTTGTTTCTTTAGTTGTCTTATTCTCTGCTTTTTGTGTTTTCTCCCTTTTCAGAATGTTTATTGTTTTCTTCAATTTTGGGCATTTATTATTTTCTGTTGTTTACTGGGAAATACATTTTCCAATTAGTCTTCTAAATTTGTTTCTTATTTCATGTTTTATTTAATGTTTTTGTCATTGTTTTGTGAACGAATAAAATATCAGTCTTTTCTATAAAAAATGGGCATTGACTTTTTTTTGTAGGCTTCATCTTTTTCTTATTGGTTATGCAAATGGCTATAATTGATGCCGTCATGGTGTTTGCGGGTTGATATGACCCTTAATATCGAATATCTTGGATGCATTTTTCCATGATTTCGGCCTCGATTTGTTGTTGTTGTCCAGAATTATTGATGATCCTTATTTCGAGTGGGGATTATATGCATGAATCAATATGAATGCGTTTGGGAGTAATGGAGATTTTGGAGAATTGAAAGAGCGAATCAAGAATTGAAAGAGCTAATCAAGAATTGATCAAGAATTGAAATAAACCAATTAAGAGAGCGAATCAACGACTACTCAGGCGGTTCAACATCCATTCAGAGAGTAAAAAAGAAGAAAAGAGAAAGTAATTGATGGCCTTTTTACTCCAATTATACAAACCATTTCAAAACAAATTATGGAGGGCTCTTGATTAATTCAAAATGATGAGGGAATGAGTAGTTGGTGAGCTACTGGAGAAGTCAAGTTCTCAGGTGAACCAGCTCTGGCAGTGGTAATCTCCAGAAGTACATCCTCTCCATTTGAACTTCATCTCCAGTGCATACTAAGCTTCAAATTACCAGCTAAGTTCTTCTTTTTACTATTTCAATGAATTCTTACAAACAAGCCCTCCAAAATAACCTAGAAAAATCGTGGACAACAGTGTCAAAAAAACCCAGAAATAATTTCAATAATCAAAATAGTGAAAATAAAAAATGTTTTAGATGCCTAGCATCAAATCATTATAGATATGAATGTAGGGAGCCTATTATGTGTCTAAGATGTTTCAAATTGGGGCATATTAGAAAAAATTGTTATACAAATTTGTCTAAGTTCAATAATAATGGAAAATTTGAATTTAATAAACCTAATCAGATAAATAATTTAAATAACATACAGAATTATATACCAAGTAAAGGAAAATAAAATAATTAATAATACTTTGGTACCAAAAACTAAGGATTTTAGTGAAAATTTGTCAAATGAAAAAGAAATTATAGTATATATGTCAAATACTTTTAATCATACAGAAAATACTAATTTTTTAACAAAATCAATTTTATTGAAAAATTTGCCATTAATATACTGTAATCCTTTTGACCTATCTAAACTAATTAAATCTTTTGGTTACCTAATAAGTGTTGGATCATATTATCCAAATGAAATAATTAATGAGATTTCTCTTTCAATTAATAGTAATCCTAAATCTATAATACCAGAATCAATTAAAATAATTGATGGTGAGAAAGTTTATAAAATCTTGGTTACAGAAATTAAGGATATAGCTAGTTCTTCACATAATGTATCTCAGGAAAATCTCAATAAAAATACTCAAAGTCAAATTGAAAAAATTGGTATTTCTAAGAGTATAACTCAAAACTACAAAAATGCTAATTTCCAAAATAAGAAGCCAACACAAATTTGGCAGAAGAAGAAAAAGATTTTAAAAGTATGGAGGGTTAAAAATAAAGATCAAAATGAAATTAGTTCACCAAACATACAGCATATTTCAAAAAATAAAAAATCTCCAGGAAAATCACTAATTGCTAAAATTAAAAATTAAAATGACATATTTATTATTGAAGCAAATAAATTTAAGAAAATTATTAAATTACCAATTTATAAAGAGATTTATATGGAATTAACAAAATTAAGTGGAATGAAAATAATTAAAAATTCATCAGATAAGACTAACTCTTCATTGAAAATTCAAATTACTGAAAAAGGAATGAAAATAATTTCTAATTTTAATGAAAATTTAAAAAAATCTATTAAAGATAAAGTACCTGAGATTGAATACAATCCTTCATCTGATCTAGATTATCTTTCTACTGAAAAGGGTATTTTGGGAAATTTTAACCTAAATGAAAACATAGTTAAGTTAAATACCTATAATGAAACTGATAATATAAATAAACAGAATTCTAATGATTTCAATGAAAATACAAATGATATAAATACAAATAATTTATTAATTCTGAACGATAATATTAAAACCTTAGATTCTCAAGAGCTTATTTTCAGAAATAATACTTTAATGTCTTCTCCAAAATCAGTCTCATCTTCTGAAAAGAGTAAATATAAACAAACAAAGATTAGTGACTTTTTTATGAAACATAACTCAGATAAGAAATTTATAAATATTGACACTGAAATTAATTTAAAAACTAATTTAGATAAAAATGAGAATAAAAGAAAAGAAATTGTTAAAAATATACAAATCGATGAACAAAGGAGAAGTTCAAGATTATTAAATAAGCAATCAAGTCATTACACATCTCCAATTCAGAAAGCTCAATTAGTTAAATACAAAGAAATTCAAAAAGAGAGAAATAAAAGGCAAAAATCAAAGAAAAATAATAATTTAAATATTAAAGAAATAAATTTGGAACAACACTCTAAATTAACAAATTCAGAAGATATTATAGAAATTTTAGCTTCCACTGGAATTGAGATAAATACTAATTTAAATGAAAAAATAAATAGTATGTTAGATGCCAGTGGCATCTAGGTTATTGCAGTATAAAGTTATAAAGAAGATAAATCTTTTCAAACCCTTAGAAATAATCCTAAATAACAAGGAAAATATGGAATATAAAGTTTTAATATGTATTTCACTATACCAATTCTGGTTGGAAAGATGCAAAAGATCTTTTACTGATGAAAAATTATCTGATTAGAAAATTATAAATAATATCATTTATGAATTTAAACTTAATCAATCAAATAACTATGAGGAATTAATTTCTGGAGATAAAATTTGGGTTCCAGCAAATGAGTATAGAAATACCTCAATAGATAATCTACCTAATGAGTTATTGTCAAATGAATTATTATCTACTAATCATTCCTTTCTAAATGCAGAATTTGACGAAGAAGAAGAGAATAGAGAAAACTCAATACAATTAGAAGACAAGCGATTATGGTGGTTTCAGACAAATCAGAATCAGACTCAGCAATCGACAACTCAATTGGAAGAAGAAGAGGAGGAAGAAGAAGAAATTCAATTGGAAGATTCAAACTTTCTACAAATTTACGAGAGTTTGAGGGATTTTGTTTGACAAAGGTGAATACTTACCACTACAAGTGAGATCGTTTGGAGCTTCTTGTGGAGCAATGATACCCATGGCGATGAATAGCCATTTCTGTGAGGGTGCTAGGAGCGAATTCGTCATTACGCTTATCTCTCCATCTCTGTACAATGAATGAGAGGATAATCGAAGAAGATGAGGTTAAGCGGTCAAAAGTTGATCAGGTTTTTCGTTCCAGGATTTTATATCAGGGTTTTCTCGGGATTTCATTTCCAAACTTATTGAGCATTTATAAAGAGGGAAATGAAATCCTGGAAAAGAAGTTAGGTTTTTTTAAATAAAAAACAGAATTTTTGGTTTTTATTAAGGATAGATAAGCAAGTTTAATAGGAAGGTGTTTAGGATTTAGTGTTTTTTAGCTAGAGTAGGGCAAACACCTTCATAAAACTTGCTTAATCTTTGTAAAAAAATTTTAATTAATCAAAATAATAGAAGTAGGACATAAGAGGCTACTCTATTTCACTCAAAAAAAAAATATGAATGCGTTTGTTAAAAACAGTGTTGTCGATTCCACTCTGTGTTGAGTCTGTTTTGTCGCAAGGTTTCATTTGTTATGTGTGTTGTTTGCGACGTTTGTTTACTTCGGCCATTGAAGTTTCGGCTTCATGTGCTCATGTGGGCTTGATCCAATTCTCTCTTTTTGAATACATGTATGTGGAGTTTTATTGATTCGTGTTGTAGATTTTTTTCATGCCTCTCCAATTTTTTTCTTTCTTAGTTTTCGGCATTTTGAACTTTTCTGTTTTGTCTATTTTTTATTCTAATATTTTGCGTGGCCAATGATGAGAACCTCTTAATTAGTTCCGTTATTTTGTATGGATTGTTCTATTAGGGGTTTCTTCAAGGCCGGTATAATCACAAAATAAAATCATACTTATTAAGAAGACAATATTGCAAATTGATTATTGTGAATCATAATCATTTTAAAATACATTCTAATTCTAATTCTAATTCTTGGAAATATCACAAAATAAAATCATATTTAGTAAAATAATGTTTATATTCATTTAGTAAAATCATATTGTGAATCATAATCATATTTAGTAAAATCATATTGTGAATCATAATCATTTTTCTCCAACTTTCTTTTTGTAACTAAAAAGACCAAGATGATGTGTCCATATTCTCTTTTCGTAATTAATGTACGGTCCAACTTTTTGGAAAGACAAAGACGAGTCCCATCTTGGAAATATTATGTGAATTTTTTTAAACTAATCGGTGTGTACTTGTATAAATTACTGTATAAAAGTAATACATAAAAGACTGCAGCCTCTAAATTCACAACAAACAAATCAATAAACCATATTTCATCTTCTTCACATCTTCTTCATCAAATTTCTGGTTGCCGTTTCTTTTATTACAAACTCGTTCGGTCTTCTTCATACATTTCAGGTTTTCTTCCAAAAAGCTCAAATTTTTTTTTGTGAAAAGTTGGAGATCTTCTTTCACAAACTCGTTGTTCACTCTTTCTTCATGATACATAAACCACTGTAAAAAAAAAAAAATCGGAAAGTCTGGTCCGATATATCCGGGTGAAACTCGGCTCGGCTGTGCCCGAGTTCGACTCAATTCGGCCGATATTACGAATCATGATTTTAAGCTCAGATATCAAACCCATCATACAGTAATTATAAATAGGTATAATCTTAAATGTTGAGCCGCCTTATCTTTCTTCCACGTTCTTGGTTTGATGGTGGCCGTTCGATCCAGCGCCGTCGCTTTTTTTCTTTTTTGGAACAGCCTGTGATCTATGTCTTTTTCTAATAAATTACAATATTCACGTATAAAACAAACAAATTACTTATTTTTCATGTTTTCATAAAAAAAACTCCAAAATGAAAGACTAACGCGTGCTAATTTCTGAAATAAATAAAAAAAAACTCCAAAATGAAAGATTAACGCGTGCTAATTTCTGAAACAAACAAAATGAAAGACTCCAAAATGAAAGTCTAACACCTACAAAAAAATATCTATTATCAGTTTTTTTAATAAGTGTCAAAATAAATATCTGAAATAAATAAAATACTTAATTTCCATGTTTTATTAAAAAAAACTGCAAAATCAAAGACTAACACATGAAAATTTCTATTCTTTTTGTTTAAAAAAGGTGCGAAGAATGTCAAAAGTGAAGTCTAACACCTTCAAAAATATCAATTATAATATTTTTCTAATAAATTCCAAAATTTATGTCTAAACCAAACAAAATACTTAATTTCCATGTTTTCCTTAAAAAAAACTCCAAAAAGGAAGACTAACACATGCGATTTTCTATTTTTTTTGTTCAAACAATTTGAAAAAAATGCGAAAACACCTTCAAAAAAATCTATTATCCGTTTTTTCTAATAAGTGTCAAAATTGATATCTAAAATTAACATAATACTTAATTTTTTATGTTTTACTCAGAAACTCCAAAATCGAAACTAACAGCGAATTTATATTCATTTTGTTTAATAAAGTTGAAAAGAATGTCAAAAGTGAAGTCACCTTCAAAATTATCATTAATCTCATTTTTCTAGTAAATTATAAAATTTATGTCTAAACCAAACAAAATACTTAATTTCATGTTTTCCTCGAAAAAACTCAAAAATGAAATACAAACACATGCGAATTTCTAATTTTTTCGTTCAAACTATTTCAAATTCTTTTGAAAAAGCGAAGTCTAACACTTGTAAAAATAGTAATTATCATATTTTTTTAATAAATGTCAAAATTGATTTTTAAAATAAATTAAATACTTAATTTTCATGTTTTACTAAAAAAACTGCACAATCAAAGACTAACACATGCGAAATTCTATTTTTTTTTGGTTCAAACAATTTAAAAAAAAAAGCCAAAAGTGAAGTCTAACACCTTCAAAAAAATCTCTTATCAGTTTTTTGTAATAAGTTTCAAAATTGATACAAAAAATGAATAAAATACTTAATTTTCATATTTTACTCAAAAACTCCAAAATCGAAGACAAACACATGCGAATTTCTATTCTTTTTGTTTAAATTTTTTGAAAAGCATGCCAAAGGTGAAGTCTAACACCTTCAAAAATATCAATTATCATATTTTTCTAATAAATTCCAAAATTTATTTCAACAACAATCAAAATACATAACTTTCATGTTTTCTTAAAAAAACTCCAAAATGAAAGACTAAAACATGCAAAATTCTATTTATTTTTTGTTAAAACAATTTGAAAAAAATTCAAAAAGTTAAGCCTAACACCTACAAAAAAATCTAATATCAGTTTTTTCTAGTAAGTGTAAAAATAAATATCTGAAATGAATAAAATATTTAATTTTCATGTTTTACACAAAAACTGCAAAATCAAAGACTAACACACGCGAACTTCTATTTTTTTTGTTAAAAAAGGTGAAAAGAATGCCAAAAGTGAAGTCTAACCTTCAAAAATATCAATTATCATCTTTTTCTAATAAATTCCAAAATTTATGCCTAAACCAAACAAAATACTTAATTTTCCTATTTTCCTTAAAAAAAACTTCAAAATGAAATACTAACACATGCGAATTTCTTTTTTTTTTGTTCAAACAATTTAAAAAAATGCAAGAAGTGAACTCTAACACCTTAAAAAAAAATCTATTATCAGTTTTTTCTAATAAGTGTCAAAATAGATATCTAAAATGAATAAAATATTTAATTTTCTTGTTTTACACAAAAGCTGCAAAATCAAAGACAAAACACATGCAAATTTCTATTCTTTTTGTTTAGAAAAGGTGAAAAGAATGCCAAAATTGAAGTCTAAACCAAAGAAAAAAAATGTTTTCCAAACATACTTAATTCTCATATTTTTGTAATAAATTCCAAAATTATCATATTACCAATTATCATATTTTTGTAATAAATTCCAAAATTTATGTCTAAACCAAACCAAATACTTAATTTCATGTTTTTCTCAAAAAAAAACTCCAAAATGAAAGACTAACACATGCGAATTTCTAATTTTTTGGTTCAAATCATTTGAAAAAAAATGCAAAAAGTTAAGTCTAACACTTTCAAAAATATTGACTATCATATTTTTTTTAATAAATGTCAAAATTTAAGACTAAGACATGCGAAATTCTATTTTTTTGGTTCAAACAATTTAAAAAAAATGCCAAACGTGAAGTCCAACATCTTCAAAAAAATCTATTTTCAGTTTTTTCTAATAAGTGTCAAAGTGGATATGTAAAATTAATCAAATACTTAATTTTCATGTTTTACTCTAAAACTCCAAAATCGAAGACTAACACATGGGAATTTCTGTTCTTTTTGTTAAAAAAAGGTAAAATGTATGCAAAAAGTGAAGTCTAACATCTTCAAAAATATCAAGTATTATATTTTTGTAATAAATTCCAAAATTTATGTCTAAAACACATAATACTTGATTTTCATGTTTTCTTAATAAAAACTCCAAAATGAAAGACTAACACATGCGAAATTCTATTTTTTTGGTTCAAACAATTTAAAAAAAATGCCAAAAGTGAAGTCTAACACCTTCAAAAAGATCTCTTATCAGTTTTTTCTAATAAGTGTCAAAATTAATATCTAAAATGAATAAAATACTTCATTTTCATGTTTTACTCAAAAACTCCAAAATCGAAGACTAACACATGCGAATTTCTATTCAGTTTGTTAATTTTTTTGAAAAGCACGCGAAAAGTGAAGTCTAACCACCTTCAAAAATATCAATTATCATATATTTCTAATAAATTCCAAAATTTATGTGTACAACAATAAAAATACTTAATTTTCATGTTTTCTTAAAAAAACTCCAAAATGAAAGACTAAAACATGCAAAATTCAATTTTTTTTGTTAAAACAATTTAAAAAAAATACAAAAAATGAAGTCTAACACCTACAAAAAATATCTATTATCAGTTTTTTTAATAAGTGTCAAAATAAATATCGGAAATAAATAAAATACTTAATTTCCCTGTTTTATTAAAAAAAATTGCAAAATCAAAGACTAACACATGAAAATTTCTATTCTTTTTGTTTAAAAAAGGTGCGAAGAATGCCAAAAGTGAAGTCTAACACCTTCAAAAATATCAATTATAATATTTTTCTAATAAATTCCAAAATTTATGTCTAAACAAAACAAAATACTTAATTTTCATATTTTCCTTAAAAAAAACTCCAAAAAGGAAGACTAACACATGCGATTTTTTATTTTTTTTGGTTCAAACTGAAGGAAATACAGTTTCAGGATCAACAGTAAAAGTGTACACAAGGATAAACGAATGTAGTCGTACATTCGTGGCCATAACTGTCAGTGGGAAAATACGATTTGAATGGTTCAAATTGGGTTAGATAGATAATTAGATTATCTATAACCTTCATGTAGAAATATATTTCATATGAATGAAGTATCAGTGTCGTTTATGTGAAATAACGAAAGGGTGCAACAGTATGACATACAGTTAGTAAAACAGTCATAACTTTTGCATACGAACTCCAATTGGGCTGGGCCAAATTGGGTTGTGTAAATAATGAGATTATCTACAACTTTCATGTTGGGTGATTTTCTGTCAGAGAAATTTATCAATTTCGTCTGGACAGAATACTGAACAGGTTCATGCACTTTTCTGTGTGAAAGGATGTATATTGGATATACATGCCTTTTGGCTAATCCTAATCCTATTGGATATACATGCCTATTGAGATTATCATTCTGTCCAATACACAAGAAAAAGAGCAAACTCAGATTTGATCTTTCGTGAGTGAAAAGGTGCGAAGAGAGAGAAATAGAGAATCGATTAGATCGAGCAAGTTCGCCGGTGCATCGTCTAGGCAGGTGCATCCGTGACCGATGTCTTACGAATCAACGTGGATACAAGTAGAGGAACGACGTTTGTGGTTCTTCGATTGTGATCGACTCGAGTGAGAAAGACGGTGGAAACGCTTGGACGCACGAAGATGAAGTCAAGTGAACCGGTGTAGTTAACGAGTGGTGAAGGACGCGTGGTATGGGACGCGCGGATTGTCATCAACGTGACAGGAGGAATAGAAGGCGGCGATCAACCCTTCGTGTGCCATCAATTTGGCACTGGTATGAATCTGTCCTTCTAATTGCATCGTACCCTCGAAGTCGTGGCGTGATCTTGGATTTAGGGAACCGGACCGGGCCTTCATTCCGCTGCGCGGGCCCGGGGTCGGGGTGAATTCCCATCAGTGGTATCAGAGCGATCGCCATCGATTCGAGGGTCGAATCATAGTCGTATATTAGATATACGCACGGGTTATCAAAGTTCGTACCCGTTTGCATGATGTTACATATAGAGAAAGTCAAATTTCGTTAAAATCACAAGTGGAATTCGCTAGAGATCGATCAAAAGTTGATTGAGAGTATCTAGGAATGATCGTGAAAAAGTTTCATGATTTATCGTTTTGGAAACGAGCGAAAACGGACGAAACGGCAAAATCTGCAGAAAATTAGAATACGAAACAGTGAGTAAAACTAAGATAATTTTCAGTGGACAACTCCAAATTGATTGGATCAAATTGGCGTAGATAGATAAGTAGATTATCTATGACTTTGATACAGAAAGTTTTTTCATTTGAACGAATTATCAGTGTCGTTTTTATGGAATACTGAAAGGGTGCGACTGTTTGACATACAGAGACTTAAACGTCCGTATATGTCGCATCGAAACCCCAATTGAGTCCAATCCAATTGGGTTAGTTAGATAATAAGATTATATAGAACTTTAGTTAACGTTCAAAGTCGGTTAGAACAATTTAATTTTTTTGTTTCAACAGAATACTGAAAAGGTGTCTGTAAAAGGTGTGTATTGGGTATACTTACCTTTTCGTTTGTTCGTATTTTACTAAAACTGGTATAACTTTCAGTAGGAAATTCCGATTGGAATGGTTCAAATTGTGTTAGTTAGATAATGAGATTATCTAGAACTTTCATGTTGTAATATATTTCATTTGAGCGAAGTATTAGTGTCGTTCTAATGAAATACCGAAAGGGTGCAGAAAAACAGTTTTCTGCCGCCCCGGGGGCAGTTTTTGGAGCCCCGGACGCGTCCCGGGCGAGGTTTTCTCGCGCCCGTTGGGCCCCTTATGGATGCTGATTTTGTTTTCGCGATAACTTTGGCTACGAAGCTCGGAATTTTGAGTTATTTATATCGATACGATCGGCATCAATCATTCTAGCATGTTAGATAATTAATTATTTAGAATAATTAGTCTCCCTAATAAAATCATATGCATATTGAAAATCTTGTGATAATGATATAATATGATTATGTCACGAATTTAGAAACATGCAATGGCATGATCTCTCATAATATTTAAGTCATGGAAATGCCTTCCATATTCACGACCACTATGATCGGTACTACGTCTCACATGGGTTAAGGCCAAAGCCGACATGGGTTATTGTAGTCATCGACGGGGTGGCAAGCGTTAAATAGGGACTGATAAGGGTTAAGGCCAAAGCCGACTTATTAGTAGTTTATTTGAACGATACGCTGAGTATGGTTGTGACTTAACCGTTCAAGCCAGTAAGGGTTGAGGCCAAAGCCGACTTGATTGGAAGTTCGGGGCATAGATAGGATGCACACACGGAACTGGGATTGTATTGGATACGATTCATCACCGAAATCCTATAAAGGTTCAAGAGTCGCATTGGATGCGATTGGATATAATCCTACCTAAATAGCGAGATCCTATTCGTCTGCCAAAGCAACTTATGGGAGGATCGTGATATATGGGTTTTGAGTGTTATGGACTTGGAGTCCCGTATCGGTATGAGGGTTATCGATTCGATAAAATAACACTATCATATATTCATCATATAAGCATATAGATTAAGTACGCACGGTTAGGAGTTAATCTTCATCATCCGTTTAGAATTATGTTTTCAAGCAACACCAAATATATCGATGAGATCGATATGATAGATAGATTTTGGGCCGGAATTACCATTATTAACCTTGATAGTCAAAGAATAGTTCTTAGACTTAAAGGAACGTGTTGGACACGGAAATGGTAGATTCGGGGCTCGAGGCATTGGCTTTAGAGAAAACAGGGTTCGATAAACTTTAAGAAGGAATCGAACGATATTACGTGCCTTGTGGTGGCATGTATAGATGCATATTTCTCAAAATTGTTTTGAGAGTTCGGGTGTATATGAAAGTAAAACACAACGCTCATGAAATAGTTTCAAGAGCTAGAACGCGTTGAATGATTCAATGCGGCTCAAAGAGTAGGTTAATTTTGAGACGCCTTATGGGTCTTGGATTAACACTCGTGTGTTGATGGTACGAGATTTGATCTTCGTGACCGAATATCATATGCATTCGATAGATAAGTCGATCCCGAAATTGCATATGATGCGATGTAAATTTGAATATGAGATGCTTGGAGTGTCCGGGGAATCCAAAGCATAGAGATGCATTGATGTCCTTGTAATTCAAAAGCGGGATCGAAAGAAATGTATGTCTAAGGGTATTTTGGAAAAATGTTTTCCAAAACGGAGAGTTCGGACAAGGAGTTGTCCAAACTAGTGACTCAAAGAATGGTGAAATCCGAGGAGGATTAAACCTAGAAGTTGATTGCTTCTTTTGGCATTGCCGTCTTGGTCATATAAACGAGATTCGCGTATCTAGATTCCATATGATGGATTGCTAGAATCATTCGAATTAGATTCGATTGATTAATGTGATACTTATTTATTAGGCAAGACTACAAAGGGCATCATTCTCCAAAGGTAGGAGAAAGATCCAACGAATTATTGGAACTTACATTCACATGTAGATGATCCGATAAGTTTCGAGGCAAGAGGAGGCTATCAGTATTTTGTTATGTTTATGGACGGTTAAAGTAGATATGGAAATATCTATTTAATGCGTGCCGAAACGGAAACTTTTGAAAGGTTCAAAGAGTTTCAAAAACGAAATACGAAATCAACTAAGCAAGAAAATCAATGCTTTTCGATAGGATCTTTAAGGCGAGTATTTGAGCTAAACTTTTCGATAGGATCGAAGAGGCGATATTTGAGTTATGAATATTGATGATCATTTATGATTGTGGAATCGTTTCACGATGGCCTTTATTCGGAACATTGAGACGTGCCAGAAAAGAGGAAATGAACGCATGTTGGACATGGTTCGATAAATGATAAATCAATAGGATCTCCCAAAAATGTTTTGGGGATATGCCCTTGAGACAGCGGCACTAATGAATGGTTGCGTATGAGATATGGACCATAATCCTTCTAATCGGTACAAAAGACGCCATATGAGATATGGATCGGAATGGTTCCGAAGTTGTCACTTGTACAGATTTGAGGATGTGAGTGTATTTCGAAATTTGTTTCGGTTAAACTCAATCCCAAATCTGGAAATTGTTCGTTTATCCTTAAGGAAACTAAAGGATATTAGTTCCAACGTCCCGACGAAAATAAGATTTTCGTGGCTCGAAGAGATGCCTTCTTGGAGGAGGACTCGATGCGCACAAGTTTGAAACTTGATGTTGCTAATCTCTATGCAGGCTAGTGGAAGTAGAATAAATCTCGAAAGAGTTCGAGATATGAAAATGAACATTGTACCGATGAATGTTGACACGACTTCATCAACAGTTGATGAATACGAGTCGAACACACAAAGGAATTATTTGTAGATCAAGTAGGCTATATCATAAGCCGGTAAATACGGATTTACCATGGCTAATGATGATAGATCGAAATCATATGATGATTCGATATCCTACAGGGATGCTATGAAAGGTTGATTCCACATGACATGATGTCATGAATTCAGAGATTCGATCCGTGTAAAATTATCAAGTTTAGAACTTGATTTCATTACTTTCCGGGTTAGACCCGTGAAAAGACAATGGGTTTTCAAGATGAGAACCGACACGGATAGGAATACGCATATATGCAAAGCGAGGCTCGCAGCGAAGAGTTTCAAGAATTTCATAGTCGGACTATGAAGAAACGTTTTCGCATGTTGCCATGCTTTCACATTCTCGAAATTCTGCTTGACATGGTCGCGTATTATGACTATGTGATGTAGCAAAATGGATGTCAAAACCGAATTTCTTGACAGAAATTTTATGAAAGGATGTGTACTTGACACAACCTTACGGTTTTGTCGATTCATAAGAATCGGGGATGAGATATGCACGCTTTAACGATCCATATGATAGATTATTGAAAGCTTCTCGGAATTGGAATATTCGTTTTGATGAAGTTATAAACTACTATAACATTGTCGGAACGAATGGAAACTTTGTGTACATATGAAGGTTAGTGGGAGCCGCGTTATATTTCTTGTAACGACACAAAATTTAGGCGAGACCGCTTATGAATTAAGCGTGAAGATCTATAGGATAGATCTAAGAAGTTCCTCGTTCTATATTATAGCACGTATATCGACATATTGTTGAAAAAGGTTTTCAACATATAACTCCTTGGCGGAGTTAAATAGAGATGTCGAATGGCAGAAATTTTCTACGGCTCGATGTGAGACATCAAGCAGGGCGAAAATAAAAATATGATGCTTTACATTCAATGTGAGGATCTATTATATCTGTCATGATATGAATATGGCTATATGTCGTATAGATGAAGCGTCTAATTCACCGTCAATAAAATCCAAGGAATCACACGAGTTTGAATGTAATGCGATTACATGAGACTAACTCTTGTGAATGTATAATGGTTATACATATATATATATATATATATATATATATATATATATATATATATATATATATATATATATACATAATGATTATGTATATTTAAATTCATCGGGATTTGTATTGATAGCGGTGAATGTTATCCTTGAATACTTTACAAAAGAATTCAGGATTTTTTATCTATAATGGTGTGGAGGACGTGTTGGTTATAAATAGTTATAACAACAACAGTTTCCAAAGATTAAGCACGTCCAAATATGTAGCACGACTTTCGATTACAAAGTGTGTACATGTTTTGCTTAAATGAAAACACGGTTATGTGGAAAGGTTCCACAAGACCAATAGTTTATGATTCTATTTACGGTGGCGAGTATATTGCGGTTATTAATCGCAAAAGGAAGTGGTATGGATCAAGGATACATGACCAAACTCTAGTAGTCATGAGTTATCGGATTTATGGTTGTTTATTGCGTGAGACGCAATAGTACAAGCCAAAAATGCCGAGGTCACAACCACTTCTAGCCAATACTCAGAAAATTTCATTTGATCCATGAAATTTTGTGAAAAGCTGTGATCGTAGGTATTGGAAATGTTCCAATCCTGATGATGATTAACACTAGCGGGAACGTGCGGACCCGTTTACAAAACCGCTCTCTCTAGTCGCGCGTGACTGTCATGTGATGACTATGGGTATGGAGATACCTAGAGGAGGAAGAAGAGAGTTATCTAATACGATAGTCCTCGCAGGTTATGGGTATGGAGATATCCATAGGTAAACGTTGTATCACCCAAATACTTAGTCCATATGAATGCATCCCTTTTAAAAAAATTTGTTTACTTAAATTAATATGCATTCACCTTATATGAAAACTGTGTGCGGGTTGTGTAATATGATTGTTACACGAACCTTGATTTGAACTTGTGTGGACGTCGACATGGTTGAGGACCATGTGCAGCAAAACCGTCACACTTAAAGTGTCATTTCTAAACATCCCTAGTCGCGGATCAGCTTGCTTAAGAGAGAAGCATTTCTATTATTAGATAATAGACTGAACGCGTACACTAGTACGTTTGCCGAGGAGATGATTATGTTTTGCTAATCATGGGACAAGGTGCTTGTCGAATCGGGAACGTAGATATATGTTAGGTTACATGTATTGGATATGACCGAAGCCGCGAGACCATGACATGGTTTAGTCATTATAGATGGACTTGCGACGGATGGGGTTTTAGGTTCTTCAAACTTGAGGGGATCATTGATTGCGTTACGTGCGTAACACAATGCTTTGATATGATCTTACGCTCACCGTAACAGGGAGTTGAAAGGGTCATCATTGGGTATTGTCCGAAACACGGAATTCAATGTGAGTCTCCAAGATAGGAATTGTTTATTCCGAAAGGAAGAGATATCTCTTAGGCGCCGCTCGATGAGTCGATTAACGAAAACTGTGGCCACAGTCAATGATATTAACGGTTAATATCGATTGAAATTTGTTAACTCAACTCGGAATCGGGGAATAAGTGTAGTTAATCAAATTATAAGGATGACTATTACCATGCCTTTTGATTAACGGATATCGCAAACAAGAGAACTAATAACCGCTATCCGAGATAGGCACAATGATCACAATCATTATTCGTTTAACATGGGTAGCTATGATGGAGTGACTAGATCCCGCTCATGAGCTTGTAGGTATTGGAAACAACCTACTGCCATCGTTAAGTCGAACCTACATGGTCACACAACGAGTCGTATTAAGTCGGGCTTGATCATAAAATTGGCACATTGGATGTTCATAGCTTGGTATTTGATACGCGAGCTATATTCTCTCAAATCGTGCATATTGGATATGCATGAGTACCTTTTAGGTAGATCTGAAATTGAGTGGGAGACTGAAGGAAATACTTAATTTCCCTGTTTTATTAAAAAAAATTGCAAAATCAAAGACTAACACATGAAAATTTCTATTCTTTTTGTTTAAAAAAGGTGCGAAGAATGCCAAAAGTGAAGTCTAACACCTTCAAAAATATCAATTATAATATTTTTCTAATAAATTCCAAAATTTATGTCTAAACAAAACAAAATACTTAATTTTCATATTTTCCTTAAAAAAAACTCCAAAAAGGAAGACTAACACATGCGATTTTTTATTTTTTTTGGTTCAAACTGAAGGAAATACAGTTTCAGGATCAACCGTAAAAGTGTACACAAGGATAAACGAATGTAGTCGTACATTCGTGGCCATAACTGTCAGTGGGAAAATCCGATTTGAATGGTTCAAATTGGGTTAGATAGATAATTAGATTATCTATAACCTTCGTGTAGAAATATATTTCATATGAACGAAGTATCAGTGTCGTTTATGTGAAATACCGAAAGGGTGCAACAGTATGACATACAGTTAGTAAAACAGTCATAACTTTTTCATACGAACTCCAATTGGGCTGGAACAAATTGGGTTGTGTAGATAATGAGATTATCTACAACTTTCATGTTGGGTGATTTTCTGTCAGAGAAATTTATCAATTTCGTCTGGACAGAATACTGAACAGGTTCATGCACTTTTCTGTGTGAAAGGATGTATATTGGATATACATGCCTTTTGGCTAATCCTAATCCTATTAGATATAAATAGGATACTTTCTCTCTCATCCAAATCAGACTATTGAGATTATCATTCTGTCCAATACACAAGAAAAAGAGCAAATTCAGATTTGATCTTTCGTGAGTGAAAAGGTGCGAAGAGAGAGAAATAGAGAATCGATTAGATCGAGCAAGTTCGCCGGTGCATCGTCTAGGCAGGTGCATCCGTGACCGACGTCTTACGAATCAACGTGGATACAAGTAGAGGAACGACGTTTGTGGTTCTTCGATTGTGATCGACTCGAGTGAGAAAGACGGTGGAAACGCTTGGACGCACGAAGACGAAGTCAAGTGAACCGGTGTAGTTAATGAGTGGTGAAGGACGCGTGGTATGGGACGCGCGGATTGTCACCAACGTGACAGGAGGAATAGAAGGCGGCGATCAACCCTTCGTGTGCCATCAATTTGGCACTGGTATGAATCTGTCCTTCTAATTGCATCGTACCCTCGAAGTCGTGGCGTGATCTTGGATTTAGGGAACCGGACCGGGCCTTCATTCCGCTGCGCGGGCCCGGGGTCGGAGTGAATTCCCATCACAAACAATTTGAAAAAAAATGCGAAAACACCTTCAAAAAAATCTATTATCCGTTTTTTCTAATAAGTGTCAAAATTGATATCTAAAATTAACATAATACTTAATTTTTTATGTTTTACTCAGAAACTCCAAAATCGAAGACTAACAGCGAATTTAAATTCATTTTGTTTAATAAAGTTGAAAAGAATGCCAAATGTGAATTCTAACACCTTGAAAATTATCATTAATCTCATTTTTCTAGTAAATTATAAAAATTATGTCTAAACGAAACAAAATACTTAATTTCATGTTTTCCTCGAAAAAACTCAAAAATGAAATACAAACACATGCGAATTTCTAATTTTTTCGTTCAAACAATTTCAAAAAAATTTGAAAAAGCGAAGTCTAACACTTGTAAAAATAGTAATTATCATATTTTTTTAATAAATGTCAAAATTGATTTTTAAAATAAATTAAATACTTAATTTGCAACACCGTCGCCGGATCTAATCGCCAACCCGTTTTATCAAAAGGGTGCAACTTCAAAAACTGTTAAATCTCGACGCAAGCACGTGCTGGGCGGACAAGAAGATAGATCGTGCGCTAGATCTACCTACCGGGCGTCTCTGACCATTGCCCCGGGCGCCAAATCTCGAAACCCACTGAGGCCAAACACACCATGGGCGCCATCGTCAATCAAACCGCCAAGGATCGACAACTGCCGATGGTGCCTACAACCGGACACGCCGCCGAATCTTGTCACCGTCAACTAGTTTGTGTGAGATGTGACAAACCGGGACACATGGCAAAAAATTGTAAGCAACGCCAAGCTCCGCAAAAATCAAACCGAGAACTCATTCCATCTCGATCATAAATAGTAGCGACAAAATCCCTTGCTCCAACTCGCCAAGTGGCTGACCGAGATGGATCGAAAACTCGCCAAGTCTCTGACCTCGTGGTAACTCGGGAAGTTGCTGGCCGTGATGAACTCTCTGACCAAGATGAAGCTCTCATTCCACGCGGCATCTCGGGACATGACGCCCTCCCTACGGGTCGTCCTAACTCAACCGTCTATCACCTCACACAAACCATTCGCCAAGTCCAAGAAGCGGCACGATGGAAACAAGGAGTTCTCATTGACTCTCGGTTGGTGCCAAACCGCAACCTCGACGCAATCCATATCCTCTTAAATGCCCGACGTGGGATGCACCATTCCAACTCACCTACATGGGTAATAATAAATATGTCGCACTTTTACCATCATCAATAAATCGAGATGAATTCATATCGAAAGATTTAGTCAGTTTGAGGAGAGCTAACTTTGTCAACTATGCTTGAGAAATTTCGATAGATTCACATCGGGTTTATTATCCATATAGAGTTTGGTTTCGACTCATAGGTTTGCCTCCACATGCATGGGGCCGAAACGAGCTAGCTTCCATCATCGGAGTTTTTGGTGTGCTAATATATCACGTCCGGCTCGAAGCACTATCCACCATGGAAACGCTCGACATAGTGGTGGGAGTATCCGACCTTTCTCTTATTCCCGATTTCATTCATCTATCCGGTCTCGGTCATGGTAAGCTCGTTCAACTCAAATTTCTTAGTCGTGAGGATAATCCATTACAATTCTATTACCCGGAGGATCCTACTCCGCTTAATGTGTTGTTTGAGGCCTTGAAAGAAGACATTGAAAGGTGCGAAGATGAAATTTTTTTGAGGCTCACGAAGAATTTTACACCAGATTTTGCTATTCCATCCGTCTCGGATGAAAGCTCAAGAGAACCGAACCCCCCATCTCTTGGCGAGCTCTATGGCTCCCCACTGGTTCCTCTTCCACCGGGTAAGGTTCTAGTGGATGAAGCATGGCTTCAAGCGCTATGCAAATTAATACCATCTTCCGTAGTTGCACCCGCAACTATCCCATCCAATGATCAAGCAAGGCGACTTGAAGCTCCCCTTCCCATCAACCCTAATACTCAACCCTAGGCCGAGATGAAGGATATGCCAAACCGAATCAACGCCTTGCTCCGCCAAGGTATGGCCATTATTGAAGAGGCAACGAACAACAAAATCGACTCCGATGAATATCATCCAAAAAAGAGGCAACGCAAGAAAAAGACGTCTTATTCCGATGATTCGACGAAATCGACATCATCCAAAGGTATAAACATATTTATATCTTCACTTCTAAAATATAAAAAACGAAAACTTCTAGGCCCCGTAGGCCGCAAAATTCGCTGTAGGAGACGAAATTTTTTTTCTCGTGAAAAAACAACCTCTGCCGGTTCTGACCCAACTTCTGGGCATAACGGGTCTGTCAAGACTTTAAAAAAATTGCTATTTCAACTGTTAATGAATTGGAGGTACTAGTTAACGGGTCTGAGATCTCTTTTTCACCTGATCACCTTCTCGGATCAGCAACATTAGCAGTCAGATCCTCTCTAATTATCTCACCTGATAACCAATCTATTCATGCTAACGGGTCTGTCTCACATTCTCTACCCGCTAAGGAAAATATTCAGATTAACGGGTCTGATCATAACACCTTCTCTCTAATCGGGTATGATCATAACTCCCTCTCTCTAATCGGGTCTGATCCATGTTCGGATCCCGGGGCTGATTCACTAGCCCTTAATGATGCGGGTCTGAAAATTGGGTCTGATCCATGTGCGGATCCAGGGCCTGATAACGGGCCTGATCATCAAAGTTCTAATCTCATGACATTCAAAAAACATAAGTAAAAATACCGTATCTCTTAATACATCAACTACTCTTAATGATGCGGGTCAAAACGAAATAATCATACTCAATAATGCGGAACAATTTGAACTTTCTTCACCGCAACTTGACAGACCGCAATACTCCCTCTCATCTCTGCCCCTCATCCCTCAAAAATTTGCGACCAATCCGTCAAGAATAAAAAATCCATCAAGCATAAAAAGTCAAAGAAAACTTTCCTAAGAGAGGAAATCATTTCGGAATTAAAGAGCGAAAAAATTACGAATAATCCCCTCTCCTCAAACACGATTGCGGATATTCGAGATATGTTGGGTCTCCCACAAACTCAACAATCCGAACATATACTCCCCCCCTCAAACTTACGAAATCAAAATGTTCAATTAAAATCAATCTCTATTATTGAACAACAAAACACATGTACTAATTCTTCTCTTATTTCTTTGCAAGGTCGCTTTAACGAGGATCGCCAAGAATTTGACGGGGAGGAAGGCCCTACTCGGGTGCCTTGATAAGTCAAGCGTTGTTCTCTCTCTTTATTCTACTATTTATTGTTATTTCTCTTCTCTCATCTCTCTAAGTTTTGGTCTCAATAATATTGTTTTATGATGAATAAAATAAATTTTTCTTTGATAGCATGGAATGTAAGAGGATTAGGTTATAAAGAAAAACGTCATCTAGCACGCGAATCTTTAAGAACCTCTCATTGCAATATGACTTGCATACAAGAAACTAAGTTGAGTAACCCGAATCCTTTTTTAATTAAATTCTTTCTACCAAACTCTCTCTTCTCTTTTGAATGGTCTCCCTCAATCGAGACAAAATGGGGTCTCTTGACTTCTTGGTCTAATCATTACTCACTTATCTCCACCTAGCTCTTCCAGACGGAGCTCATATTCTAATATCCAATATCTATGGATCATCGAGTCATTCTCTGAAGCAATCCTTCTTGCTTGATCTTCAAAATATCAACACAAATGGCTTGCCATGGATACTAATCGGAGATTTTAACCTCCTAAGATCCCCAAATGACACAACGGGAACTAATCCAAATATTAGCCTAATCATGCAATTCAACTCGATATTAGATAGACTCAATCTAATTGAATTGCAACTAGTCGGAAGACACTATACGTGGACCAACAAACGATCATCAGCAACCTTATCAAAATTAGATCGCGCTTTCATCTCAAGCGACTTTCTCTCACACAACCTCGACTTCTCCTTTGAGGACTTACCGATGACCACCTCGGACCATTCTCCCCTTATTCTACGAACTAAATCACCATCCTTAAGCAAAAAGAGGCCGTTCAAATTCGAAAAACATTGGCTAAAATGTCAAGACCTCACTCCAATTCTAGAGCAAATATGGACTCCGTGTCTTCCTCTAACACCGGTCAAGACCTTCATACAAAAAATGAAAAATTCTAAAAAATAAATATGTCAATGGGCTAACGAAAAATTCGAAAATATTAGCCCCATCCTCTCATCCGCGAAGGAAGTTCTCCGTGCCTAGACATCTCGGAAGAATCTAGATCACTATCTCATGCATAGAATAGATTAAGACTTGATCTCCGCACGAAGATTGTAGACTTAACCTCAATCTCTGAGGAAAAATGGCTCCAAAGAAGCTCCAATAAATGGCTCAAACTAGGAGATAACAATACGACTTACTTTCATAAAGTCACATCATACAAGAAACTAAAGTCTACCATCTTGTCGATTAAAATAAACGACCAAATTATCACTTCACCTACTCTAATTCTCAGTCATTTCTCAAAGTTCTATCAAGGACTCTTAGGGCATGTTCACACCCTAAGTTTTGGGTCACGGTTTGAGTGGGAAATTTGGGTTTAGGTAGGATGTATATTTGGGTGTTCGGTGGTGCTTCTAAAACTCCATGGAATTCATTCCTATACTACTCAAAACCTAGAAATGGTCTTAATTTGTTGGCTTTTCAAAACTTATCTAGGAGATAAGTTTTGATCAAATTGATAGAATGGAAATTAAAAAATTATACATCAAATTAGTTATCTATTAAAATAAAACACAAATATAATTAAATATTAATTATTTTGGATTCATTTGAACATAAATAAATAGTTGGCATAAATAAATAAATCTAGTCGGCATTTTTATTTTTTATTGAATCCGGTATAGGATACCGTATTCGTATCCGTATTTGTATCGAATACCGTATTCGTATCCGTATTGATAATTGAATATCGTATTCGTATCCGTATTTGTATTTGTACTCGTATTCGTATTTGAAATACGATATAAGATATCATATTTGTATTCGTATTTGTACTCGTATTCGTATCCGTGATTAAAAATTTATTTATAAAATAATAATAATAATAATAATAATAATAATAATAATAATAATAATTGTAATTGTAGTAATAAAAAATTAATCCATAATTAAAAATGTATTTTATAATAATAATAATAAAGATAATAGTAATTATTATTATTATTATTATAATTATAATAATAAAGATAATAGTAATTATAAATATTAATATTAATAATAATAATAATAATAATACACAATTAAAAATGAATTTAGAATTTAATAATAACTAAAAAAACTAATACATAATTAAAAATATATTAAGAAATTAATGATAATAATAATAATAATAATAATAATAATAATGATAATGATAATAATAATAATAATAATAATAATAATAATAATAATAATAATAATAATAATAATAATAATAATAATAATAATGTATTTAGCAATTAATAATATTTTGATATGATTAAGAAATAAATATGACAATTACAAAATTTCATAAAAAATAATATAATTAAGGAATATTTATTCATTTCCTACATCTAATCTTGTGGTTTTCATCAAACACCTTTTAAATATCCTACACTCGTAGTTTTTGCATTTTCCTGCTACCATAGTTTCCTGATATTCATATATTGGTTTCCTGCTACTATGAGTTTCCTGCTGCTACACAAAACTGACCTAGCAAACACGCCCTTAGGAACTACTAATCAAGCAAACTCCCAACTCTCCTCTCTATTACTCCCTAAAATATACTCACAAACTAGAAAGGAGGAACTCTCCCATCTGATTCTCCCCTTCTCGAAGGACGAAATCAAAGCAACGGTAATGTCCCTAGCTAAGGGAAAGTCAGTGGGCCCCGATGGTTTTGTCTCCGAATTCTTCTAGCAATACTGGCCACTATTACAACAAGAGATCTTATCGGTCCTTGACTCTTTTCGTAGCAACTCTATCCCAATTGCAGAAATGAAAAGGATCAACTTTGCAGACATCTCCCTAATTAAAAAGAAAGAGGACACTTTAGATATGTCTGAGTTCAGACCAATTAACATCATTACCCCTATCTCCAAAATCATCTCAAAACTACTCTCTAACAGGATACAACCCATCCTGCCAAATCTCATTTCAAACAAACAAGCAGCTTTCATCCGCAAAAGATCCATAGCAGAGATGTTTATCTCAACAAGGGAAATCCTATCACACTTACATAAAACAAAAACTCCATCAATCATGCTTACAATAGATTTTCGAAAAGCATTCGATACAGTTTCATGGGATTTCTTATATACTCTACTCTCAATTAGAGGTTTCCCCGAAATATGGGTAAAATGGATTAAAGTTCTAACCTCATCATCCTCCTCTAGAGTCCGAATTAACGGTCAACGAGGACCTCAATTTGATCATCTCAGAGGGTTAAGACAAGGAGATCCACTGTCTCCGCTTTTATTCAACTTAGTGGTTGACGCATTACAAAAAATATTGGAAGCTTTAAACCCAATCCTTTCAGCTCCAATGAAATTTGCTCCAAAAGCCATGCAGTATGCTGATGATACGATACTATTCATCGAAGCGAGACCGAACAACCTCAAAATCATATCTCACGCCCTCGATATTTTCTCCGAGTTATCCGGACTTCAAATACATTGGACAAATATTTCCTTTGTGCCTATCGCAATACCGGATGAATTGCACAGTGTCCTCTCAAACATCCTCAAATGTCCCAAAACTTCCCTACCAATCACATATCTCGGAATACCACTCTCAATCCGAAAACCATCAAAATAGCCTTCGCTCCCTTAATACAGAAAATGCGAAATAAACTTTCCTCTTGGAAAGGTCTCTTATTATCTTCTGGTGGCCGCTTAACATTGGTCAAATCCGTTCTCAACGCAATACCGGTTCACTATATACAGGTCCTAAAACTACCTCAATGGGTCATCAAGAAAATTAACTTCATGGCTAGAGGATTTCTTTGGAAGGGTGAACAAAAATGTCTCGGAGGACATTGCCTAGTTAATTGGAATAAAGTCACCCTACCTAAATCTAATGGAGGTCTTGGTTTAGCAAACCTAAAATTACAAAATGATACTCTCTCGATGAAGTGGATACACAAGGCTAACAACGACCATACTTCTCTTTGGTTTGAAACACTATTGGAGTTATATCATTCCACAGACCTATCTCAACCAACAATATCTCAAAAAAGAATCGCTTCATTATTTCTTAAAGACCTTGCCAGACTGACACATTTATTCAATAATTATGTCTCACTCTCAAGCAACGGCTCTACCGATCAAACTCAAAACTTTCATTTCCAGAAGTATCTACTCCTTCTACATTAACCCAGGAATTAGTTGTCCGTGGAACATCCTGCTTTTAAAAGCAAAGACACCACTCAAAGTTCGATTCTTCGGTTAGCTAGCAATTCAATCTCGCATTCTGACGAGCGATAAGCTGCATCTAAGGGGATGGCCGAACAACCCATTATGCCCCCTATGTAAAACAGAAGAGGAGACAACCAAACATCTATTATACGAATGCCCATTCTCAAAAGATGTTTGGGGCCACATCACCTCGCGAATCCATGACACAACACCTGCAATATCATATCCATCTGAATTCTGGTCTACGTCTCCCAACACCAAGATATGACAAACTGCCTGGCTTTCGATCATATGGAATATCTGAAAATTCCGTAATGACGCAATCTTCAATGACACAGCCCAATCCTCAAATCTCATATTCAACAAAGCTCTTCAAGACACGATAGACTGGATCAAGTACTGCGAGTAGTCGGTTATGTTACAAATAGTAGTTTATGGAGTCTAGCTTACTCCAAAACGTTAGGAAGGTTGACTTAGATACTTATTATTTATATAGACCTTTCAACGTATTGTAAACTGTACCACTTCTTCTATTTAATATATTTGAGGCCTCGACACATTGTCGAATCTCCTTAAAATAAAATAAAATATACATATGATATATGATAATCGATGATTTCATAATTTAGTTGGTTAACTGTTTGACACAATAAAGTCATACGTTGAATATGTTATGAGTTCGAGTTCCGAGAATACCCCAATAAAAAAAATATGAGTACGATAAAATCATTTGTTGGATACCATTTAAAAGGAGATATATGATACCATTAAACATTAGATGTTTATTAAAAAAAAATCTGCAAAAAAAATACACATAGTGTTCGAACGCTATGATCATTTGTTCAAACACTACATTTCATATTTGGTCTTGAAGAGTTTTATACGGTCGAATTGACTAGTACTTTTCAACTCTATTCAAGAAAACTTCAATCACGAAGGATTTCGTGTTGAAGGGTTTTCAGAAAGAACATAAAGTATTGTGCGATAACCGATCAATGGGGGGAGAGCAAGACATAATATAGCACTTCTAGCCTTTGGTGAAATCGGTTTTGACAAACCGAGATATATGGCTAGTTCTCTTCCTTGCGTATTTTTATATCGACAACGTAAATCATAATCACAGAAATTGATGCGTTTCGTTGCGCAGATATCATACCTGAGTACCCATTTTAAAAAAAATGTGAATTTTCATTTGCTATTAATTTTGTCTATCTAAAAGTTATCTGTATTGCAAAAAAATATTTACGCTGCTTTCTCTGTCTTGTTAATTTTTACAGGATAAGTGAAGTAAATGATGATTGAATTCACTTTTTACTTCATTCTCCTTGTCACACACTTACATGTGAAGGAGATAGTGAAACAGAGTAACAGTTTTGAGGTTAATTCTTGACAAAATGGAAAAAATAGAATTTAATTAATTGATTAATGGATTGATTCATTAATTGGAGTCACATTTTTTAATGAGTTCTGACTAAAATATAAAAACTAGATCTTTTTATTAATTAATAAGAACATAATTGACCGAGACATATAAAAATAAGGGAAATTATACCTTGCCCCCCCAAACACACCAAAGCCATGCCGATGCCATCAGCATTGGTTTTGGTGTTAATTCAAATCTCTATTTTGCACCCCACTTTTTCACAAGATTAATTAATGCTTCGAATTAACAATTAATTGTGATGTAATTAACACCTAATATAAGTACCTAATAATTCATTAATTCAATTAACAAATAATTCAATTAATAGTTAATCGAGTGGGGTAATTTTTGGAAGATGGATAGGATATCGTTGAAGTGGTGATGGGTTTGGGATACAGTAAATGGCCTCTAAAAATAAATACTTTATACAGGCCCAACACCATTATTATTTAAACAATCAATACCAAACAATACAACATTTGGATAAAATTTTATCAGAAAGATAAATTCATCCAGGCCCATAAAAGCCATGTTTGCCTCCTGTGGCGACAGTTTCTTTTCTAAGGTGTTTCCTTTTCTTGTGCGCGCCTTCCTTGAACTCTCCACATTTTTGAGTCCTGTCTTTTTCGCTCCTTCACAAATTCATCAAATGTTTGGATGAATCGATGTTTGAAAAAGTTTCTAATGCGATGACCTCTAAGAAAGCGCAGGAGATTTCATAAAATTCTAACCAAGGAAGGAATAAAGTTACGAAAGTGTGTCTTCAGACCCTAAGAGGTGAACTTGAAGGTTGGCGTATGCAAGAGTCCAAATCTGTTGCAGATTTCTTCTCGAGGGTTTTCGTATGAAGGATTTGCTTGGTTGTCACGAATATTGAGATGTCGTTGATAAATACCACACTGAGTATGAAAAAGAGACCGCGTTAACAAATATCCAAAATGACACGTTGTATAAGAATCAAAAGAAGGATCAACAAATGTTCACGCTCATTGCTCAATGTGGATGAATCGATGTTCGAAAGAGTTTCTAATGTAACAAACTCTAAGGAAGCAAGGGAGATTTAATAAAACTCCAAGGAGCAGATAAAGTTAAGAAGGTGCGTCTTTAGACGCTAATAGGTGAATTTGGAAGTTTTGCGGATGCAAGAGTCCGAGTCTGTTGCAAATTTCCTCTCTAGGGACTTCATTTATGGAGTTTTTTTACGAAAACAATGAAAATTGAGTAGTTTGCTCGTGGTAGAATTTAAATAAGGCATTCTTTGAAAAAACATAATAACTAATTTTTTTAAGATGTTAGACTTTAATTTTTCGCATTTTCCAAATTTTTTGAAAAAATAGAACTTTTTTCGTGTTAGTCTTCAAGTACGAAATTTTTTCAGGAAAAAACAAGAAAATGAAGTATTTTCCTCGTGTAAGACTTCTATTTTGGTATTTTTTAGAAGAAAATTATAATAAACTTTTTAAACGGTGTTAGACTTCCTTTTTTTCATTTCCGTCGAATATTAGAAAAAAATTCCTTGTGTATGCTTTCATTATAGAAGTTTTTTGTCACATGAAAAATAAGTATTTTGCGCGGGTTAGACTCCAATTTTTTTTTTTTTTTTTATAAAAATGGGATAATTTATTTTTTTTGAAAGTGTTAGACTTCAATTTTTTCACTGATGCGGCATTTTTGAAAAATAAGAAAATTTTCATATGCTTGTCTTGATTTATTACACTTAGCTTTTTTGCATTTTTTGAAGAATTTTTGAAAAATAGAAATTATGAGTTAATCTTCAATTACAGAGTTTTTTTGAGAAAACATAAAGTTGGGTACTTTGCTCATTTTGGACAACATTTTTTTGAATGTTTTTTATAAACTAGCTTTATCTCCGCGCAATTGCGCGGGATTTTTTTATATAATTATTTAAATAGAATTAACGCGTGTGCGAATTAACGCGTATGCGTTTGAACTAAATTAATCTAATCATAACATATTTGCAAATATCATGATGTCAATAGATGCATAAGGTTCATGAAATTAGTCTATTACGGATATTATTTTCTAATATAATTTGTATAAATAGCATTTTTTCAGGTGCTTCTAAAATCGATTAATATAATCATGACATATTCGCAAATTTTAATATGTATGTAAAATAGGAAAAAAAGACCAAATGGAAAAAAGGACCAAAATATAAAATAAGGAAAAATAATCAAAATGTAAAAAAGGACCGAAATGTAAGTTAAAAAGGACCAAAATATAAATAAAAGGACCAAAATATAAATTAAAACTAAAAAGGACCAAAATGTAAATTAAAATGTAAAAAAGGACCGAAATTTAAATAAAAAGGACCAAAATGTAAACTAAAACTAAAAAGGACCAAAATATAAATAAAAAGGACCAAAATGTAAATTTAAAAATGTAAAAAGGACCGAAATGTAAATAAGAGAGGACCAAAATGTAAATAAAAAGGACCAAAATGTAAATAAAAAAGACCAAAATGTAAATTAAAAAATATTTTTTTACACAAATACCCCTGGTGACGTGGAGGCACAGAATTCTTGCAATTCTCTCTACTTTATACATAAGATATAATATGAACATTGATTTTCTTGAAGGTATTACACCTCTCTTTTGCATACTTGCGGAATTTTTTAAATAATAGTAATTTTCTCGTAATAGGCTTCAATTACGGAGTTTTTTGAAGTCAACATGAAAATTGAGTATTTTCTCCATGTAAGACTTCAATTTTAGGTTCTTTAGAAAAATATGATCTATGGATTTTTTCGAAAGGTTTTAAACTTCACTTATTGAATTTTTGCAGAATTTTTGAAAATATATATATTTTCTTGTGTTAGAGTTGAATTACAGAGTTATTTGAGAAAATAAGAAAATTTAGTAATTTTCTTGTGTTATACTTTAATTTTGACATTTTTTAAAAATACAAGACAATTAATTTTTTTAAGGAGTTAGAATTAAATTTTTGCATTCTTGCGGAATTTTTTAAAATCATAGAAATTTTCTTGTTATTGGTGATTTGCGGATACGGCGGATACTTTCATGATAGTGTTACATGCTATGTTACACGAAATATATTACGTTCATGATAGCCGTATCATGTACTTTCATAATATGTTATTGGTGAACGTATCCTAAATTTGGAGGAAATATGAAAATTAAGTAGTTTGATAGTGTTAGATGCTATGTTACGCGGATACTTCAAAAACGCAGAAGTATCCTGAGGATACGGGTACGATACGGCTCGGATACGTATCGGATACGCCACGTGACGTATCCGATTATTTTAATATTTATTTTTTTCGGATACGGCGGGGATACGGCAGGATACGGCTAGGATACGTTCATGATACGGCTGGGATACTCCATTTATGATACTTCGGCCCGTTATATATATTGGCCCATAATATTTTTAAATAAATTATATAGGATACTTGTAGGATACTTCTAGGATACTTCTAAATTAATTCTAGGATACTTCTAAAATAAATTTAGAATACTTTTATGATAATTGTATTGTTATGTTGATTTTATTTATTGTCATGATATTTAAATTCAAAATATTATTTATTTATTTATTGTATACAATATAAATATATTAAAATAATAATTATATAGCCGTATCCGTATCCGTGATTTTTTGAAAATTGCCGTATCGCCGTATCCGTATCGTATCGGATACGATATCCGTATCCGTATCCGTGCAACATAGGTTAGATGTGAAATTTAGTGTTCTTTAGGAAAATATTATAATTTTTTTTTAAAGGTGTTTAGACTTCACATTTTACCTTTTTCAATTTTTTTTGAAAAAATAAAAATTGCCTTGTGTTAGTCTTCAATCACCGAGTTCTCGAGAAAAACAAAACATTGAGTATTTTGTTTGTTTTAGACATCTATTGGTGCTTTTTAGAAATATAGGATAATTGATTTTTCTGAAGATTTTTACGATTTTTTGGAAGTTTTTACGACTTTTTAGAAAAAATAGAAAATTGGGTCTTCAATCACCGACTTCACTTTTTGGGTTTTTACGATTTTTTTTGAAAAAATAAAAATTTTGCCGGTGTTAGTCTTTAATTGCGCTGTTGTTTTAGTACATGGAAATTGGGTATTTTGATCGTGGTATACTTCAATTTTTACATTCTTTAGAAAAATAAAATAATTGATTTTTTGTAGGTGTTAGACTTCACATTTTGTATATTAATTTGTATATATTTTGAAAAAAGTAAAAATTTGCTTGTGTTTGTTTTATAGAGTTTTTTAAGGACAACATGAAAATTTAGTATTTGCTTGTGTTAACCTTCAATTTTGAAATTTTTGGAGAAAATAAGATATTTGACCTTTTCGGAGTTAGCAGGCTTCACCTTTTGATTTTAGAGAATTTTTAAAACCAAATATAAATTTCCTTGTGTTAGTCTTCCATTAAGGAATTTTTGTAGGACAACTTGAAATTTGTGTAATTTGCTTGTGTATGATTTCAATTTTTGCATTCTTTAGAAAAATATAGTAATTGATTTTTTACGGTATTAGACTTCACTTCTTGTAGATTGATGCAATTTTTGAAATAAAATCAAAATTTGAATGTGTTAGTCTTTCATTACATAATTTTTTGAAGAAAACTTAAATTGAGTATTTTGCTCGTGTTAGACTTCAAATGTAAGATTTTTTACAAAAATGGGCTATTTGGTTTTTTTTGAACGTGTTAGACTTCCTTATTAAAATTTTTGCGTTATATTTGAAAAAAAAAAAAAAAAAATTCTGTATTAGTCTTTAAATACGGAGATTATTTAGGACAACATGAGAATTAAGTATTTTGTTCGTGTTAGACTTCAATTATTGCATTATTTAGAAAAATATGATAAGTATTTTATGAAGATGTTAGATTTTATTTTTTGCATTTCTGCGAAATTTTATAAAAGAACCGAAATTTACTTGTGTTATTGGCCATTTACAAAGTATTTATAGAAAATATGAAAACTAAGTAGTTTGCCCGTGTCAGACTTCAACTTTAGTATTCTTTTGGAAATATAATAATTGATTTTTTGAAGGTGTTAGTTAGACTTCATTTATTTACATATTTCCGTATATTTTAGAAAAAGTAGAAATTTGCTTGTGTTTGTCTTCAATCACCGAGTTCTTGAGAAAAGCATGAAAATTTGAGCAATTTTCTCTTTATAGACATCTATTTTGTAATAATTGATTTTTTTGAAGGTGTAAGACTTTACTTTTTGGATTAGTGCGATTCTTTTGAAAAAAATAGAACTTTGTTTGTGTTAGTCTTTAGTTACGGAGTTCTTTTAGTATAACATGAAAATTGAGTATTTTGATAATGGTAGATTTTAATTTTTTTTGCTTGTGTTAGTCTTGCATTCCGGAGTTTTTTTAACTACAACATGAAAATTTAATATGCAAATTGCGGAATTTTGTCATTTTGCATGTGTTAGTCTTCAATTACCGAGTTTTTTGAGAATTGCAAAGTTTTTGAAAAAATAAAAAGTTGTTTGTGTTAGTTTTCAATTACAAAGATTTGTTTGACAAAACATGTAAGTATTTTGCTCGTGTCGGACTTCTTGTATTTTTGAAAAGAAAATTATAATCAATTTAAAAAAAAAATTTAACTTCACTTTTTCATTTTCGAGAAATTTTTGAAAAAAATAAGAAATTTGCATGTGTATGCTTACATTATAGAGATTTTTGAGGATAATATGACAAATACGTACTTCGTGTTAGACTTCAACTTTGTCATTTTTATGAAAATTAGGGTAATTGATTTTTTTGAAGTTATTAGACTTCATTTTTGGCATTGATTCGACGGTTTTGAGAATTTTTTTTTTGACTTATGTTTGTTTTGAATTATGAAGTTTTTGATAACAAACATGAAAATTGAGTATATTACAAGTTTTAGACATTACTCTTTATAATTTTTTCAATTTTTTTGAAAAAATTTGATATTTTTTCTTTTTAGTATTTACGTAGTTTTTTTTAGGACTGAGTATTTTGTTTGTGTAACACCTCAATATTTGTAATCTTTAGAAAAATATAATAATTTATTTTCTGAAGATGTGTTGAATTCACTTTTAACATATTTATGGTTACTTTTTGATTATCTTGATAAAGCTGCAATTTTTTTATAATTGTTGGTACATGCATTTATCTTAAGCAATAATACCTCTTCCTAAAACCATTTTATTTTCGAAAAATATTTTTGGATAAATCATTGATTACTTTATTTCTTTCTGGTGAACTAAACAGACAAAATTAACAATGAAATATTGAAATCTGCTAGAAGAACAATGCATCATACACTTAGCCAAATATACAACAAACTCAACAAAACATTAAATAACGCACTACCGAAGTTACATTGCAACAATACAATGTCATTTCTTCGAGACCAATTTTTTTTCAATATATATAACACAACAAACACAATATAAACAACACATATGAAGATGAATATTCAAAGAAACACAATTTCTAATCGAGTAGAATAAAACAAATAACACAAATTCCCACGCAATCGCACGGGATAGCGGTAGTTTGAAAATAAAATGAAATACACGTATTATTGATTGAGTATATATATATATATATGAAAACATCAATACATAATTATTCGTCAATTATACGAGTATTATTCCCAAACGGAACTAGTCATTCCTAATTATATTAATTAAATTACTAAGAAATTAAGAAAATAAAATAATACGTTTCTTGGTGGGGAATAGCAAACATCATGCGTGATAAATCATAAAGGAATGACTTCAATTCTTATCTACAATCGTACGAGTGAATTAAATAACGCTATGTTGGCTTGTCAGGAGTCCCGAGTCTTCTACCTAGTTTCCATTTCCATCTATACATTCTTTCATTGTTAGAACGTGGTTTACCTCATGTTGAATTAGTAATTACAATTATAACATATGAATTCATAATACATTTGATTCAGCTTGAGACACAAAAATAATATGTTACCAGAGTTTATGGGTTCAAGTCCGTATTAACCCATGAAGGACAAACAGACAAAGGAACAAACGAACAAACGATCATTTATTCATTTTTTTTTTTAAATTAAAAAATCACATCCATATCCCCGAAATTTACCTGGACAATTTTTGTCAGATATAAAATGATTTGCTTCTGGAGATGTATTATTTTTGTAAAAGAATGTTGCATTCATATATATATAAACATTCCAGATATTCATCAAGGAATCTAATTAAATGAAATTTTTTTATAATGCATACCTATGATATAAGCAATGTTCCAGAAATCGGTCTTCGGTCTTGGCGGCCGATTAATCGGTTATTAATCGCTCCTCGATGGTCCGCCGTCGAGATAACCTCTTGGCGTTTTGTGTTTGGCGGAATCTGCCAAGGGTCCGCCAAGACCGCCAAGCCGATTTTTTTTTTTTTTTTTTGAATTGCCAACGGGTCCTTTGCCTAATTGGTTGAATGTAAAGCACAAAAAATCATATATTATGAGAGTTTGTGGGATACTATTCAAAATAACGATCGTTTCGTTATGGATTGCCAATGGATCTCCATTGACATCAAAAAAATTAGGCATCAATAATGAAAACGATCGTTTGTCGGATACTATTAAAAAAAATAAATTTGGACTAAATTTTTTCATATTTTTAATATTATTTATATATATATATATTATTATTATTATTATTTGAGTTTATGTTAGTTTAGTGACGTAATGTATTTTGTTACTTAAATTATTCAAAACTTATTAAAAAAACCGTGATTTGTAATTTTGTTGAATTAATTGAAATATTAAATATAAAAAATAAAAATCTGCCGAGGTCCGCCGAGATTTTCGATTAATCATCCTTGGCGCTTGATGGTCGTCTGCCGACCAGCGAGCGCCGAGCGATTTCTGGAACATTGGATATAAGCAATACAATTGATGGACTATGTTTCAATAGCAATTAACGGTTGAAAAAATCTTTCACTTAAACTATAACTTAAAGGTTAAAAATCATGTATTTTTGTTAATTAAATTAAACATTTTCTGATTAAATTGAGAAAATTTTGTCTTTCATTTATTAATGTCAATAAAATAAAATTCACAGGATGACTACATAGCACAAATTAAATTACCGAATTGATCCCGAAATATAATATATGGTAAAAAATTTTGTGGATTCATGTGGGTCCCATTAACAATTTGTATGCATTTTTATGATTCGGGAATGAATTTGTATTTATCAGCTGAAGTGTTTTTGTAGAATTCAAGGCATTTGTATTTTACACTCAACCACTATCAGTTATGGATATTGGTGCGAACGTACCTTAGATCGGCGAATTCAAGGCATTTATTAGATGTACCTTAGATCGGCGAAGCGGTATAGAAATATTGACATCTAAATTCTTGATGGCAGATAAGGAGTAAAACTCTATCCAATGTCATTGATTGAATATGTAATATAAGTTTTGAACAAGTATGTTTTATTATCAGATTTTAAGTAGTTGGATGTAATTTTGAAATTAGTTTTTATTTTTTTTTGAGAAAAATAGAGTAGGCTCTTAGGTCCTACGTCTATTGAATTTATATAATATTGTGAAGTTCTTACAAATTTAGAAGATATTTGACCTAAAATTAAAAAAATACTAATCCTAAATACCCTCATTAACTATCGCAAGAACTTACATATTATTACTAACCAATCTATAGTAATCCTGCATTAGCAAATTCAGGAAACTATATTCTATATTTGCCTTTAGTAATTCATTTCCTGGTTTTGTTTGGCGGTGACTGAGTTGAGCGGTAACCTAGGTATAAAAGAACATTCCTCAGTCTCTCCGTCTCTCTCTTTCCTTTCTTTCTCCCGCCGCCTATCTCTCTCCTTTCCCTCTCCTGTCGCCCGATCTCCTGCTTTGCGATCTTCATCAATCCTTAACTTCGATCACCACAGTTCACATGGCTTACAAACTCCATCTCCTTCAAGCTCTTCCTCGATCTGTGATTAGTTCAGTTCAAGCGCCAGCTGCCTTCTTAATCTTCAGAGGACATAAACCCTAACTTCTCAAGTTCTTCATAATGTGAAATCTCTGCTCCATTCAAAAAATGGTTGCCTTTTGTTGAAGAAATGAGTTGGTTTAGAAACTGTTTCGATCTAGATTCATCGCTCGATGGTATGAAGTCTCGAAGATCATCGGAAATAACCTGTAAGGTATGCATTTCGTCTTCTTCTCTTATGTTACTTCTCGAATTTATTGATTCTCTCTCTTCGTTTGTTAAATCCGACTGAAACCACCAGATTTTCATTTTCTCTGTTGTTGAGCTATAATTTGGTTGTCGATTTTGGGTATTAGGTTGATTAAACCCCTTTTTCTGCTTGATTTTGCTTGCATCGCCTTGATTTCCTTGTGATTCACCATTATTTGTAGTTGCATTGTCACTTTCATCTTCAGTAACTTCTAGATCTGCTCCATCTTGACTTGAATCTTCAGATTGCTCTGCTCCTGTGTTTATTTCTATTGTACCTGCATCAGTTAAATCATTAGTGTAGTAGTTTTCTTCATTTAAGCTTTCATTATCAAAACTCTCATCATTATTACTATAATCTGAACTGGAATCATTATTGTGATGCATATCAAAATGTTGTATATCATTATATATATATGAATTAAATCCTTTTTGTTTTACCAATTTATTTAACTTATGTTCATATAATATGTAATCTATCACTTGCCATTCAGAAAAAAATTTAGTTGTAAATGTTCTTCTACATCTTTCCAGCCATGTATGATACATTATTAAGCTTATTAGAGATTTATATTCTTTATTTACTTTAGAATTTAGTAATAACTGAAGTGGATTTAATTGATTTGCATATTCCAAACCTAATAAACCATGTATTTTAGACCAAATAGACTTTGTGTATTCACATTCTGATATTAAGTGCATTGTAGTTTCTTCTTCCTTGTGACATAAAACACATCTGTTTACTATATTCCATCCCCTCTTTTTTAAATTATCAATAGTTAGAACTTTATTTAAAAATATTAGCCAAATAAATATTTTTATTTTTAATTCAATTTGTAATTTCCAAATTTTATGATAATAGGCCTTGACATATATACCTTGGGCTAATATTTTATATGTGCTCTTACATGTGTAGGTTTTTTTACTATTCCAAGACCACTCAAGTATGTCTCTCTGTTGTGTATTAAGATCAAAAGACTGACAAAGGTGTTCCAATTGCACAAACTGGTTTAAAGCTACATTTGACAATGGTATGTTAATTCCTAAACTTCTATATAGATTATTTTCATTCATAATTTTTATAAAATATTGCAATGTACCAGTTTTTGTTTCTGAAAAAGAATATAACTCTGAATATTTGTACATTAAAGGTTTTCCACACCATCTTGCTTTCCAAAAACTAATATTTTCTCCATTACCAATAATGATGTTTAAGCTTTGATTGAAAAAATCTATGTTTTTCATTACATCATTCCAAAAATAAGAATATTTTTTAGAATTTGTTTGAGTTAAGTCATTATCATTATTTTTATATATTAAGTTGTACCAATCTAATTTCCCTTCTGACATGTAGTATAACCACAACCATTTAATTAGTAATACTTTATTAAAAATATGTAAGTTAATCACTCCTAAGCCCCCTTTCTCTTTAGGTTGACATACTATTTCCCAATCTACTAAATTATATCCAGTATTAGTACTTCCTTTCCACAAAAAATTTTTCCTGATTTTATCTATTTCATTAATAGCCCATTTAGGAAATCTGAATACATTAAAATAGTATATTGGAATGGAAGTTAAAACCGAATTCATTAGTACTAATCTTCCAGCCTTACTAAGTAGATTCCCTTTCCATCCACTCAACCTATTTGTTATTTTATCAATTAATATCATGTAATCCTCTTTAGAAGGTTTTTTTGTAGTGTAAAGGTAACCCTAAATATTTTAAAGGTAAGGTCCCAACTGAGCATTCTAATTCACTTGAAATAGTATTTATGATGCCATTATCTATATTCAAACCTATAATTTCAGATTTATTAAAATTCATTTTAAGACCTGATTCTTGACCAAATAAGTTTAATATGTATTTTACTCTTTTAATATTTATTAAATTTGGTTTTAAAAATAATATTGAGTCATCAGCATAAAATAAACTAGTATAGATATTATTAATTGGTCTTATTAAAAATGATTTTTCACTTAGATCCTCCAATAATATAGATAATACATCCATAACTAATGAGAATATATATGTAGATAAAGGATCTCCTTGCCTTAATCCTCTTCTTAAATGAACATATTTTCCAGGAATTCCATTTAAAATTAGTCTAGTAGTTCCTGGAAGTACTGAATTTTTTATCCAAGTTATGAAATTTTCACAAAAACCCCTGGCTTTTAATATTTGTAATAAAAACTCCCATGATACACTATCAAATGCTTTATGAATGTCAAGTTTAAGTATAATTAATGGTATTTTATTTTTATGTGCCATACACAATACTTCCCTAGCATATACATAATTCTCTGAAATATTTCTACCCTTTAAGAAACCCAGTTGATTTTTTGATATCATTGAATTAATATGTGGTGATAATCTTATTGGATAACATTTTTGAAAATAGTCTTTGTATACTAGATATTAAACTTATGGGTCTAAAGTCTTTAGGTTCAATAGCATTCTCTTTTTTAGGAATTAGTGATATATAGGAGGAATTAAATTGACCTAATCCACTTTTGGCATTATTATTAATTAAACCCAAAATTTTTTCTTTTAAATTTTCCCAATTTTGCTTAAAAAATTCTCCTATATACCCATCTGGACCAGGACTCTTGTTATTTTTCCAGGTTTTTATTGAATCAGTTAACTCACTCATGTGGAAATTATTTTCCAAATGTGATAAATCTAATTTATTATTCTCATAATTTTTTTGTAAATTAATAGTCCCAAATTTCTTATTATTTTCTGATTTCTTCCCCATTAGGTCTCTATTAAATGAAAATAATAAACTAGCTTTAGATTGATGATCGTTATATTCAACTCCATGCTTATTTTTTAATATTGATATCATATTATTAGATTTTTTAATTGTTGCATGTACATGAAAAAAATGTGTGTTTGCATCTCCTTCCTTAATCCAATTAAATTTGGACTTTTGTTTCCAATATAGTTTATTAATTATTAATAAAGTTTCATATCTTAATTTAGCTTGTAATTTAATCCATTTTTCTGCATTGGTTAATTCTCTAGTTTCATTTGTTTTTTCTGACCAATCAATTATTTAATTGTATATTATATTTTGTTTGCATAGTTTGATTTAAAGTCTTTAAATTTTTTCCTAAATCCCGTAGCTTATTAAAATAGTCATTTATTTGAATTGTTTTATTATTAGTAATATGTGTGTTTATTAATACTTTAAACTCATTCATTTTAAGCCATTTAGATTCAAATCTAAATCCATTATAAATAGGATAATTAGTGTTTGCTTCATATATAATTGGTATGTGATCTGAACATGTATTAATACTTCCTGTTAATCGAGAGTTAGGATAATTTACCAACCACTCTTTATTTATTAATATTCTATCAATTCTTGCTTTAGCTATAGAATTATTCCAAGTATATAATTTCCCTTTGAGTGGTAAATCTATTAAGTTTGCATTATCTATAAATTCCTTAAATTCCTTTGTTCCTACATGAGTTTTATTATGCCCACTTCTTTCATTTAAATTTAGTGTTAAATTAAAATCTCCTAATAAAATCCATGGTAATTTATTATTAATGCTTAATGTATTTAACTCATTTATAAAATCTAATTTATCTATTTTTCTAATTGGACCATATACACCAGTGATTAATATATTATTTTCATCCCAATTAGATTGCAATATTAATGAAATGGAGTATTTTAACTTATTACATGAAATTAATTTAAAAAGTTTAGATTTCCAAGATATTAATATACCTCCTGATGCTCCATTTGATTTTAAATATTCAAAATTATTTAATATTTTTCCACAACATGCTGTATTTATATTATTATCTATTAACTGCATTTTAGTTTCTTGAAGGCAACAAATATCTACATGTTCATCTAAAATAGTTTTATTAACAGTAATTTTTTTAAGATCTGCATTTAATCCTCTAACATTCCAAGATAATATTCTTAATTGTTTATAATTCATTTATATAATAATTAATCCTCCTTGATGAGCAGTGCTTAAGCACAATGCTCCTCCACTAGACTATTTATGGTGTCATTTATATTATCTGTAATATCAATACCAGTGGATAATAATATTTTAATCATTTCATCTTTATTATTTATTTCCTTTGTGTTTTCCATATTAATTTCTGTTATATCAATATTATTTGCTTTATTTTTCTGTCTTTTGTTTCTTTCTTTTTGAATCTCTTTATACTTCACTAATTGAGCCTTTTCCACTGGAGAGGAATAATGACCACTTTGTTTAGTTTGTAATCTAACACTTCTTCTTTGCTCTTCTATTTTTAATGATTTATTTGTTTTTACTTTATTGATTTTATTTACTTGTTTACATGATTGTACTGGAGACTCAACTGGATTATTTGACTCTGCTATTTCTTCTAGACTGGAAACCTTATCACTAAAGGTAATTTTTTTGAAATTATTATTTATACCCTTAAAATATTCACTAATTTTTCTTTGATTATTTATAGGGAATCTGACTGTTTGAATTGGAGATGAGTGTACTAGCGATGAGCTAGCAGGGACCTTGTTTAATTGCAACCTGTCAGATCCTTTTTGCGTTAAGGTATCATATTCTTCTATATTCCTTTGTGATTGTGTTTGTTCATCATTACACAATAAATGATTGATTGGTTCTATATGGGGTTCATAGAGAATCATTTGTTGTGAACTAGAATTTCCTTTATTTATCTGATCTAATTTTGAATCACAAACATATTTTATCACTTTTTGTGGTTTATATGGTATAATGGCTAGACCCTTGGAAGCAATTGAGATTGCAATAAAATTATAAGACTTATGAGGACTATTATGCTTATATGTATTTGTTAACTCATGTGATGATGGTTTAGTTGGAAGAAAGATTTCTTTTATAAATTGTAAGTTGATTTGTTTCCTGCCCCTAGGATAAAATATTTGTGTGAGATTCAGCCCAGTGATGATATCCTTTTAAGAGGGCACAAATTCCATATTATCAATGATGATATCCTTTTCAGAGTTAATGGAATTTATCCTTCCTAAATTAGGGTTTATCTTTTTAACCTTCCAATAAGTTTTAATTTTCTTCTTTTTTTGCCAAATTTTTACTGTTTTTATTTTGTTTGAGTTTTGAGTATGTTTAACTGGCAATTTTTCATTGATAATTTTCCTATTTTTGTTATCTCCTTCTATCCTGTAATGTGGAATATTTTTCATTTGTTGATATTTTTGAGTTTGTTTATATTCCATTTGTGTTTTGAGATGTTTTATAGGTTTTATATGCCCCCCCTGCTCTACCTTATTATATTCCATGATGTTTTCTGAGAATTTGTGAATAGTGTTTGATGAACTTGCATTTTGGATAATTTCCTGAATGTTTAATATATCTATATGCTTATTTTCAATTACTTTAATAGTTTTGGGTATTTTTGCATATTGGGTACAATTAACTGAAAGCTTAATATGAGATATAATTTCAGTTGGCATATAAGATTCAGCTGAAATTAAAGTCCCTATTGGTTCCATGATTTTCTTAAGAGTGATTGGATTACATAGCTTTTCAGGTAATTTTTCTATAATTAAATCTTTGGTATATATTTCACTATTATTCTGTTTATCCAAATTGACAGTTATTTGATCATTTATACTATTCATATTGTCATTGTTACTAACATCTTTATTTTTGAATTTTAGATTATTATTTGAGCTGATAGGAGCATTATTGATTTTAGGTATTAATTCTTTATTTTTATTGATATTTAATTTACTTTGAAAATCAGGTTTCATTTTATCTATATTTGTATAGCAATATTTCCTTATATGCCCTAAATTAAAACACCTATTACACCTTATAGGGTCCCTACACTCATGTCTGAGATGAGTATGTGATAAACATCTAAAACATTTTGTATTTGTGTAATCAATTTTTGTATTTATTTTAGAATGTTTTTTATTTGATACTAATATCCAGTCCTTTGATGTGTTTTTTAGGGTTTGGGCATATGAAATCTTACTATTCATGATGAAAAGATAAAAATTTTGAGAAGAAAAAACTTAGCTCTGAGTGAAATCCAAGCTCTTCTAATTGAAGATTGTCTTCAGAACACCTCCAGTGAATGAAGCTCTCCAGTTGATCGCTCCACCCGTAGAAGATCACCTCCAGTGTATTAAGTTCTCCAGGTCAACTCAGCACACACTCTATACACTCCTCAACTCCCTCCTCAACCCATTTCTTCTCTTTCCAATAGAGATTTGTTCTTTGTTTGTACAGTTTTTGTAGGAGTTTTGGTTTGGAAAAGGTCGCTGCTTGAAGATGCTGTGAGAGTTGTATGCTGCCTTGGTTGAAGAGGTGAACAATCGCAATTACAGCTCGTTTCTCTAGGATCCCTCCATTTGGATTCAATTTTGTTGTATAATTTGTATAATTGGATTGAAGGGATATATCTTTGTAATTGGACTGTGGATTGGACTGTGTTTGTTTCTCTCCTTTGAACCGCCTGAGTAGTTCTCTTCTAATCAAAGAGTTTCTTTAAGATCTTGAATCTTGAAAATCGCTTCTTGAAAGAAGGAACTCCTCAAACAACATAACACATATTATAATTAAATTTCAATATAGCACGTACTTGTTGCTAATTAAATCTTCTTCCCTCAGAGAACTGATGAATTCATTCCATATGTGAGAGAACTTTGCAATATGACTTCTACCCTCTTCCTGCAGACCAGTACAAAAAATATTATGAGTTCGAAATTAGTTTTTATAGTATCACAAACCATATATTATCACATATTAGATTCATCAAATATTTATCACATCGAATATAAACCTCTAAATAATATTAGATAATTCAAAATCTGAAGTATTTTAATCATTTTCTAATTAATTTTCACAAAATTATGCACGTCTCTTCTAAATTCTCATTGACGTGTTAGGAATTAGTCGTAAATCAAACGAGTAAGAAAAAAATATTTTATATATTAAACAAAGTTCATTTATTAATTTTATTAACTCATTTAACATTTACACGTGTTAAATCGGATTCGTCAATAACCCAAAATCATCTAATACTATACTTAACATCAAATAACTCAAAATCATCACACCGATACTTAGGTATAAAGTTTTCTCGATGAGCTGCAAAGTCCTTGTCTTCCACGTGATTCAACTTAATCGAGTTGGCCACATTTACACCCTTATTTATGAAGGAACATTTCATATTCATATCTTATCTGCAATATCCATATATTGTGAAACGTCAGCTTGATGATGTCACATCAAGATTTACTTACATAGGTCATTCCTGTTTTAAATATTAATAATAAGGTTACATATTCAACCTCCTAAACTCAAAATAACTGGCGATGGCAAAATGAGAAATAAATAAATTAAATTAGTATTATTAATTGATTAAATTAACGATTTAATTGATCGTTTAATTAAATTAATACGTCAATTAACTTGTATTAGTATTAACATAGTGTAAATTTAATACATGTAAATTAATATTTATTCAAGTTTATTAAGAAAATATAATCGACCAATTTAATATTTTTTTTGTAACATCATTAAAAATGTTAGGTTGAGTTTGAATGGCCAATTATATTTTCTCATTTAAATATATAACTATTATCAGTGTTTCAAAAATCGGGTTTGGTGGTCGATTAGTCGCCGACGAATTGTAGTCGATGGTCCGCCATCTCGATAAACCTTTGATTTTTTGTGCTTGGTGGATTTTCATCAAACATCCGTCAAACCCGCCGAGTGTCCGTCAAACTGATTTTAAAATTTTTTTTTGGCTAATATTTTCAGATTTTTACAAAACAATTCTTTCATTTTTTTTTCGAATTTGGACAAAAATTTATTTTGTGATTTAAATTGGGGTTTTTATTTTGTGGATTTTGTTTTTGGGATAATCTTATGTTATTATACATTTTATTATGTTATTTGAACATTTTTTTATGTTATTTAAATTATCGTTTAAGAATATGTGGTGTAGTGTATTATTTAGTTAAATTATATTCGAGATTTATTTGAAAAAATATGATGTATTTTTGTTTAATTAATTTTGATATTAAATATGTAAAAAAAATAAAATCCAACGAGACCCGTTGATATTTTCCATTAATCTCGATTAGTTATTTTTGACGTTTGATGATTCCCTGCAGACGCCGTGATTGTAACATTGACTATTATACAAAAAATATTACAACGAGGGTAAAGAAATCTCCCATTCATCCTTCGTTCTTATATGCCCAAATTGTGGACGAAAATCTTTTCTCTTTTGTATTTATGCCCAAAATTCAAAGTAAATACATCCCCTAAAATCTGAGAAAGTGACCTATTATGAACTTACCTTACGTCGGCCACATAAATGCATGAAACCATCTTTATTATTTCATTGACGAGCTATATTGTGTGTCCATACTGAAATAATGCTTCGTTGACTTGCGACTGAGTTCTACTTTTCTCTGTTATTTCACGTGTTTACATCGTGTGTCCATACTTACGAATAAATCGCATCTATATATCTTATCTGCATCTATATACCGCGAACGTCAGCTTGATGATGTCACATCGAATGGTCACACAACTTGTCCCGAAATGGATTTTGAAATACATCCATCTATGATCTATGATCTTTCCGTTAATTCATGTTCCTAATACTAGTGTGTTAGTTTAGGAGAGTTATTTGATACATTCATTTTCTTATTATGAATTTATTTTTTTAAATTTATTTTTTGAATATTTGTTAAATAATGATTTTTTTTGAAAGATTATAGTGTATATTTATCATTTAATGATATTAAAAACATAAATTTTGTATAATTAATTAATAAATAGCTAAAATTCTTAAAATATTTTTTTTTTGAAAAGAAACCATGATAAGAAAATGGATCTATCATAGAACTTCCCGTTAGTTTAATAATTGTAATACTTTGAAAATCTCTGCATATTGAATCGGAAGATCTTCCGATCACTTTCCCTTGAAGGCGAAGGACGTCTTATTTGAAAAAGGTGGGGAGGTTATTATTAGTATCATTTTTTTCAGAAATTAGTTAGTTTAAATTAGAGGCCATATACTATATTATGCCTCAACAATTTATGATTTTTATTTTCGATTTTGTCATGTAACATCATTTATGTTGCACGGATACGGATACGGATAACGTATACGACACGATACGGATAAGGCGATACGGTAATTTAAAAAAAAACATAGGATACGATACGTCTATTATATATAAATATTTTATTATTTTATTAATTCATTAATTACAATTTATATATTTAATATTTGTATGTATTATATATTTGACATTAAATATGTGATTTTTTTTTATATATAAATAACTTCATATTAAATAAATATTTATTGCATTTAATATACTTATATCTATTACTCATTCATTTCGATTTTAAATTTTTATTTTTATTTTTCAAATATATTTATATATAAGTTAGAAGTATCCGACAAGTATCCGGAAGTATTCGAGAAGTATCCGTTATTATTTTGAAATAAAATATTCGGATACGCCACGTGAAGTATTCGATACGTATCCGACGAGTATCTGACGAGTATCGGTATCCGATATGGCATCCGATACGATACGGCTTGGTTTTTGAAGTATCCGCGTAACATAGAACATCATAGCATTGATAATTAATAATTAATAATCTAATTCCAAATTAAGTTTAAATTGATATGTAAAAAGGAAATTAATGATTATTGACATGTATTTTTATTGGTATGTTGAAATTAAAGATTAACTAGGAGATTAGTCGCGATTCGGCGACGGTTTTGTTTCATTTTTTTTTGTCATACACATAATATATACACATAATATATAGTTATGATTTTTCGGGATCAAACATAAGACTTTGTATAAATAAAAATCAAATTGAGTAAGAAAGTTTAATGATGGCAAAATTATAAAATTATTTTTGAATCCGACACAATATGAAATATTTATTTAGTATTTTAATTCAACACATACAAAAAGAATAAATTTCACTATAAAATAATAAAATAACATGCGTGGACATAAATAAAAATAAAAATCATATAATATTTTAAATTTTCATATATAAAAATAAGAATAATAACATTGTAAAAGTTCAGTATTAATAAATAAATATCTTTTTTTTTGTGAAGATTAACATGGGATTGTTTTAAGCAAAAATACTAATATAACACACTTAGTTTTATGTGCAATTGTTTTCAATTATAGTTTTGATAATAATAATAATAATAATAATAATAGTAATAATAATAATAATAACCATAATATTAATAATTAAGATTACAAGTCATTATTGTAATTATATTTAATAATAATAATAATAATAATAATAATAATACAAATAAACCACTAATTTTTCTTGAATTTACAAAAAAAACCCTAACTTTTGAGAAAGATCCAAAAAACACCCTACATACAAGGTTCTCTTTTCAATTACCCCCCTATAGGAGTATTTCATGATATTATTTTTATCCGTCTATTTTTCAATTACACCCAAAATACCCGTCTATTTTTCATCTTTAAATTTAATAAACATATTTTTGTATTATTTTATTACTTTAAAATCATTATAAATATTTTTTAACATATATTAATTTAAAAAAACTATATGTCATATACATAATCTCAATCTTTTGTTTATTATATATTTTATCATGGAAAACTGAAATTAAATAAAAATATCATATAAAAAATATTCCTGAAAATATCTTGACAAATTAATATTATTGTAGTATTTATTTTTAATGTTAAATAGTTGTTAATAAAAATAGTTACTAAATATTAATTTTTACCAAATTAGCAATGCATGAGTGAACATCAAAACTAGCATTAAAATAATATTGCCGTTAGTTCTAATTTCAACAACTAATTTTATTTCAGCAGTTTGTTTTGTAATAATTATTTTTATTAACTATTAGAAAATTAGCTAATGAAAGCAATAGTTGTTAATAAAAATAGTTAATAAAAACTAACTACGGAAATAAAAATAGTTACTACAAACGAGCTGCTGAAATTAAAATAGTTGTTGAAATTAAAATTAGCGGCAATATTATTTTAATCCTAGTTTTCATTTTCTTTCATTCATTGTTAATTTTGCAAGAAAAACTATCCAATAACTATTTTTTATTAATAACTATTTAACATTAAAATTAAATACTAGAATAATATTAATTTGTCAAGATATTTCCAAGAATATTTTTATATCATATTTTATTTTATTTTAATTTTTTATGATAAAACATATAATAGATATAAGATTAAAATTATGGATATGACATATAGTTTTTTTAAAAATAGTATATGTTAAAAAATATTTATAGTGATTTTAAATTAATAAATTAATAAAATAATACAAAAATATGTTTATTAAATTTAAAGATGAAAAATAGATGAGTATTTTGGTCCAAAAAATTATAATACCATGAAATATCCCTATAGGGGTTAATTGAAAAGAAAACCTTGTATGTAGGTTTTTTTTTTGGAGTTTCTCAATCGTTAAGGGTTTTTTGTAAATTCAAGAAAAGTTAGGGGGTTATTTGTAAATTTCCCTTATTTCTATATATTTTTTTACATAACTGTTTTCATATTTCTAAGTTAGAGAAAAATATTGAATATATGATAATATGGATCTCAAAATAAAGATAAAATTCAAGTGAATATATTTCTTGATATTGTTAAATTATATTATGAAAAATACTAACAATATTTGATGTATGTTTTGTGATATTATATATTAATTTATTAATGTTAGATATTTAAACTCTTCACATTTTATTTGTATTCATGTTCCAACATGAACGTAACGACTAATATTTTGACACATCATCAGTGCAAAGTGATGTGTACTTCTAAAATTATTTAAAACTATGTGTAAAATAATGAACACATAAATGTCTACAAATAAAACATAATCACACAAAATCAAAAGTTAATTTATGATTCATATGTTGACACATATCATAATCTAATGACTGAAATAATTGTGATGATGTGGCATGAAGAAATTGTATAAAGATGAGTCCAAAATAAAATGATTGATAAATTCGTTTATGTGTGTTAATTATGTTGTTAATTATTTCTACTAACTATTCTCAAAATATGCATATAGATGATGGAAAAAAGATAAGTCGAAGGGGCAAAGTAAAAAATCAAGATTCTATAAAGAATCAAATCGAATGGATTTTATGTTATTAACAAGTGACTATTCAATTTACCAAAATGTACACTTGTTTATTGCAAAATACAAACTTCTCATATTTTGATTCAATTTTAACTCGAGAATTTGATTTAATCTAGTAACCATGTATTGAAATCAAGATTCTTACCTTATTTTTTTTCTTAAATGAACCTATAACACAAAACGAGATTTTGCAGCTAATTTCTTACCTTATTAAAGATGATAACCGTACTTAGTACTAGGTGGAAGTTAGGGCCGCCGATAACAAATTTTTATTAAAAAAAAGTATCCGTGGCTTAATTCTTTGAGTGCGGTTTCTCTGTGGCCGCACAGTGGCAGCCGCTTGTGAAACCGCCTACGTGGCTTCGTTTTATTGGTCAATACAATGTATTTTGCACATAAACCCCTACTTTATATAAATTAACTGTCTAGGGTTTCCGAAAAAGTAGGGATTTATATGCAAAAATATATTATATTGACCAATGAAACGAAGCCACGTAGGCGGTTTCACAAGCGGTTTCACTGTGCGGCCACAGAGAAACCGCACTCTAATTCTTTGGTAGTAACACTACTAGTGGTCGTATGTTCGAAAACATGTATGGTGTCCGGTCCATAAGACATCGTTTAACGATATTCACCCTTAAGTCGTACAAATATGTTAATGACTAAGATATTTAATTAAGCATTTATTATTATGAAATTATTATAGTTGCACAATTAATGGTTCCATAAATGACTGAAATCTATTTATATTTCATAATCAACGAGCTAAAATAAATAATATGATGTGGAAATGTGGATGATAAATAAAGATTAGGGGTTATTTTCTTGAGGGAATTACTCAAATAAAAGATAGGGGTTTATTGCATAATTATAAGAAGAAAATTAAATAAAAAACATGATTGTCTCTGTTAAATATTTCTTCAACCTATTCATGGGATAGCATAATTAGATATAAAATATATGAAATGTTAAATTATATTAGATGATAAATCATGATAGGTAGTGAATCGTATTAATTAATTAATTAATTAGACCATAAACTGTATCTAGATTATTTATACAATTTTTATTGTTTCATTGTAGACATGATAAATCATGTTTATTTGAAAAAAAAAGTATATTCATCTTCAATCCCTGTACAAAATAAGATATTTTAATTTATATTATTTTGACTTATTGTGAAATTGTTGTTTTTGTAAAATAAGATTTTTTCCGATCCCTGTACAAAATAAGATTTTTTGGTAAAATAAGATATTTCAATCCCTGTACAAAATAAGATTTTATTGAGGACGTCTTGAATTACGATCACCCAATTTCTCGAAGATAATTGATGTGGTTTCATCCATCTATAAATAGGGCCTCATGTCCCCGATGGTTCCTCACACAAATCAAATCTCTCTCTCATATACAACTAAACCCTACTAAATTTCTCTTCTCAAACAAGAATGGCCTCCACCAAACGCCAAACCAACTTAACTAGGGCTACATCTAGCATCGCTTCTTTCGACCCATTACTAGAACCGGAAAAATTTGTTGGGATCCCTGAAAACTCTCCGATCACTTCCGTTAAAATTAATGGCACCCGAGAATCGAATATGCTCGGAAACTCTTCGATCATTTCAGGCAACAGTCCTGGCATCGGACAATCGGAGATGTCTGAAAACTCTTTCAACACTTCGAGCTGGGAAAAAATGACGAGGTTAAGGACTGAAGAATGGAGGATGTCCACGCATTACAAACTGGAGAAGAAGATCTCCAGCGTGCACTCCATTGTTTCCGAGAACATCGACATTGAACATCTCTGGTTCGCAACCAAAAGACTTCTCATTGCAATAGCCAATCAAAGCAGAAAGGTAACTTAATTACTTTAATACAAAAGAAATATCTAAAATATACTTAGGCATTACTGTGATCAACACTAACTTATGTTATTGTTAGATTAATAGGTTATGGATTTGGGTTTTATAAAATATGAGAAAGTACAGGAAATTGTTTACCAATAGGCAACAATAACATAAACAATATTTCTAAATTGAAAATAAACAATATGAAACCAACAAAACAGCCCTGATCTGGGATTTTATATTTAATACTTAACGAAATTTCTGGCATAAACAATAAAATAAATGAAAAGCTAAAAAGTTAAATGTAATTTTGTGGAGAAGGTTCATTTCTTTGCTTTTGTATTTTCAGGAAACAATTCAGTGTACTGAACACATTGACGTTGTCAAAGTCAACAAAACACTTCAGAGAGTAGGCCAAACAGTCAACAAAATAGCCCGCGAGGTTGGCATTTATATCCTTGTACAAAATAATTAGGGAAATTATACTGTGCCCTGAGATTCCCCCACTATTCACGATATGACGGTGAATAATGGGAGTATGATATTAATATTCATCTCCAATTCGTATCCCTAATTTCAATTGACGGTTAATTGTGTTTTGAATTAACGATTAATTCAAATGTAATTAACACGTAATACAATTGTATTAGTCATCAACATAATTAATAATTTCAATTAACGATTAATACAATTCACCGGGTACAATTTTGGAAAATTTCAATTAGCCCCCCATATCGTGAATAGTTGGGGAAAAGGGGGCACAGTAAATGGCCTCAAATAATTAATTCTTCCTAAATTACTCCTGTGAAACATGTATGCCCCCTGGTACTCTCTCCACGAGACTTGATGACATGCCATAACATTTAAAATTTGATTTTACACATACATTTATGAATTGATATTTTAATTTAAAATGTAACTATGTTAATTTATGATTTAATATTTCATTAAAGTGTCAAATCATAAATTAATGTGTTAAAAATTAAGGTATTAAATTATGTTCACGTCATCAAGAGTTGTGGGGAAGGTACTAGGGGATGTCCAACATTTTCCTTAGTTTTATATCACGAAATGGGCAAAAAAGTTCAGAAAACTACCAAAACATTAGAATTCGCATCATAACTTTTTTCAAGAAACAAAAATTTCAGAAAACTACCAAAACATTAGAATTCAAATCATAACTTGACATCTTAATATCGTATATCTACGCAGATATCATCTAAGCGCTCGGGCTTTAACATTCGTGCCATGGATGATAATAGGACGCTCGGCCTGCTCGGGGAATTGAGTCAATACTCGTGGCATGCAAAGCTGGCTGTTTTTGCAGCTGCTTTTGCAGTCTATTACGGCGAGTTTTACGAGACCTACCAACTCTATGTACATGAAAATGAACGCGTGTGGGCAATTATGCTCATCAAGCAACTCCCTTTTGCCATGACGAATTTAGGGATAAGAAATTTGCTTGAAACAATAAGTGTCTTTGTCGTTAAATTAGTTGGTCTGGTAGAATGCGTGATTGGATTTGGAAGCCTTTCAGAGCAGTATGATCTTCGAGCTTACATGATGGATATCAAATCTGCTGCTTATTGGGCTATTGATAGCATGGTCTATTGCAGTTCCGAAATTGCTGCACAAATCGCTGCGATTAACAGCCAGTGAGTACCATAAAATTAGTAGTTAATTCCTGACATTATATTTATTCCTCCTAGCATAATGCTGATTTTGATTGCTTGTTTCAGTAACGCACACATTCGCATCGATCAGTTGAAGTTCGACAGCCATATAAATAGACTTGTGAGCATCTACGAGTTTCTCAATCGCGAATATTTATCTTACAAAACACGTTTCGGTGAGTTCGGGAGATCCATACAGCAACATTATAATAACTTCTATGTATAGTTTGCTTTGATGCACACATTAAATATCTAATAATATGTTGATTACATTTATACACAGACGGGGAGGCATACATGGATAGATACCAAGAAATACACCGGATCTTCGTGAGTGTCGATCACGTTGACAATGTTGAAACCCTAATGGTCCTGATTGGCTCTAGCATTACCGAAAATTGCCTCATTACGAAAGGTCAAACCGACGTAAGGCCGTGTATAGGAGATCTCCATGGGAAGAAGACGATGTTCCTCTTCTCGAGCCTCTCTATTAGAGAACAATATTCCGAGGATTTTGCGTTGATCGAAAGGCACTATAGGAATATCAAAAAATGTGGTTATGAGATTGTGTGGCTCCCCATATTCGGTGATGCGAGTTGCTTGAGTTCCGTTGAGTACATAGAGTGGATTCAGGAAAAGAAATGGTATACTCATGCGATTACGTATGAATACATGGTGAAGGTAGAGAAGGTATTGAAATTGTACTTGCAGAAAGAATGGGGGTTCGATGGGAGGCCAATGCTGACGATGTTTGACGCTAAGGGTAATTTGGTTTGCAAGAATACCATTCATAACTTGTGGATGGTGAGTAGCCAAAGTGTCGAGGTTGATGAATTTCAATTTATATTTGGTGGGGATATGAGTCCATGTGGTTGGTCGGAGCAATGGTGGATCAACTGGTGCAACACGAACCAGACATGGGGGATAAATCTCCTTTGCCAAGAACTTGATGTTGAAATCTCTCAATGGGTAAGCTAAACTCATCCGAAAATTAATCGGCAATATTTTGTTAAATTATAAAAGATAACCAATTGCATGCGATATAAAATATAAATATCATTTAATGTCAACTTTGAAACAGTTTACAAGCAAGAAGGAAATCGTTTTCCTATATGGGGGCAAGGACATCACCTGGTTCAACGAATGTAAAAAATTATTGCGGACTCTATTCGGCAAAACGGGAATTAAATATAATGTTGCTTATGTTGGTACCGTCAAGGAGAAAATAGAGGGTGTTGTTAATATTTCTACTTCCAAGGCGGAGATATTCTGGTCTCGTGTTCACAGCATGGTCACGAGTTTCAGCATGTACAAGAGTACTCTTGGCGAGGCATCGATGACAATGCTTTCTAGTTTGGTTTCTCTTGTCAGCTTACAAGGCAGTGGAGAAAATTGGGTGGCTTTCGGCTGTGGAGGCATGAATGAGATGGTACGTACTATCGAAAATACTATCGAAAATATAAATCAGTAAACTCTAATTTCCCCTTAATTATGAACTATTTTTTTTTTCCTTTTTTATCATCAGGTTATATGGCAGGAAGCTAAACTGAGAGAGACCCTTGAGATCATTGTCAGTACACAATGTGTCGATGCATGGCAGACTATCATCTCTAACGGGACCTTCATTAATGAAATTAATGCATCGTACACGTCTTGGTTAATGGAATACCGCGCCAAATTTGCACATTGCTGCAAGCTCCACCTCTCATCAGAGGCTGGACAGGTTATTTTTTTTCCCACTAAACGAAAATTATTTACAAACATGTATAAATTAATTACTGAACTTCCATTACAGAAATTGTATGTAAATACGCATTATAACATACTTGTGATCTATCATTAATTTATTAACTAATATATTTAAATCTTTATGCAGGTGGTTGGAGACGTGAAATGCGCGTTTTGCAATTCTTACATGAAGAAGATGGTGGTTTACGAGTGCTGCAAGCAAGAGGAAGTACATCTCGTTTTGCAAGAGAGCCACAAAAAATACGAAGAAATTCTCATGTCAAAGAATGTAGAAATCAAGCATATTGGATCAAATGTTGCGGCGAAGAAGGAATCTGCATGATGAGAAGGCAGTTCCTTGAGTGGTTTGCTATTTTATCTATTTTAAAATAACCGGCATCGATATTGCTGAGGCGTATTATTTCCATATTTTGTGTGTTTGTTGTGTTAGCTAGTTATCATGCATTTAGTAATGCATTTTATTTGTGTTTTTTGTTTTAATTGTTTGTGTCACAGTACTGGTTTGTTTGTTATGGGTTTGTATGGTTGATTTGTAATTTGTAATACTTGAGCACATGTAGCTGTTAAGTTTATGCATGATGTATGGTTATTAATTATGAATGGAGTTGTCTTTTATCAAGTTGGAGAGGCTTCGAAGTATCTCATCCAAGCATTTAATTAATTAATATATAATTTTTTAGTAATATTTATTTATTTTGCTTCTATATGTACTTATCTATTCCTATTTTTCTATTTTTTCTCCGAGGCCCCTATCTACAGAAATTAATTCAATATTGCAATTTTAAGCTCAGATATCAAACCCATCATACGATAATTATAAGATATGTATAATCTTAAATGTTGAGCCTTCTTATTCTTCTTCCACGTTCTTGGTGTGATGGTGGCCGTTCGATCCAGCGCTGTCGTTTTTTTCCACTTTTTGGAACACCCTGCGATCTACGTCCTTGGCTTGCCTTTTGCACGCGAGATGGTGATTGGCGCGTCTTTGCGCGACACCTACCGTTCTCATGCTTTCATCGCTACGGTTGGTTTAGCCTGTTTGGGTGTTTTGTTCTTCGTTCTTCGTCTATTGCTTCTGCTTTATCGATTGCATCTTCTCCACGGTATTTTGCTGTTCATCTTATGCGTTCGATTTGTTCTTCGGCCATGCTTTTTGCTTGTCTGCTTTGTTGCTTTGAGCTGGCCATCTCTTCTTCTTCTTTTGGTGCTGGCCATCTCTTCGTCCTTCGTTTATTTACTTCCGCATGGATCTCTTCTTCTTCTTGGATCTGTGTGTATGTTTGTGTATGCTTTCGGGTATGCTATTTATTTGTGGGTTGTTACTGTGCACATCGTCATCTTCTGGACTTTGCATTTTGATTTCTTGCTTTTTATTGTTCTGCGCTAGGATTGACAAAAAAAATCGAAAATCGACGTTCGTTCGAACTCGGATCGAAAATCACTCAAAAAAAATTCATTCGAAAATTGACTTGAATAAACTCAAGCCGAGCCGAACAAGTCGAGCTCGAGTTCGAACAATTTTGCAATATACCCTTATAAAATAATTTAATTATAAAATTAGCCCAACCCAAATAACAACAGCCCAATTCTCCAAAATCTTTGGCCCAACTCTATCTACCTCTCTCCCTCTTCAATCTTAATTTGTTCCCGCCCACACAACATATCCTAATAACTAACACTATCTTCCTCTTTTTTTTTCTCTTTCCATTGTCAACATAAATGTTAGAATTTTTGCAGCACAACGATACTCAAAAAAAAAAAAAATTATTACTCAAACTCTTGATATTACAAAAATTATAACTCTTGCAAACTCTTTTTCTCTCTAAATATTGTTCTCTCTTCAGCTCTCACACACTCTCTTTCTATGTTGACACTTTCTCTTTTTCTTTTTTCTTTTTCTTTTCTTTCTATTGTAATGAATATATGATATCCATTCAAGACCCTCATATTTATACTACATAAAGTTGGTTTAGTAACCTAAGAAGTAAAATACAAATTTGATTCTCAAACTATTTATGTTATGTTATCTTATCCATACTTCACTTTATATTTATTTTATCTTATTTTAATCCATAAGTAACTTAACTAAGAAGAATGTTGAATTAAAATATTCAACACATAGCGGGTAGCACTAGCGGCGCCCCTTCTCTTCCTTCCTCTCGGCGATATGTGACGACGACGTCCCAGACCTAGACAAGTTCATCCATTTCCTCCTCTCTTCACAGATCAAAATCGAGGTACTTTTATTATTAAAATATTTTTGTTATTGGACTCTAAATACACTGTTAATTAAACATATTTTTTACTGTAAAAACTGTTTATGTTTTTTGATTCGAAAAACCAATATGGTTACTGTTAATTAAAAATAGTATTGATACTGTTAATTCCAAATTTTGGTAAATAGAAATAGTATTTAATTATAGTCTGATTTTTTTATTGGTACTGTTAATTAAATTTGTTGGTAACTAAAATTATTGGTAATTAAAAAACCAGTATGATTATTGTTTATTAAAACCAGCATGTTTTTATTTTTGTATTGTTGCAGCATTGCTGGTAATTAAGAATATTTTAATCAAATACTGTTAATTAAATATAGTTTAATCAAGTTGTTGGTAACTAAAATTTCTGACTTGCTGGTAATTAAACCAATATGTTTAATCAAATACTGTTAATTAAAAATTGATTATTTTTTCAGTTTAATCAAGTATGTTTGATCAAATACTGTTAATCAAATAATTTAACCTAAATGTTAATTAACAAATAATTTATTGGTATGTAAAATATTTAAATATTATTTAAAATCAATTTTATAATTTGTTTACATAATATTAGGGTTTTAATGATGTTGCTTAATTTTTCAGATTATAATTCGACAATGAAGTCGTAGCTTCTTTTGATTTTCTTTTTTCTTTTTTTTTAATATGTTGGACCACGTTCAATTGAGGGTTTCAAATTATGGACTTTTTTTTTAATTTGACTATGTTGTCGTTTTATTTTGATTGTTGAAATTTGAACTATATTTATTTATTTTGTTCGTATGAGTTGCGTATTATATGTTTGTGATTTTTGTGATTTTGATGAATTTTAATGATTTTAGGAATTTTGTGAATTCTCTATTTTTTATAAGTAAAAATATTTACAAGATGGGTTGTTTTTTACCGAAAATAAAACGAAAAGCCTATTACATTTCAGCCCACTTATTTGTGTGTGTGTGTGTGTGTGTGTGTGTGGGGGGGGGGGGGGGGGGGGGGGGGGGGGGGTAAAAACAAACACATTGCATTTTGGATAGACTCGAATTCTTTTTTTTTTTTGTTGAGAAAAATAGAGTAGGCTCTTATGTCCTACTTTTATTGAAATTTTATTAATATTGGTTATAAATAATACAAGTAAAGAGGTATTTGCCCTAAAATTAAAAACTAATCCTAAATATCCCTTATACACTACTTATATTATCTATAATACAGCAATACAATATTCCGAATTTTGAAATCCTGGATAACAGAATTACAAAATCCATTTAAACCCTAGTATAAAAGTCCTTCTTAAGCCGTGGAAAGACTTTCTTCTCTCTTATATCCCATCGCGCCGCCTTTTTCTTCTTACTCTGAAAAGCTCTCTCAGCAATGGCGATGGCGATTTTCGCCGAAAGAGAAAGCTTGATAATCTGCATCTCCCTTCATTTATTCAGCTGGGCGAAAAAAGCTGGGTAAAAACAAACACATTGCATTTTGGATAGACTCGAATTCTTTTTTTTTTTTTGTTGAGAAAAATAGAGTAGGCTCTTATGTCCTACTTCTATTGAAATTTTATTAATATTGGTTATAAATAATACAAGTAAAGAGGTATTTGCCCGAAAATTAAAAACTAATCCTAAATATCCCTTATACACTACTTATATTATCTATAATACAGCAATACAATATTCCGAATTTTGAAATCCTGGATAACAGAATTACAAAATCCATTTAAACCCTAGTATAAAAGTCCTTCTTAAGCCGTGGAAAGACTTTCTTCTCTCTTATATCCCATCGCGCCGCCTTTTTCTTCTTACTCTGAAAAGCTCTCTCAGCAATGGCGATGGCGATTTTCGCCGAAAGAGAAAGCTTGATAATCTGCATCTCCCTTCATTTATTCAGCTGGGCGAAAAAAGCTTGGTTCGTACCTCATAATACCTTCACCTCGCGGTTAACATGGAGTAGATCTACCAATCTAGTTCAGATCTCAATAAGGTATGATTACCCTCAATCTATTCTTCAGTTGTTTTCACGTTTTGAACTGCTAGATTTTTTTTGAACTCAAATTTTCCGCTCTCTTTTGATTTTAAATCGATCCTTTCTTGTGTTTTTTTGCATGATTTTTGCTTCCTCTTATTACCATCTCTCTTAATCTTCGCTAATCTTCTTCGCTTATCATCTTACAGTATTAGAATCATCAATACTGTTCCCCTTTCTCCGCCTTTTCTCCCTCTCTCCATCTTTTCTCTAACCTCCTAATACATCACCCCCTCTCTCTAAAAAACTTCTTTGCCTTGAGAAAGCTTTAATTAATCGATACTCTTCTTCCTCAGATCAGTACCACCGATTTCACCCAAATGGGAACTTGATCCATTCAATTCTCCAAACCTCCAAACAGTATTCTATCTAACTCTTCTAATCAGTAGATACTCCTCATCGTATTCAGATCAGTTCATCGCCAATTGAGAGTTGGTTCCAATGGAATTCCTTCATCTTTTGTACACAAACTCTCTTAAATTCTCATCAATTTGAAGAAAGGTGGAATCTTCATCATTCCCTTGTTCAATTTCTTCAGTTTGGATTCGAGTCATATATTGATCTTTAGTAGATTGAAACCACCATAATCTTCTATCATCTGCTCGATTTGAATTTTCATCTATCCCTTGCTCCTCCTCAGTTCTTACATTTAAAAAATAATTTTCATCAGTAGATATGCTTTCAATTGCCAGAAAATCATTTGGTAATTGAACAATTTGATTATTTGCTTGTCCTATATATGGTACCAAATTATGCATATCTGTAGATAGCAATTCATCATAATTATTTGATTGATTTATCTTAAATTCAAAAATTATTTGAATCTGCCAATCAGATAATTGATCATTATTAAAGCATCTTCTACACCTCTCCAACCAAAATTGGTACATAGATATACACACTAAAATTCTATAATCCAGATCTTCTCTGTTATTTAGGATAATTTCTAAAGGATCAAATAAATTAGATTTAGAAATTCCCAGAATGCCATGTATTTTATCCCAAATTTTATTTATAAATTCACATTGATTTGATAAGTGATTTTTATTTTCTTCAGTTAATCTACAAAGGACACATCTGTTAGCCAAGCACCATCCCCTTTTCTTCAAATTATCCAAGGCAAGAGCTTTATTCTTGTAAAATAAGCATAAAAATATTTTGATTTTTAATGAGATATTTATTTTCCAAATATTTTTGGAATAAGCTTCTATATGTACTCCTTTAATTAGGGTTTGGTATGTGCTTTTACAGGTGAAACCCTTATCACCATTCCATTTCCAAGTAAAGCAATCTTTTTGCAATGGGTTAAGAGTTAAAGATTGACATAGATGTTCAAGCTCAAGAAATGTTTTATATAAATTTGCTACATTAGACAAAGGTACCACTATACTCAAAGTTTTATATAAATTTGATTCATTTAATTTAGAGATAAAGTAGTGTAATGTTCCTGTTTTGTTTTCGCAAAAAGAGTAAAGTTCTTTAAATTTTTCATAAATAGGTTGTTCACTCCATCTATTTTTCCAAAAACCTGAATCTTTTCCATTTCCAATAATTATATTTAAACTATGAATAAAGAAATCCATATTTTTAGTTATATCATTCCAGAAATAAGAGTCATTTTTATTATTAAAATTATTATTTTCTTCACCCAATTTCAAACTATCTCCAATTAAATTTTGCCATCCTAATTTATCATCTGAGACATAATATAGCCACAACCATTTTGTTAATAAAACTTTGTTAAATAATTCTAAGTTTAAAACTCCTAAGCCACCTTTTTCTTTTGGTTGGCACACAATGTCCCATTCAACTAAGTTATATCCTGAATTGGTTATTTCCTTTCCAAAAGATTTTTTTCTAATTTTATCAATTTCTTTAAAAACCCAATTTGGAAATTTAAATACATTAAAATAATAAATAGGTATAGAAGATAGGACATAATTCATTAAAATAAGTCTACCAGCTTTACTAAGTAAATTTCCTTTCCAACCTTCCAATTTTCCTGTAATTTTTTCAATTATTTTATTATATTCTTATTTTGTTGGTTTTTTGTAATGTAGTGGTAAACCTAAATAGCATATTGGAAATTTTCCTATTTGGCAATTAATAATTTTTGAAATTTCAAGTATTTTCTCCTCGGGTATATTCATACCTATAATTTCAGTTTTAAAAAAAATTATTTTCAAGCCCGATTCTTCTCCAAATAAATTAAGAATATAGTGCACTCTATTTATATTATTAATATTAGGATTTAAAAATAAAATTGAATCATCAGCATATAAAAGTGATGTATATATATTTTGAAATGGTTTTATAATATATCCTTTTTCACTTAAATTTTCCAATAATTTTGCCAAGACATCCATAACTAATAAAAATAAAAATGTAGACATTGGATCACCTTGTCTTAAACCTCTTTTTAAATAAATGAATTTTCCAGAATTTCCATTAAGTATAACTCTAGCTTAACCTTTAAGTACTGAATTTTGAATCCAATTAATGTATTTATCCCCAAACCCTCTTGATTTTAATATGTTTAATAAAAAATTCCATGAAACACTATCAAACACTTTATGTATGTCTAATTTTAATACAATCAGAGGTGTTTTTGATCTTTTAGCTAATGATATAACTTCCCTTGCATATACATAATTTTCTGAAATATTCCTTGTTTTTAAAAATCCTGATTGATTTTTTAATATCATATTATTTATGTGTATATCCAATATATTAGCTAAAGTTTTTTGAAAAAATTCTTTGGATACTAGAAATTAAACTAATAGGTCTAAAATCTTTGGGTTCAATTGCATCTTCTTTCTTGGCTATTAATGTAATATATGATGTATTGAAATCAGATAAACCTTTATATCCTTCATTATTAAATAATTCTAAAATTTCATCCTTTAATAAATTCCAATATTTTTAAAAAAATTCCCCTATGTATCCATCTGGACCAAGACTTTTATGTGATTTCCAACTTTTAATAACATTGTCAAGTTCTTCCATTTGAAAATCATTCTCCAGAGAGGATAAATCATTTTTATCATTTTTATATAATTTTAATAAATTTATTTTTCCAAATTCATTTGTACTAACAATTTCTTTACCTATAAGATCCCTATAAAACTCAAAAATAAGTTTCGATTTATCTCTATGTTCTTTATATTCCTTTCCAAATTTATCTTTTAAAATAGGTATCATGGTACTAGTTTTTTTTATTGAAGCATGTAAATGAATTTTTTTTGTATTAGCATCCCCTTTTTTACCCAATTAAACTTTGACCTTTGTTTCCAATATATTTTATTTAAAGAATTTATATTTTCATATCTTAGTTTAGTTTTAATTTTAACCCAATTTTCAACAATTGATAATTCCCATTCTTCCCCAATTTTATCTAACCAATGAATAATTTTTTTACAATTTTGTAATTGAATATTTTTTTTTATGATCAGTCTTATTCCATTCTTTCAAGTCAGAACTTAATTGATAAAACTTTTTATAAAGATTTTCAAAGGTTGAACATTTATTATTTTCAATATGATTTTTTATAATATTTGATGATTCTTCTAAGTTTAACCACTTAAGTTCAAACCTAAATCCATTAAAAATAGGGTATGTAGTATTAGCTTCATATAAAATTGGAGTATGATCAGAACATGTGTTAATTTTTGTTGTTTGTTGTGAATTAGGAAAATCAATTAGCCAAGACTTATTCAACAAGATTCTATCAATCCTTGCTTTTGCAATTGAGTTTTTCCAGGTATATTTTTGACCCTTTAATGGTAAATCAATTAAATTTAATTCATGTGATAAATCTCTTAACTCTTGGGTATATTGATTATTTGTATATGGCCCACTTCTTTCATGAGAGTAAAAAACTAGGTTAAAATCACCCAATAATATCCAAGATAAATTATTAGTTTCTCCAATTTCTTTTAATTCATTCAAAAAATCTTGTTTTTCATTTCTATTTGTGGGTCCATAAACTCCAGTAATTAAAAATTGTTTAGCATCCCATAAATTCTGTAATATAATAGATAGTGAAAATTTATTTTTTTTAGTTGAAATATGTTTAAATAATTTTTGATTCCAAGATATACTTATACCTCCGGATGTACCTTGAGATTCTAGATAATCAAAACTAGTTAAATTTTTCCCACAAATTTCTTTATTAATTTGATCATTAATTAATTTTAGTTTTGTTTCTTGCAAACAACAAATATCAATATTTGCATCATTTATAGTCTTATTTACCAAATACTTTTTACTATTATCATTTAAACCCCTAACATTCCAAGTAAAAATTCTTAGTTTTTTATATATCATTATTAATATTATATTCTCTTTAAAAACTGTAATTTTTAATTTGACCTAGATGCCATTGGCATCCAACATACTATTGATTTTTTCATTTAGATTTGGGTTTATTTCAATTCCTGTAGAGGAAAGTAATTCTATAATATCTTCTGAATTTGTTAAATTATTTTTCCCCTCTAAATTTATTTCTTTAATATTTAAATTATTATTTTTCTTTGTTTTATTTCTCTTATTTCTTTCTTTTTGAATTTCCTTATATTTAACTAATTGAGCTTTTTGAATAGGAGATGTGTAGTGTCCTGATTGTTTATTTAGTAATCTTGTACTCCTCCTTTGCTCTTCTATTTGTATATTTTTAACAATTTCTTTGGACTTATTTGCACTTATTCCTATATTAGGTTTTGAAACAGTTGAAATATAATTAGATTTTGCTCCTGATGTTTATATATTAAAATAATCATTAATTTTTGTTTGTTTGAATTTATTCTTTTCAGGAGATGAAACTAATTTTATAGGAGAATTAAAAGCATTATTTTGTATATCCATGTCCAGAGAATTTAAGGTATTATATTTTTCCTTTAAATTTATTACATTATTTCCATTATATATGTTTGAATCATCTGTAATTTCATTTAAATCTAAGCTTTTATTAAAATTTACTGTATTTTCTGTGTTTCCAATTAGATTGTGATTTCCCAAAATACCATTTTCAGAAGAGTATTCTTCTATATCTGAAGAAGGTGTGTGATATTCAATTTGAGGTATATTAATTTCCTTAAAGTTTTTTAAATTATTATTAAATTTAGAAATTATTTGCAACCCTTTTTCAGTAATTTGTATTTTTAATGTTGAATTTGTCTTATCTAATGTGTTTTTTTAACAATTTCATTTCACTTAATTTTGTTAATTCCATAAAAATTTCTTTATAAATAGGTATTTTGATAATTTTCTTAAATTTAGCTGCCTCAATGAGAAATATATCATTATTTTTTTTTAATTTAGAAATAACTATTTTCCATGAAATTTTTTTATTTGAGTCTTGTTGTTTAGTTGGTAAGATTATATCATTTTCTTTTTCTACATTCTTCTTAATCCTCCAAATTTGTAAAATCTTTTTCTTTTTCTGCCAGATTTGATTTGGTCTCTTTTTATTAAAATTAGTTTTTTTATATTTTTGTTCTATAATATTAATATTATTAATATTCTATAATATTAATATTATTAATATTATTATTCTTTTCATCCAGATTTTTATTTTTAAAATTATGTTTGAGATTTTCTTGAGAGACATTATGTGAAGAACTAACAATATCCTTAACTTCTATAACTATTACTTTATGAACTTTTTCCCCATCAATTATCTTAATAGATTCTGGTATTATAGAGTTAGGTATACTACTTATTGAAAGTAAAATCTCATTAATTATATCATTTGGAAAATATGACCCCACTCTTATTAGAAAACCAAATGACTTAATTAGTTTAGCAAGATCAAAATAATTACAATATTTTAAAGGCAGGTTTTTCAATGAAATTGATTTTGTTAAAAAATTATTATTTTTACCTGAGTGGTTAAAAGAGTTTGACATAAACACTGTAAGTTCTTTTCCATTTAACAAATTATCCCGAAAATTCATATTTTCTGGTACCAAATTATTATTCTGAATTTTTTCAAATTTATGGTTTTCAATTTGAGTATTTGGAGAGTTTTTCAAAGGTTCTAGGACAATTGGCTTAATGACTCTATTAAAAGGTTTGCCAGTTATGTTAATATTTGTGTAACAATTTTTCTTAACATGCCCTAATTTGAAACATCTTAAACACCGAATGGGTTCTCTGCATTCATATCTAAAGTGATTTGATGATAAACATCTAAAACATTTCTGATTGTTATTATTATGATTTGAGTAATTTCTAGGCTTTTTTGATACTATTGTCCAGGGTTTTTCTAAATTATTTTGCAATACTTGTTTGTAAGAATTCATTATATTATAAAAAGTTGAAAAAACTTCGCAGGAATTGGAGTGCTTGATATCACTGGATTGCAGCTCACTGGAGAGGATTGCAGCTCACTGGAGAGGGTTGAGGACTGGAGAGGATTGAGACTGGAGAGGTTTGAAGAGGGTTGTCGACTGAAGAAGAGTTTCTTCCAATCAGAAGGATGATGAACTTGGCAACTCAAACAGCAACACAAAAATCTCTCAATCTACTTCAATGGTACAATTGGTGAGAGTTGGTACTGAAAAGGAGTTGTTGATACTTATCTTGAAATCGCTTAGTCTCAAGATCCTTCCATATTTTTGGTTTGGTAATGGTTTGTATAATTTGGTCTTAACCCTGTTTTTGAGAGCTTGTTGATTTTGCTTGGCTTGTGCAGGGATTTCTGAAGATGGCACTTGAAATGGCTTGACTTACACGAAGATTTGTATTGCACACGAGAGCTTGATTGAAGGATCTTGAGTGTTGCTCGGTTGTAAAAATTTGCTTGTATTTGGTTTTGTGAGTTTGACTAGTGATTTGGTTTTGTATAATTGGCCTTTCAATCTATAGACTCGAATTCTATTCAAAATGGTCATTGATGCCGTCATGGTGTTTGCGGGTTGATATGAACCTTAATATCGAATATCTTGGATGCATTTTTCCATGATTTCGGCCTCGATTTGTTGTTGTTGTCCAGAATTATTGATGATCCTTATTTCGCGTCGGGATTATATGCATGAATCTATATGAATGCGTTTGTTAAAAACAGTGTTGTCGATGCCACTCTGTGTTGAGTCTGTTTGGTCGCAAGGTTTCATTTTTTATGGGTGTTGTTTGCGATGTTTGTTACTTCGGCCATTGACGTTTCGGCTTTATGTGCTCATGTGGGCTTGATCCAATTATTTCTTTTTGAATACATGTATGTGCAGTTTTATTGATTCGTGTTGTAGATATTTTTCATGCCTCTCCAATTTTTTTCTTTCTTAGTTTTCGCTTTCGGCATTTTGAACTTTTCTGTTTTCTCTATTTTTTATTCTAATATTTTGCGTGGCCAATGATGAGAACCTCTTAATTAGTTCCGTTATTTTGTATGGATTGTTCTATTAGGGGTTTCTTCACGGCCGGTATAATCACAAAATCAAATCATACTTATTAAGAAGACAATATTGCAAATTGATTATTGTGAATCATAATCATTTTAAAATATATTCTAATTCTAATTCTGATTCTAATATTTAAATTATAATTACAAAATAAAATCATATTTAGTAAAATCATATTTATAAAATTATTAAACAATGCATATCTCCAACTTTCTTTTTGTAACTAAAAAGACCAAGATGATGTGTCCATATTCTCTTTTCGTAATTAATGTCAGATGAGTCCCATCTTGGAAATATTATGTGAAATTTTTTAAACTAATCGGTGTGTACTTTGTATAAATTAATGTATAAAAGTAATACATAAAAAGACTGCAGCTTCTAAATTCACAACAAATCAATAAACCATATTTCATCTTCTTCACATCTTCTTCATCAAATTTCTAGTTTCCGTTTCTTTTATAACAAGCTCACAAGGTTTTCTTCTTCATACATTTCAGGTTTTCTTCCAAAAAGCTCAAATTTTTTTTTGTGAAAAGTTGGAGATCTTCTATCACAAACTCGTTCTTCACTCTTTCTTGATGATACATAGACCACTATAACAACAAAAAAAAAGAGTCAGAAAGTCGGGTCCGATATATCCGGTGAAACTCGGCTCTGCAGCGTCCGAGTTCGACTCAACTCGGCCGATATTACGAACCATGATTTTCAGATGAGATATCAAACCCATCATACAGTAATTATAAATAGGTATAATCTTAAATGTTGAGTCACCTTATCTTTCTTCCACGTTCTTGGTGTGATGGTGGCCGTTCGATCCAGCGCCGTCGCTTTTTTTCTCTTTTTGGAACAGCCTGCGATCTACGTCTTTTTCTAATAAATTCCAATATTCACGTATAAAACAAACAAAATACTTATTTTTCATGTTTTCATAAAAAAAACTTCAAAATGAAAGACTAACGCGTGCGAATTTCTATTTTCTTGTTCAACCAATTTCTATTTTCTTGTCCAAAATGAAAACAATGCAAAAAAGTGAAGGCAAACACCTTAAAAAAGGGAAATTCTTCAAAACCCCCCCAACTATTCTGTAAATTATGAAAAAAACCCAACCTTTTTAAAATCCCCCCTATATTTTTTAGATCCCCTCAAAAACCCCCTATATTTGTTTGTTCTTCCAAAACCCCCTAACTTTTTAAAATTCCCTCAAAAACCCCCTATCTTTTTGTTATGTTTTTTTAAAAAATGACCATTATACCCCCATAGTTTTATTTTAAATATTTCTATAATTTAATAAATAATAAATACATATAACTATTATAAAAAAATAAATAATATATTGATATTAAAATATCATTTTCAACAATTATTAATATTTTAATAACTAGATATTAAAATATATATGTATATCTATAAAATATAATAATAAGTAATACATAGATATAAAATATTATTTTAAGTAATACATAGATATTAAAATATTATAATAATACATAGGTATTGAAATATTGATAATTGTTGAAAATGATATTTTAATATCAATATATTATTTATTATAATATTTTAATATTTGTGTATTATTTATTACAATATTTTAGTATCATGTATTATTTATTTTTAACAATTTTTTAATTTTTTATAATATTTTAATATGTATTTTTTATTTATTAAATTATAGAAATATATAAATTACAACTATGGGGGTATAATGGACTTTTTTTTAAAAACATAACAAAAAGATAGGGGTTTTTTGAGGGAATCTAAAACAATTAGGGGGTTTTGGAAGAAGAAATAAATATATGGGATTTTGTACTAAAAAATCCAAAAATTGAAGACTGACACTTGCAATATTCTATTCTTTTTGTTTAAAAAACTTGTAAAGAATGCCAAAAGTGAATTCTAACGTCTTAAAAAATATCAATTATCATATTTTCTAATAAATTAAAAAATTCAAGTCTAAAACGAACAATTACTTAATTTTCATGTTTTCTAAAAAAAACTCAGAAATGAAAGACTAACACATGCAAATTTCTATTTTTTAGTTCAAACAATATGAAAAAATGCAAAAAAGTGACGTCTGATACCTTCAAAAATATCAATTATCATAACTTTGAAATAAATGTCAAAATTGATGTTTTATACAAACAAAATACTTAACTTTCATGTTTTCCTTTGAAGAACTCCAAAATCGAAGACTAACAAATGCGAATTTCTATTTTTTGTTAAAAAAAGCTGGAAAAAAATTAAAAAAGTTAAGTCTAACACCTTCAAAATATCAATTATCATTTTTTCTAATAAATGTAAAAATGGATGTCCAAAATGAACAAAATACTTAATTTTTTATGTTTTACTCAAAGACTCCAAAATTGAAGACTAACACATGCGAATTTATATTCATTTTGTACATTATCAATTATCTTATTTTTCAAATAAATACCAAAATTGATGTCTGAAACAAACAAAATACTTAATTTCATGTTTTCCTAAAAAACTCCAAAATGAAAGATTAACACATGCGAATTCTAATTTTTTGGTTCAAACAATTTGAATTTTTTTTTTAAAAAGTGAAGTCTAACGCATTCAAAAATATTAATTATCATATATTTTTTTTAATAAATGTCAAAATTGATTTATAAAACAAACAAAATACTTCAGTGTCATGTTTTACTAAAAAAACTACAAAATGAAAGAGTAACACATGTGAATTTCTATTTTTTTTGTTCAAACAATTTGAAAAAAAATGCAAAAAATGAAGTCTAACACTTTTAAAAATATTGACTATAAACAAAATACTTTATTTTCATGTTTTCCTTAAAACAAATGCACAATGAAAGACTAACATATGCGAATTTCTATTTTTTTTGTTCAAACAATTTGAAAAAAATGCAAAATGTGAAGTCTAACACTTTCAAATATATTGACTATATTATTTTTTTAATAAATTTCAAAATTTATTTCTAAAATAAACAAAATAATTAATTTTCATGGTTTATTAAAAAAACTGCAAAATCGAAGGCTAAGACATGCAAATTTTTAGTCTTTTTGTTAAAAAAAGGTGAAAAAAAATGCCAAAAGTGAAGTTTAACACCTTCAGAAATATCAATTGTTATATTTTTGTAATAAATTCCAAATTTTATGTCTAGAACAAACAAAATACTTAATTTTCATGTTTTATTAAAAACACTCCAAAATGAAATACTAACACATGCGAATTTCTATTATTTTTGTTCAAAAAATAAAAAATAATGCAAAACGAGTAGTCTAACACCTTCAAAAAAATCATTTATCAGTTTTTTTCTAATTAGTGTCAAAATTTATATCTAAAGTGAACATAATATATTTTTTTTATGTTTTACTCAAAAACTCCAAAACCGAAGACTAACACATGCGAATTTCTATTCATTTTTTTAAAAAAGTTGAAAAGAATGCCAAAAAGTGATGTCGAACACCTTCATAATTATCAATTATCTTTTTCCAAATGAATTCCAAAATTCAAGTCTAAAACAAACCAAGTACTTAATTTCATGTTTTCCTCGAAAAAACTCCAAAATCAATGACTAACACATGCAAATTTCTATTTTTTTTGTTCAAACAATTTGAAAAAAATTGCAAAAATTGAAGTCTAACACTTTCAAAAATGTTAATTATTATATTTAATAATAAATATAAAAATTGATTTCTAAAATATACAAAATACATAATTTTCATGTTTTACTAAAAAAATTGCAAAATCGAAGACTAACACATGCAAATTTCTAGTCTTTTTGTTAAAAAAAGTTGAAAAGAACGCCAAAAGTGAAGTCTTAACACTTTCAAATATATCAATTATTTTATTTTTGTAATAAATTCCAAAATTTATGTCTAAAACCAACACAATAATTAATTTTCATTTTTCTTAATAAAAACTCCAAAATGAAAGACTAACACATGCGAAAATCTATTTTTTTGGGTCAAACAATTTTAAAAAATGCCAAAAGTGAAGTCTAACACCTTCAAAAAGATCTGTTATCAGTTTTTTCTAATAAGTGTCAAAATTGATATCTAAAATTAATAAAATACTTAATTCTCATGTTTTACTCAAAAACTCCAAAATCGAAGACTAACACATGCGGATTTCTATTCTTTTTGTTTAAACAAATTCGAAAGCATGCCAAAAATGAAGTCTAACACCTTCAAAAATAACAATTATCTTATTTTTTCTAATAAATTCCAAAATTTATGTCTCCAACAATCAAAATACTTAACTTTCATGTTTTCTTAAAAAAACTCCAAAATGAAAGACTAAAACATGCAAAATTCTATTTTTTTTTTTGTTTAAACTATTTGAAAAAAAATGCAAAAAAGTGAAGTCTAACACCTACAAAAATATCTATTATCAGTTTTTTTCTAAGAAGTGTCTAAATATATATCTGAAATGAATAAAATACTTAATTTACACTTTTGACACAAAAACTGCAAAATCAATGACTTAACACATGTAAATTTCAATTCTTTTTGTTTAAAAAAGGTTAAAAGAATGCTAAATGTCAAGTCTAACACCTTAAAAAATAACAATTATCATATTTTTTCTGGTAAATTCCAAAATTTATGTCTACAATAATCAAAATACATAATTTTCATGTTTTCTTAAAAACACTCTAAAATGAAAGACTAAAACATGCAAAATTCTATTCTTTTTGTTCAAACAATTTGAAAAAAAATTCAAAAAGTGAAGTCTAACACCTACTCAAATATTGACTATCATACTTTTTTAATAAGTGTCAAAATTTATTTCAAAAATAAACAAAATACTTAATTTTCATGTTTTAGAAAAAAAAAACTGCAAAATCGAAGACTAACACATGCAAATTCCAGTCTTTTTGTTAAATTGTTTTGAAAGGAATGCCAAAAGTGAAGTCCCTTCAAACATATCAATTATCATATTTTTCTAGTAAATTCCAAAATTTATACCTACAACAATCAAAATACTTAATTTTCATGTTTTCTTAAAAATCCTCCAAAATGAAGATTAAAACATGCAAAATTCTATTTTTTTTTGTTAAAACAATATAAATAAAATTGAAAAAGTGAAGTTCAACAGCTACAAAAATATCTATTATCAGTTTTTTCTAAAAAGTGTCAAAATAAATATCTGAGATAATAAAATACTTAATTTCCATGTTTTACTAAAATAACTGCAAAATCAAAGACTAACACATGAAAATTTCTTTTCTTTTTGTTTAAAAAAAGTGAAAAAATGCCAAAAGTGAAGTCTAACACCTTCAAAAATATCAATTATCATATTTTTGTAATAAATACCAAAATTTATATCAAGAACGAACAAATTACTTAATTTTCATGTTTGCTTAAAAAAACTCCAAAATGAAAGACTAACACATGCGAAATTCTATTTTTTTTTGTTAAAACAATTTGAAAGAAATTCAAAAAGTGATGTCTAACACCTACAAAAAAAACTATTATCAGTTTTTTCAAATAAGTGTCAAAATAAATATTTGAAATGAATAAAACACTTAATTTTCATGTTTTACACAAATACTGCAAAATCAAAGACTAACACATGAAAATTTCTATTCTTTTAGTTTAAAAAAGGTGAAAAGAATGCCAAAAGTGAAGTCTACACCTTCAAAAATATCAATTATCATATTTTTCTAATAAATTCCAAATTTTATGTCTAAGCCAAACAAAATACTTAATTTTCCTGTTTTCCTTAAAAGAAACTCCAAAATGAAATACTAACACATGCGAATTTCTATTATTTTTGTTCAAACAATTAAAAAAAAAATACAAAATGTGATGTCTAACAACTACAAAAATATTGAGTATCATATTTTTTTAATAAATGTCAAAATTTAGTTCTAAAATAAAAAAATACTTAATTTTCATGGTTTACTAAAAAAATAGCAAAATCGAAGACTAACACATGCAAATTTCTAGTCTTTTTGTTAAAAAAAGGTGAAAAGAATGCCAAAAGTGAAGTCTAACACCTTCAAAAATATCAATTACTATATTTTTGTAATAAATTCAAAATTTTATGTCTAAAACAAACATAATACTTAATTTTCGTGTTTTCTTAATAAAAACTCCAAATTGAAAGACTAACACATGCGAAATTCTATTTTTTTTTTGTTAAAACAATTTGAAAAAAATGCAAAAAGTGAAGTCTAACACCCACAAAAATATCTATTATCAGTTTTTTCTAATAAGTGTGAAAATAAATATCTGAGATAAATAAAATGCTTAATTTCCATGTTTTACTAAAATTGTTTGCAAAATCAAAGACTAACACACGAAAATTTCTATTCTTTTTGTTTAAAAAAGGTGAAAAAAAAGCCAAGAGTGAAGTCTAACACCATCAAAAATATCAATTATTATATTTTACTAATAAATTCCAAAATTTATGTCTAAAACAAACATAATACTTAATTTTCATGTTTTCTTAATAAAACGTCCAAAATGAAAGACAAACACATGCGAAATTCTATTTTGTTTTGTCAAAACAATTTGAAAATAATGCAAAAATTGAAGTCGAACACCTTCGAAATTATCAATTATATTTTTTCCAAATAAATTCAAAAATTCATGTCTAAAACAAACCAAATACTTAATTTCATGCTTTCCTGAAAGAAACTCCAAAATCAAAGACTATCACATGCAAATTTCTAATTTTTTGGTTCAAACAATTTGAAAAGAATGCAAAAAGTGAATTCTAAAACCTTCAAAAATATTGATTATCATATATTTTTAATAAATATAAAAATTAATTTATAAAGTATACAAAATACAAAATTTTCATGTTTTACTAAAAAAACTGCAAAATCGAAGACTAACACACGCAAATTTCTAGTCTTTTTGTTAAAAAAAGGTGAAAAGAATGCCAAAAGTGAAGTTTAACACCTTCAAAAATATAAATTATTATATTTTTCTAATAAATTCCAAAATTTATGTCTAAAACAAACATAATACTTAATTTTCATGTTTTCTTAATAAAAGCTCCAAAATGAAAGACTAACACAAGCGAAATTCTATTTTTTTGGGTTCAAACAATTAAAAACAAATGCCAAAAGCGAAGTCTAACACCTTCAAAAAGATCTCTTATCAGTTTTTTCAAATAATTTTCAAAATTGATATCTAAATTGACTTAATTTTCATGTTTTACTCGAAGACTCCAAAATCGAAGACTAACACATGCGAATTTCTATTCTTTTTGTTCAAATTTTTTGAAAAGCATGCCAAAAGTGACGTTTAACACCTTCAAAAATATCAATTATCATATGTATCTAGTAAATTCCAAAATTTATATCTACAACAACCAATATACTTAGTTTTCATGTTTTCTTGAAAAAACTCCAAAATGAAGGATAAAACATGCAAAATTCTATTTTTGTTTTGTTAAAACAATTTGAAAAAAATTGAAAAATTGAAGTCTAACACCTACAAAATATCTATTATCAGTTTTTTCTAATAAGTGTCAAATTAAATATCTGAGATAAATAAAATACTTAATTACCATGTTTAACTAAAAAAAAGCAAAATCAGAGACTAACACATGAAAATTTCAATTATTTGTGTTTAAAAAAGGTGAAAAGAAACCCAAAAGTGAAGTCTAACACCTTCAAAAATATCAATTACCATATTTTGGTAATAAATTCCAAAATTTATGTCTAAAATAAAAAATACATAATTTTCATGTTTTCTTAAATCCAAAATGATTGACTAAAACATGCAAAATTCTATTTTTTTTTTGTTCAAACAATTTGAAAAAAAAAATGCAAAAAGTGAAGTCTAACATCTTCAAAAAAATCTATTATCAGTTTTTTCTAATAAGTGCCAAAATTGATATCTAATATAAATAAAATAATTAATTTTCTTGTTTTACTCAATAATGCAAAATCAAAGACTAACACATGCGAATTTCTATTTTTTTTGTTTAAAAAAATATGAAAGGAATGCCAAAAGTGAAGTATAACACCTTCAGAAATATCAATTATTGTATTTTTCTAATAAATTCCAAAATATATTTCTAAACAAAAAATACTTAATTTTCAAGTTTTCCTTAAAAAAACTCAATAATGTAAGACTAACACATGCGAATTTCTATTTTTTTTTTGTTCAAACAATTTAAAAAAAAATACAAATTGTGATGTCTAATACCTACAAAAATATTGAGTATCATATTTTTTTAATAAATGTCAAAATTTATTTCTAAAATAAAAAATACTTAATTTTCGTGGTTTACTAAAAAAACTGCAAAATCGAAGACTAACACACGCAAATTTCTAGTCTTTTTGTTAAAAAAAGGTGAAAAGAATGCCAAAATTGAAGTCTAACACACCTTCAAAAATATCAATTACCATATTTTATTAATAAATTCCAAAATTTATGTATAAAACAAAAAATGCATAATTTTCATGTTTTCTTAAAAAAACTCCAAAATGACTTAATTTTCATATTTTTGTAATAAATTCCAAAATACTCAATTTTCATGTTTTCTTAAAAAAAATACTCCAAAATGAAAGACTAACACATGCGAAATTCTATTCTTTTGGTTCAAACAATTTAAAAAAAATGCCAAAATGAAGTCTAACACCTTCAAAAAATTCTATTATCAATTTTTTCTAATAATTGTAGTTGATATCTAAAATGATTAAAATACTTACTTTTCATATTTTACTCAAAAACTCCAAAATCGAAGACTAACACATGTAAATTTCTATTCTTTTTGCTTAAACAATTTGAAAAGCATGACAAAAGTGAAGTCCAACACCTTCAAAAATATCAATTACTATATTTTTGTTATAAATTCCAAAATTTACGTCTGAAACAAACATAATACTTAATTTTCATGTTTTCTTAATAAAAACTCCAATGAAAGACTAACACATGTGAAATTCTATCTTTTTTTGGGTTCAAACAATTTTGAAAAAAAATGTCAAAAGTGAAGTCTAACACCTTCAAAAAAATCTTTTATCAGTTTTTTCGAATAAGTGTCAAAATTGATATCTAAAGTGAACATAATACTTATTTTTTATGTTTTACTCAAAAATTTCAAAATCGAAGACTAACAAATGTGAATTTCTATTCATTTTTGTTTTAAAAGTTGAAATGAATACCAGAAAGTGAACTCGAACACCTTCGAAATTATCAATTATCTTTTTTCCAAATAAATTCCAAAATTCATGTCTAAAACAAACCAAAAACTTAATTTCATGTTTTATTCAAAAAAACTCCAAAATCAAAGAATAACACATGCAAATTTCTAGTTTGTTGGTTCAAACAATTTGAAAAAAAAAAATGCAAAAAGTGAAGTCTAACACCTTCAAAAATATTGATTATCATATTTTTTTAATAAATATCAAAATTGATTTGTAAAATATACAAAATACTCAATTTTCATGTTTTACTTCTGAAACTTCAAAATCGAAGACTAACACATGCAAATTTGTAGTCTATTTGTTTAAAAAAGGTGAAAAGAATGCCAAACTGAAGTCTAACACCTTCAAAAATATCAATTACCATATTTTTGTAATAAATTCCAAAATTTATGTCTAAAAAAAAAATACTTAATTTTTATGTTTTCTTAAAAAACTCCAAAATGAAATACTAACACATGCGAAATTATATTTTTACTGTTTCAAACAATTTTAAAAAAATACCAAGAGTTAAGTCTAACACCTTCAAAAAAATGTATTATCAGTTTTTTTTTTGTAATAAGTGTCAAAATTGATATCTAAAATTAACAAAATACTTAATTATCATGTTTTACTCAAAAACTCCAAAATAGAAGACTAACACATGCGAATTTCGATTCTTTTTGTTTAAAAGAATTGAAAAGCATGCCAAAAGTGAAGTCTAACAACTTCAAATATAACAATTATCATTTGTTTTCAAATAAATTCCAAAATTTATGTCTACAACAATCAAAATACTTAATTTTCATGTTTTCTTAAAAAAAACTCCAAAATGAATGACTAAAACATGCAAAATTCTATTTTTTTTTTCAAACAATTTGAAAAAAATGAAAAAAGTGAAGTCACCTTCAATTAAATCTATTGTCAGTTTTTTCTAATAAGTGTCAAAATAGATATCTAAAATAAATAAAATACTTAATTTTAATGTTTTACTCAAAAATGCAAAATCAAAGACTAACACATTCGAATTTCTGTTTTTTTTTTTTGTTTAAAAAAGATGAAAGGAATGCCAAAAGTGAAGTCTAACACCTTCAAAAATATCAATTATTGTATTTTTCTAATAAATTCCAAATTTTATATCTAGAGAAAAAAAATACATAATTTTCAAGTTTTCCTTAAAAAAACTCCAAAATGAAAGACTAACACATGCGAATTTCTATTCTTTTTGTTCAAATAATTTGAAAAAAATACAAAATGTGATGTCTAACACCTACAAAAATATTGACTATAATATGTTTTTAATGAATGTCAAAATTTATTTCAAAAAATAACAAAATACTAAATTTTCATATTTTACTAAAAAAATGCATAATCTAAGACTAACACGTGCAAATTTCTAGTCTTTTTGTTAAAAAAAGGTTAAAAGAATACCAAAAGTGATGTCTAACACCTTCAAAAATATCAATTATCATATTTTTGTAATAAATTACAAAATACTTAATTTTCATGTTTTCTTGAAAAACCTCCAAAATGAAATATTAACACATGCGAAATTCTATTTTTTTTATTCAAACAATTTTAAAAAAATTCCAAAAGTGAAGTCCAACACATTAAAAAAAATCTATTATCAGTTTTTTTCGTAATTGTCAAAATTGATATCTAAAATGAATAAAATACTTACTTTTCATGTTTTACTAAAAAACTCCAAAATCGAAGACTAACACATGCAAATTTCTATTCTTTTTGCTTCAAGAATTTGAAAAGCATGCCAAAAGTGAAGTCTAACACCTTCAAAAATATCAATTATCATATTTTTGTAACAAATCCAAAATTTATGTCTAAAACAAACAAAATACTTAATTTTCATGTTTTCTAATAATTGTGAAGTCTAACACTTTCAAAAAATCCATAATTTATTTCTATATTTTAGTTCAAACAATTTGCATAAAATTCAAAAAGTAAAGTCTAACACTTTCAAAAATATTGACTATCATATTTCTCTAATAAATGTCAAAATTTATTTCAGAAATAAACAAAATACTAAATTTTCATAATTTACTAAAAAAACTACAAAATCGAAGACTAACACATACAAATTTCTAGTCTTTTTGTTAAAAAAAAGGTTAAAAGAATGCCAAAAGTGAAGTCTTATCATATTTTTGTAATAAATTCCAAAATACTTAATTTTCATGTTTTCTTCAAAAAACTCCATAATGAAAGGCTAACACATGCGAAATTCTATTTTTTTTATTCAAACAATTTAAAACAAATGCCAAAAGTGAAGTCCAACACCTTCAAAAAAAATCTATTATCAGTTTTTTTTATAATTGTCAAAATGGATATATAAAATGAATAAAATACTTACTTTTCATGTTTCACTCAAAAACACCCAAATCGAAGACTAACACATGCAAATTTCTACTATTTTTGCTTAAAGAATTTGAAAAGAATGCCAAAAGTCAAGTCTAACACCTTCAAAAATATCAATTATCATATTTTTGTAACAAATCCATAATTTATGACTAAAACAAACAAAATACTTAATTTTCATGTCTTCTAAAAAAAAACTCCAAAATGAAAGACTAACACATGCGAAATTCTATTTTTTTTTGGTTCAAACAATTTAAAACAAATGCCAAAAGTGAAGTCCAACACCTTCAAAAAAATCTATTATCAGTTTTTTCTAATAAGTGTAAAAATAGATATCTAAAATTAATAAAATGCTCAATTTGTTTTACTCAAAAACTCCAAAATCGAAGACTAACACATGCGAATTTCAGTTCACTTTGTTTAAAAAGCTGAAAAGAAATGCCAAAAAGTGAAGTCTAACACCTTCAAAATTATAAATTATCTTTTTTTCCAAAAAAATTACAAAATACATGTATAAAAAAAACCAAATACTAAACTTCATGTTTCCCGCAAAAAAACTCCAAAATAAAAGACAAACACAAGAAATTTCTATTTTTTGGTTCAAACAATTTGCATGAAATTCAAAAACTGAAGTCTGACACTTTCAAAAATATTGACTATAATATTTGTCGAATAAATGTCAAAATTTATTTCAAAAATAAACAAAATACTAAATTTTCATATTTTACTAAAAAAACTGCAAAATCGAAGACTAACACGTGCAAATTTCTAGTCTTTTCGTTAAAAAAAGGTTAAAAGAATACAAAAAGTGATGTCTACCACCTTCAAAAATATCAATTATCATATTTTTGTAATAAATTACAAAATACTTAATTTTCATGTTTTCTTAAAAAACCTCCAAAATGAAATATTAACACATGCGAAATTCTATTTTTTTTATTCAAACAATTTTAAAAAAATGCCAAAAGTGAAGTCCAACACCTTCAAAAAAATCTTTTATAAGTTTTTTTTTTAATTGTCAAAATTGATATCTAAAATGAATAAAGTACTTACTTTTCATGTTTTACTCAAAAACTCCAAAATCGAAGACTAACACATGCAAATTTCTATTCTTTTTACTTAAAGAATTTGAAAAGCATGCCAAAAGTGAAGTCTAACACCTTCAAAAATATCAATTATCATATTTTTTTAACAAATCCAAAATTTATGTCTAAAAAAAACCACATACTTAATTTTCATGTTTTCAATAAATGTGAAGTCTAACAATTTCAAAAAATCCAAAATTTATTTCTATATTCTGGTTCAAACAATTTGCATAAAATTCAAAAATTGAAGTCTAACACTTTCAAAAATATTGACTATCATATTTCTTTCATAAATGTCGAAATTTATTTCAAAAATAAACAACATACTAAATTTTCATATTTTACTAAAAAAAACTGAAAAATCGAAGACTAACACATGCAAATTTTTAGTCTTTTTGTTAAAGAAAGGCTAAAAGAATGCCAAAAGTGAAGTCTAACACCTTCAAAAATATCAATTATCATATTTTTGTAATAAATTCCAAAATACTTAATTTTCATGTTTTCTTAAAAAAACTCCAAAATGAAAGACTAACACATGCGAAATTCTATTTTTTTGATTCAAACAATTTAAAACAAATGCCAAAAGTGAAGTCCAACACCTTCAAAAAAAATCTATTATCAGTTTTTTATAATAATAGTCAAAATTGATATCTAAAATGAATAAAATAATTACTTTTCATGTTTTACTCAAAAACTCCAAAATCGAAGACTAACACATGCAAATTTCTATTCTTTTTGCTTATACAATTTGAAAAGCATGCCAAAAGTGAAGTCTGACATCTTCAAAAATATCAATTGTAATATTTTTCTAATAAATTCCAAAATTTATGTGTACAACAATGAACATACTTAATTTTCATGTTTTATTAAAAAAACTCCAAAATGAATGACTAAAACATGCAAAATTCTATTTCTTTTTTGTTCAAACAATTTGAAAGAAATGCAAAAAGAGAAGTCTAACACCTTCACAAAAATCTATTATCAGTGTTTTCTAATAAGTGTCAAAATTGATATCTAAAATGAATAAAATACTTAATTTTCATGTTTTACCCAAAAACTGCAAAATCAAACACTAACACATGCAAATTTATATTCTTTTTGTTTTAAAAAGGTGAAAAGAATGCCAAAAGTGAAGTCTAACACCTTCAAAAATATCAATTACCATAATTTTGTAAATAAATTCAAAAAATTTTGTCCAAACCAAAGAAAATACTTACTTTTCATGTTTTCCAGAAAAAAAAACTCCAAAATGAAAGACTCACACATGCGAATTTCTATTTTTTTGTTCAAACAATTTGAAAAAAAATGCAAAACAGTCTAACACCTTCAAGAATATCTTTTATCAATTTTTCCAAATAAGTGTCAAAATTTATATCTAAAACGAACATAATACTTAATTTCTTATGATTTATTCAAAAACTCCAAAATTGAAGACTAACACATGCGAATTTCTAATTTTTTCGTTCACCCAATTTGAAAAAAAATATGAAAAGTGAAGTTTAACAATTTAAAAAATATTGACTATCATATTTTTTTAGTAAATGTCAAAATTTATTTCTAAAATAAACAAAATACTTAATTTGCATGCTTTACTAAAAAAACTGCAAAATTGTAGGCTGACACAATCACATTTCTAGTCTTTTTGTTAAACAAAGTGGAAAACAATGCAAAAGGTGAAGTCTAACACCTTCAAAAATATCAATTAGCATATTTTTGAAACAAATTCCATCATTTATGTCTAACACAAACAAAATACTTAATTTTCTTGTTTTCTTAAAAAAAAACTTCAAAATGAAAGACTAACAGATGCGAAATTCTATTTTTTTTGGTTCAAACAATTTTAAAAAAATTCCAAAAGTGAAGTCGAACACCTTCAAAAAAATCTATTATTTTTTTTTTAATAAGTCTACAAATATATATCTAAAATTAATAAAATACTCAATTTGTTTTACTCAAAAACTCCAAAATCGAAGACTAACACATGCGAATTTCAATTCATTTTGTTTAAAAAGTTGAAAAGAAGGCCAAAAAGTGAAGTCTAACACTTTCAAAAATATTGACTATCATATTTCTCTAATAAATGTCAAACTTTATTTTAAAAATAAACAAAATACTAAATTTTTCATATTTTACTAAAAAACTGCAAAATCGAAGACTAACACATGCAAATTTCTAGTCTTTTTGTTAAAAAAAGGTTAAAAGAATGCCAAAAGTGAAGTCTAACACCTTCAAAAATATCAATTATCATATTTTTGTAATAAATTTCAAAATACTTAATTTTCATGTTTTCTTAAATGAACACCAAGATGAAAGACTAACACATGCGAAATTCTATTTTTTTGATTCAAACAATTTATAAAAAATGCCAAAAGTGAAGTCCAACACCTTCAAAAAAAAATCTAATATCAGTTTTTTCTAATAATTGCCAAAATTGATATCTAAAATGAATAAAATACTTATTTTTCATGTTTTACTCAAAAACTCCAAAATCGAAGACTAACACACGCAAATTTCTATTCTTTTTGCTTAAATTTTTTGAAAAGCATGCCAAAAGTGAAGTCTAACACCTTCGAAAATATCAATTATCATATTTTTCTAATAAATTCTAAAATTTATGTGTACAACAATGAAAATACTTAATTTTCATGTTTTATCAAAAAAACTCCATAATGAAAGACTAAAACATGCAAAATTCTATTTTTTTTTTATTCAAACAATTTGAAAGAAATGCAAAAAGAGAAGTCTAACACCTTCAAAAAAATCTATTATCTGTTTTTTCTAATAAGTGTCAAAATTGATATCTAAAATGAATAAAATTCTTTATTTTCACGTTTTACCCAAAAACTGCAAAATCAAACACTAACACATGCAAATTTCTATTCTTTTTGTTTCAAAAAGGTGAAAAGAATGCCAAAATATCAGTTACCATATTTTTGTAAATAAATTCCAAAAATTTTGTCCAAACCATAGAAAATACTTACTTTTTATGTTTTCCAAAAAAAAAAACTCCAAAATGAAAGACTAACACATGCGAATTTCGGTTTTTTTTGTTAAAACAATTTGAAAAAAAATACAAAAAGTGTAGTCTAACACCTTCAAGAAAATCTTTTATCAATTTTTTCAAATAAGTGTCAAAATTTAGATCTAAAACGAACATAACACTTAATTACTTATGTTTTACTCAAAAACTCCAAAATCGAAGACTAACACGTGCGAATTTCTAATTTTTTCGTTCAAACAATTTGAAAAAAATACGAAAATCGAAGTCTAACAATTTAAAATATATTGACTATCATATTTTTTTAATGAAGGTCAAAATTTATTTCTAAAATAAACAAAATACTTAATTTGCCTGTTTTACTAAAAAAAACTGTAAAATCGTAGGCTGACACAATCACATTTCTAGTCTTTTTGTTAAAAAAAATTGAAAAAAATGCAAAAAGTGAAGTCTAACACCTTCAAAAAAATCAATTATCATATTTTTGAAACAAATTCCAACATTTATGTCTAAAACAAACAAAATACTTAATTTTCTTGTTTTCTTAAAAAAAAACTCCAAAATGATAGACTAACACATGCGAAATTCTTTTTTTTTTTTCAAACAATTTTAAAAAACTGCCAAAAGTGAAGTCGAACACCTTCAAACAATTTCAAAAAATCCAAAATTATTTCTATTTTTTGGTTCAAACAATTTGCATAAAATGCAAAAAGTGAAGTCTTAACACTTTCAAAAATATTGACTATCATATTTTTCTAATAAATGTCGAAATTTATTTCTAAAATAAAAAAATACTTAATTTCCATATTTTACTAAAAAAACTGCAAAATCGAAGACTAACACATGCAAATTTTTAGTCTTTTTGTTAAAAACAGGTCAAAAGAATGCTAAAAGTAAAGGCTAAGACCTTCAAAAATAGCAATCATTATATTTTGTAATAAATTCCAAAATACTTAATTTTCATGTTTTCTTAAAAAAATTCCAAAATGAAAGACTAACTCGTGCGAAATTCTATTTTTTTGGTTCAAACAATTTAAAAAAAAATATGCCAAAAGTGAAGTCTAACACCTTCAAAAAAATCTATTGTCAGTTTTTTTATAATAATTGTCAAAATTGATATCTAAAATGAATAAAATACTTACTTTTCATGTTTTACTCAAAAACTCCACAATCGAAGACTAACACATACAAATTTCTATTATTTTTGTTTAAACAATTTGAAAAGCATGCCAAAGGTGAACTCTAACACCTTCAAAAATATCAATTATCATATTTTCCAAATAAATTCCAAAATTTATGTCTACAACAATCAAAATACTTAATTTGCATGTTTTAATAAAAAAAACTCCAAAAAGAAAGACAAAAAGATGCAAAATTCTATTTTTTTTGTTCAAACTATTTGAAAAACATGCAAAATTCTATTTTTTTTGTTCAAACTATTTGAAAAACATGCAAAATTCTATTTTTTTTGTTCAAACTATTTGAAAAAAAAATGCAAAAAGTGAAGTCCAACAACATCAAAAAAATCTATTATCAGTTTTTTCTAATAACTGTCAAAATAGATATCTTAAATGAATAAAATACTTAATTTTCTTGTTTTACACAAAAACTGCAAAAACAGAGACTAACACATGCAAATTTCTAATCTTTTTTGTTTAAAAAAGGTGAAAAGAATGCCAAAAGTGTAGTCTAACACCTTCAAAAATATCAATTACCACATTTTTGTAATAAATTCCAAAATTTGTGTCCAAACCAAATAATGGCAAAAGTGAAGTCTAACACCTTCCAAAAATATCAATTACCATATTTTTGTAAATAAATTCCTAATTTTTTGTCCAAACCAAAGAAAATACTTACTTTTCATGTTTTCCAAAAAAAACTCCAAAATGAAAGACTAACACATGCGAATTTCTATTTTTTTGTCAAAAAATTTGAAATAAATGCAAAAAGTGTAGTCTAACACCTTCAAAAAAATCTTTTATCAATTTTTTCTAATAAGCGTCAAAATAGATATCTAAAATGAACATAATACTTAATTTGTTATGTTTTACTCAAAAACTCCAAAATCGAAGACTAACACATGAGAATTTCTAATTTTTTCGTTCAAACAATTTGAAAAAAATACGAAAAGTTAAGTCCAACAATTTAAAAAATATTGACTATCATATTTTTTTAATAAATGTCAAAACTTTATTTCTAAAATAAACAAAATACTTAATTTGCAAGTTTTTCTAAAAAAACTACAAAATCGTGGGCTGACACAATCAAATTTCTAGTCTTTTTGTCAAAAAAAAGTTGAAAAAAATGCAAAAAGTAAAGTCTAACACCTTCAAAAATATCAATTATCATATTTTTGTAACAAATTCCAACATTTATGACTAAAACAAACAAAATACTTAATTTTCTTGTTTTCTTAAAAAAAAACTCCAAAATGAAAGACTAACACATGCGGAATTCTATTTTTTGGGTTCAAACAATTTTAATAAAATGCAAAAAGTGAAGTCGAACACCTTCAAAAAAATCTATTATTTGTTTTTCTAATAAGTGTAAAAATAGATATCTAAATTTAATAAAATACTCAATTTGTTTTACTAAAAAACTCCAAAATTGAAGACTAACACAAGCGAATTTCAATTCATTTTGTTTAAAAAGTTGAAAAGAATGCCAAAACGTTAAGTGTAACACCTTCAAAATTATAAATTATCTTTTTTTGTAAAAAAATTTCCAAAATACATGTGTAAAAAAAAACCAAATACTTAATTTCGTGTTTTCCGGAAAAAAAAACTCCAAAATAAAAGACAAACACGTGCGAATTTCTATTTTTTGGTTCAAACAATTTGCATAAAATGAAAAAAAGTGAAGTGTAACACATTAAAAAAAATATTGACTATCATATTTTTCTAATAAATGTCAAAATTTATTTCTAAAATAAACAAAATACTTAATTTTCATATTTTACGAAAAAAAACTGCAAAATCGAAGACTAACACATGCAAATTTCTGGTCTTTTTGATAAAAAAAAAAAGTTAAAAGAATGCCAAAAGTGAAGTCTAACACCTTCAAAAATATCAATAATCATATTTTTGTAATAAATTCCAAAATACTTAATTTACAAGTTTTCTTAAAAAAAACTCCAAAATAAAAGACTAACACATGCGAGATTCTATTTTTTTGGTTCAAACAATTTTAAAAAAATGCCAAAATTGAAGTCTAACACCTTCAAAAAAATCTTTTGTCAGTTTTTTATAATAATAGTCAAAATCCATATCTAAAATGAATAAAATACTCACATTTCATGTTTTACTCAAAAACTTCAACATCGAAGACTAACACATGCACATTTCTATTTTTTTTGCTTAAACAATTTGAAAAGCATGCCAAAAGTGAAGTCTAACACCTTCAAAAATATCAATTATCATATTTTCCTAATAAATTCAAAAATTTATGTCTAAAATAATCAAAATACTTAATTTTCATGTTTTCTTAAAAATATCCAAAATGAAAGACCAAAATATGCAAAATTTTATTTTTTTTGTTCAAACAATTTGAAAAAATGCAAAAAGTGAAGTCTAACAACATCAAAAAAATCTATTATCAGTTTTTTCTAATAAGTGTCAAAATAGATATCAAAAATGAATAAAATACTTAATTTTCATGTCTTACACAAATACTGCAAAATCAAACACTAACACATGCAAATTTATATTCTTTTTGTTTAAAAAAGGTGAAAATAATACCAAAAGAAAAGTCTAACACCTTCAAAAATATCAATTATCATATTTTTGTAACAAATTCCAAAATTTATCTCCAAACCAAAGAAAACACTTAATTTTCATGTTTTCCAAAACAAACTCCAAAACGAAAGACAAACACATGCGAATTTCAATTTTTTTTGTTCAAACAATTTGAAAAAAATGCAAAAAGTGTAGTCTAACACCTTCCAAAAAACAATTTATCAATTCTTTCTAATAAGTGTCAAAGTTGATATCAAAAATGGACATAATACTTAATTTCTTATGTTTTACTCAAAAACTCAAAATTCGATGACTAACACATGCGAGTTTAAATTCATTTTGTTTAAAAAGTTGAAAAAATGCCAAAAAGTGAAGTCTAACACCTTCTTAATTATCAATTATCTTTTTTTCCAAATAAATTCCGAAATTCATTTCTAAAACAAACCAAAATCTTAATTTCATGTTTTCTTCAAAAAAAACTCCAAAATGAAAGACTAACACATGCGAATTTCTAATTTTTTGGTTCAAACAATTTGAAACAAATACGAAAAGTGAAGTCTGACAATTTAAAAAAAATTTACCATCATGTTTTTTTAATAAATGTCAAAATTTATTTCTAAAATAAACAAAATACTTAATTTGCATTTTTTACTAAAAAAAGTACAAAATCGTAGGCAGACACAATCAAATTTCTTGTCTTTTTGTTCAAAAAAATTTAAAAAAATGCGAAATATCAATTATCATATTTTTGTAACAAATTCCAAAATTTATGTCTAAAACAAACAAAATACTTAATTTTCATGTTTTCTTAAATAAAACACCAAAATGAAAGACTAACACATGCGAAATTCTATTTTTTTTTGGTTGAAACAATTTTAAAAAAATACCAAAAGTGAAGTCGAACACCTTCAAAAAAATATATTATCAGTTTTTTCTAATAAGTTTATAAATAGATATCAAAAATGCTCAATTTGTTTTACTCAAAAACTCCAAAATCAAAGACTAACACATGCGAATTTCAATTCATTTTGTATAAAAACTGAAAAGAATGCCAAAAAGAGAAGTCTAACACCTTCACAATTATAAATTATCTTTTTTTACAAAAAAATTCCAAAATACATGTATAAAAAAACCAAATAATTAATTTCATTTTTTCACAAAAAAACTCCAAAATAAAAGAATAACACATTCGAATATCTATTTATTGGTTCAAACAATTTGCATAAAAATGCAAAAAGTGAAGGCTAACACTTTCAAAAATATTGACTATCATATTTTTGTAATAAATGTCAAAATTTATTTCTAAAATAAACAAAATACTAAATTTTCATATTTTACTAAAAAAAACTGCAAAATCGAAGACTAACACATGCAAATTTCTAGTCTTTTTGTTAAAAAATATCAATTATCATATTTTTATAATAAATTCCAAAATACTTAATTTTCATGTTTTATTAAAAATCACTCCAAAATGAAAGACTAACACATGCTAAATTATATTTTTTTTATTCAAACAATTTAAAAAAGATGCCAAAAGTGAAGTCTAAAAAATCTATTATGAGTTTTTTCTAATAATTGTCAAAATTGATATCGAAAACGAATAAAATACTTACTTTTCATGTTTTACTCAAAAACTCCAAAATCGAAGACTAACACTTGCAAATGTCTATTCTTTTTGGTCAAAGAATTTGAAAAGTTTGCCAAAAGTGAAGTCTAACACCTTCAAATATATCAATTATCATATTTTTCTAATCAATTCCAAAATTTATATGTACAAAAATCAAAATACTTAATTTTCATGTTTTCTTAAAAAAAACTCCAAAATGAAAGGCTAAAACATGCAAAATTCTATTTTTTTTTTGTTCAAACAATTTGAAAAAAAATGCAAAAAGTGAAGTCTGACACCTTCGAAAAATCTATTATCAGTTTTTTCTAATAATTGTCAAAATTTATATCTAGAATGAATAAAATACTTAATTTTCATGATTTACACAAAAACTGCAAAATCAAACACTAACACTTGCAAATTTCGATTCTTTTTATTTAAAAAAGGTGAAAAGAATGCCAAAAGTGAAGTCTACCTTCAAATATATCAATTACCATATTTTTGTAACTAAATTCCAAAAAAATTGTCCAATCCAAAGAAAATACTTACTTTTCATGTTTTCCAAAAAAAAAAAACTCCCAAATGAAAGACTAAAACATGCGAATTTCTATTTTTTTTGTTCAAACAATTTGAAAAAAATGCAAAAAGTGTAGTCTAACACCTTCAAAAAAATCTTTTATCAATTTTTTCAAATAAGTGTCAAAGTTGATATCTAAAATGGACATAATACTTAATTTCTTATGTTTTACTCAAAAACTCCAAAATCGATGACTAACACACGCGAATTTAAATTCATTTTGTTTAAATAGTTGAAAAAATTCCAAAAAGTGAAGTCTAACCTTCTAAATTATCAATTATCTTTTTTTCAAAATAAATTCCAAAATTCATTTCTAAAACAAATCAAAAACTTAATTTCATGTTTTCCTCAAAAAAAAGTCCAAAATGAAAGATTAACACATGCTAATTTCTAATTTTTTGGTTCAAACAATTTGAAAAAAAAACCGAAAATGGAAGTCTAACAATTTAAAAAAAATTGACCTACATATTTTTTTAATAATTGTCAAAATTTATTTCCAAAATAAACAAAATACTTAATTTGCATGTTTTACTAAAAAAACTTCAAAATCGTAGGCTGACACAATCAAATTTCTAGTCTTTTTGTTAAAAAAAAGTTGAAAAAATGCAAAAAGTGAAGTCACCTTCAAAAATATCAATTATCATATTTTTGTAACAAACTCCGAAATTTATGTCTAAAACAAACAAAATACTTAATTTTCATGTTTTCTTAAAAAAAAAACTCCAAAATGAAAGACTAACACATACAAAATTCTATTTTTTTTTTCATTCAATCAATTTTTAAAAAAATGCCAAAAGTGAAGTCGAACACCTTGAAAAAAATCTATAATCAGTTTTTCTAATGACTGTCAAAACAGATATCTAAAATTAATAAAATACTCAATTTGTTTTACTCAAAAAATCCAAAATCGATGACTAACACATGCGAATTTTAATTCATTTTGTTGAAAAAGTTGAAAAGAATGCCAAAAAGTGAAGTCTAACACCATCAAAATTATAAATTATGTTTTTTTCCAAAAAAATTGAAAAATACATGTATAAAAATAACAAAATACTTAATTTCATGTTTTCCGCAAAAAAATTCCAAAATAAAAAACTAACACATGCGAATTTCTATTTTTTCGTTCAAACAATTTGCATAAAATGCAAAAATTGAAGTCTAACGCTTTCGAAAATATTGACTATCATATTTTGTTAATAAATGTCAAAATTTATTTCTAAAATAAACAAAATACCTAATTTTCATATTTTACTAAAACAACTGCAAAATTGAAGACTAACACATGCAAATTTCTAGTCTTTTTGTTAAAAAAAGGTTAAAAGAATGCCAACGGTGAAGTTTAACACCTTCAAAAATATCAATTATCATATTTTTGTAGTAAATTACAAAATACTCAATTTTCATGTTTTCTTAAAAAAAGACTCCAAAATAAAAGATTAACACATGCGAAATTCTGTTTTTTTGGTTCAAACAATTTTAAAAAAAATGCCAAAAGTGAAGTCTAACACCTTCAAAAAAATCTATTCTCAGTTTTTTATAATAATTGTCAAAATTGATATCTAAAATGAATAAAATACTTAATTTTCATTTTTTACTAAAAAACTACAAAATCGTAGGCTGACACAATCAAATTTCTAGTCTTTTTGTTAAAAAAAAGTTGAAAAAATGCAAAAAGTGAAGTCTAACACCTTCAAAAATATCAATTATCATATTTTTGTAACAAATTTCGAAATTTATGTCTAAAACAAACAAAATACTTAATTTTCATGTTTTCTTAAAAAAAACTCCAAAATGAAAGACTAACACATACGATATTCTATTTTTTTTTGGTTCAAACAATTTTTTAAAAAATGTCAAAAGTGAAGTCGAACACCTTGATAAAAATCTATTATCAGTTTTTTCTTATAACTGTCAAAATAGATATCTAAAATTCACAAAATTCTCAATTTGTTTTACTCAAAAAATCCAAAATCGATGACTAACACATGCGAATTTCAATTCATTTTGTTGAAAAAGTTGAAAAGAATGCCAAAAAGTGAAGTCACCTTCAAAATTATAAATTATGTTTTTTTCCAAAATAATTCCAAAATACATGTATAAAAAAAACAAAATACTTAATTTCATGTTTTCCTCAAAAAAATTCCATAATAAAAAACTAACACATGCGAATTTCTATTTTTTCGTTCAAACAATTTGCATAAAATGCAAAAAGTGAAGTCTAACGCTTTCGAAAATATTGACTATCATATTTTTTTAATAAATGTCAAAATTTATTTCTAAAATAAACAAAATACTTAATTTTCATATTTTACTAAAACAACTGCAAAATCGAAGACTAACACATGCAAATTTCTAGTCTTTTTGTTAACAAAAGGTTAAAAGAATGCCAAAAGTGAAGTTTAACACCTTCAAAAATATCAATTATCATATTTTTGTAATAAATTACAAAATACTCAATTTTCATGTTTTCTAAAAAAAAGACTCCAAAATGAAAGTTTAACACATGCGAAATACTGTTTTTTTGGTTCAAACAATTTAAAAAAAATGCCAAAAGTGAAGTCTAACACCTTCAAAAAAATATATTATCAGTTTTTTCTAATAATTGTCAAAATTGATATCTAAAATGAATAAAATACCCACTTCTCATGTTTTACTCAATAACTCCAAAATCGAAGACTAACACATGCGAATTTCTATTCTTTTTGTTTAAACAATTTGAAAAGCATGCCAAAAGTTTTATGGCTTCCAAAATCGAAGACTAACACATGTTTTACGGCTTCCAAAGCGGCAAAAGGAGGCGGTATGGATCAAGAAGTTTGTGTCCGAACTTGGAGTAGTCCCGAGTATCTCAGAACCTGCGGTTGTGTATTGCGACAATACGGGTGCAATAGCACAATCCGAGGAACCGAGGGCACATCATCGCTCCAAGCACATACTCAGAAAATTTCACTTGATTCGTGAGATTTTGCAACGAAAGGATGTGATCATTGAAAAGATTGATACTGACAGGAATGTTGCGAACCCGTTTACTAAGCCACTCTCGCAAGCCAAGCATGATTACCATGCGAAAAGTTAGTTAGTTATCTAAACGATAGTTTCGTAGGACGAGATTAGTCGAATAGAATAGTAAACGTTGTATCACCCCAAAATTATCTTATATTAATGCAATTTCGAGATTTTAAAATTTTTCATTTGCATTTACCTTATATGAAAACTGTGTGCGGGTTGTGTAATATGATTACATGATCCTTGATTTGAACTTGTGTGGACGTCGACATAATACGTGATTATGTGCAGTGAAACCGTCACAGTTAAAGTTTCATTTCTAAACATTCCTAGTCGCGAATCAGTTTGCTTAAGAGAGAAGCATATCTATTATCTGATAATAGACTGAACGTGTACACTAGTACGTTAGCCGAGGAGATGATTATGTTTTGCTAATCATAGGATAAGGTGCTTGTCGAATCGGGAACGTAGATATATGCTAAGTGACATATATTGGATATGACCAAAGACGCGAGACCATGACATGGTTTAGTCATTATGGATGGACTTGCGACGAGTAGGGTATTAGTTTCTACACAATGCTTTGATATGACCTTATGCTTATCGTAACAGGAAACTAAAACGGTCGTCATTGGGTATTGTCCGACACACGGAATTCAATGTGAGTATCCAAGATAGGAATTGTTTATTCCGAAAGGAATAGATATCTCTTAGGCGCCGTTCGATGAATTGATTAACGAAAACTGTGGCCACAGTCAATGATATTAATGGTTAATATCGATTGGATTTGTTAACTCAATTAGGAATCGGAAATTAAGTGTAGTTAATCAAAATTAAAGGATGACTACCACCATGCATTTTGATTAACGAATATCGCAAACAAGAGAACTAGTGACCGCTATTTGAGATAGGCACAATGATCACAATTATTTTTCGTTTTAACATGGGTAGCCATGATGGAGTGACTAGATCTCACTCATGGGCTTGTAGGACTTTGGAAACAGCCTACTGCCATCGTTAAACGAACCTACGCGGTCACACAACGAGTTTGATTACAAAATTGGCACATAGGATGTGCATAGCTTGGTATTTGATACGCGAGTTATATTCTCTAAAATTGGGCATATTGGATATGCATGAGTACCTTTTAGGTAGATCAGAAATTGAGTGGGAGACTGAAAGAAATACAGTTTCGGATCAACCGTAAAATGTACACAAGGATAAACGAACGTACGCGTTCGTGGGCATAACTTTCAGTTAGTAATTCCAATTTGAGTGGTTCAAATTGGGTTAGATAGATAATGAGATTATCTAGAACTTTCATGTAGAAATATATTTCGTTTGAATGAAGTATCAGTGTCGTTTCAATGAAATACCGAAAGGGTGCAACAGTATGACATACAGTTAGTAAAACTGTCATAACTTTTGCATACGAACTTCAATTGTGATGGGACAAATTGGGTTGGAAAGATAATAAGATTATCTACAACTTACATGGAGGTTGAAAGTCTGTTAAAGGAATTTAACAATTTCGTGTTGACAGAATACTGAAAGGGTACATACAGTTTTCTGTGTGAAAAGGTGTATATTGGATATACATACATTTTGGCCCATCATAATCCTATGTGATAGAAATAGGATAATTCTCTCTCTTCTATTCAGTCCAATCAATTGAATTAATTAGATTAATCCAGAAATAGAGGAAGCGGAGTGAACCAAATCTTGAACTCATATCTTTGACCTAGACTCCACTAACACACGCATAACATGAAAACTATCATCGGCGAGTTGTGCGTTATTATTGGTCATACACAAATATCTTGTATTTTTCATGAGAATTCTAAGGACTTACCCATGCCCCGTACCGCGGCCATATACGAACATTCTCATATAGGTGAGTTCCTACCAGGGATGTGTGTAGAGTCACATCTCGCGGAAATTACCGCCTCGGTACTCATTAAGAGCTACTTGCTCAACCTATACCACTACACAAGCACACTCACCATAGGGATAGGTTTGGAGTCAATGCTCCAATAAGTTGTGTGCTTTGGACTAACTTATCAGTTTGTTATTATTCATTGAACATCCTTCAAGGGATTGCCTATCACAGATGTTGGGTTACCACTGTAAGAAAATCTATTTTGGGCTTAACTTATCCCCCTCGATGAAATCAAGGGCCAATGTATCCTTATATTGATTTTCTAGATCAATTTTCTTCTAACTCGAGCTTGCAAGTTATTTAATTATTTACCTGCAATGAAAATTTTACAAAACGAAATTTCTCTAGAGAAATTTGTGTGAATTAGCTCAATTTATATATCAACTCAAGCTGTGATAAACTTAAATTATTTTATTGAAATTATATACCTTCATGATGGATTTCTTTATCTTATAAAATATAATAATCTGCAGGATAATTTACTAAAAGAAATATAACAATTATTAAAATTAATTGTTAACAGCATACCGAATATTATTGGGTCATAAATACGTTGCAACCCCCACAGTTCCTCTTAATTTCTTGAGAAATTCTTGCGCTCTGAAAATAAATTGATTTCGAGAATCTGACTAGTTATTATACACCGACGATCTCTTATTATTTTCTTGTAACCTCCATCAATATTAAACTGCCAAATAATTGGCTACAAAAACTTCCATGCAACTAGATACTTATATAGACATAAATGATTTATGTATGAAAATTTGTAATGACAGAATTAAAAAGTGTGCAAGTTGCTTCTATACATATCATTGAGTCATTTCAGATAGCTAATACTGAACTCAAACAACAAATGGGCCGGTTATATATGAATATGGTCAGAGGGTTTCATTTTGAATTAACAAAAACATACTAATTAATATTGACTGACATATTTGATCAAAGAGGTTGAAATCTTGTTATAGAGTATGCAAATGAAATTATTAAATGTAATAATGAGATTTAGAGAGCAAGCCTGTTATTAAGTTGATTTAGATGATCAATTGATTTGTTCATGCTTTTCCAAAGTTTAGATGTCTTTTGAATTGCGCACCTTCTAACTGTGAATTATACAACCTGCAAAATAATACTCTCCAAAAAACACTAATGTATAAAGAAATAGATTAAATAAAACAAGCCTGTTGTGAGATTTCGCCTGATATGATCAATGCTTCATGTTGCATTTCCAAGTCCAAATATCCAATTGATATCTCGTCAGATCCGTCCGGATCCGAGGAAGAAATTAACACAAAATTTAAGCATAATTAGAAATTAACATATAACATAATTAGAAATTAACATAAACATAATTTTATGTATAAATGGATAACAACTATTTCATTGTACTCTGTATTAATATCCGAATTTGGACTTAACGCTTTAGATTGTTAAATCAAAATAAAACAAAACGATATATTCGGATATTAATAAAGAATAAAGTATATTAAATTATATTGTTTAAATAAAATATACATATAAATCAATATACAAGAAAATATAATCGTAAAATCGAAACCGTTTACCCGGATCGTGTGAACACTGTCCTAAAGCGTTATTCCGTCCTATCGTACAGACATTGTGGAAACACCCCAAGATAATCCGGAGATGTCGTTTTTTAGGGCACGTCCATGAGAACGACGGATGATAACCTTCTTCAACACCCAACTCGAAATAGTATATTACATATATAAAATAATATATTGAGAATATATGGAGAATTATTGGAACCATGTAAAATATTGTGTTTAATTCTGTTTCTCTCTCTTAACTCCTTTTGTATTTGTCTTGTATCTCTCTTCTATATATTGTATGTCTATTACCTCACCAGGAGAGTCACAACAATGGTTATTTATAATGAAATACTTGATTATGGTTGGCTGATACGTTTCAATATGAATCAATTGTAATAATGACATAAATGAGAATTATGTAAGTTATTCCAAGACAAATAATTGAGTGTAATGTTATAAACCAAATACTCAATGTCATTAACACCTAGAAATTAAATCACCTGTTACAATATAATTTTACCATTAATTAATTATTAATTATAAATAATTAATTTTGAGTTTTAATATTTGTTCCAACAATTTCACCATAATCATTAACAAAATTTTCATCATCGTATGTAACAACTAAGGGATCAGACACGCACAAAATTCATCATCTCTAATTCACTAACTTCATCATCATCAAAATTGTTTCCTACGTGAGTATTCTTTAATGGTAATTCATTGGTACTTCAATAGTATCCGATTCCGGCCTATACAAAATATGCAATCGTATCCTCCATTAGTGTAGCGAACTCTGTATGATTTGACCAACTTCAAAAATATTTGATTCAAATTTTTTACTAACATACTATGTATTGTATTATTAATGTATCATGAATAATTAACATACGATCATCTATAAATTTGTATTAATGTAATATACTTTTTTATATGCCTTTGTATTTGGTCAAGTGCTCAATTATTTGATCAATGTTTATAGTCAAAATATCATGATCATAGTTCATTTTCCTGTCTATCACTTTTTTATCAATTTATATCCATTTTTATATTAAATTTTTTATATTTATGTTTCCATACTTATTAATTAATAAATGGTATAACAGCCGAGGTATTTTTATTAATAGTTATATATTTCCATTTATTTCAATTATGTATAAAAGACAAGAAATGATTTATGTTTCCAGTTTTACTATGATTACTATTGATTTATGTTTTCAATTCTATTAATGTGATCTTTTAGAAAAGAAACGTGCACATCTGATATGATCTTGACATACATTCCTTTCTTGGTCAAGACAAAAATAGAATGTATTGCATTAATGTTTGGAAAAAAATATTACACGTAAGGAAAATAGTGGGGTATTTTTGGAAGTTCATTTTTATAAGAAGCATGCCAATCAGGAAAACTAAATAATTTAGCATGCTTTGAAAATTTTCAATTGCGGGCGTTCAGAATTTTCAAAATATGCCAAAACAATTTTATAAAAGACATCTATTGATGTATTTGTTTATTATCCCGTAATCACATACGACGTCAAACCTTTCGAGACATAGAGTTTTAACAAATTTAAATGAAATCAACGACAATTGCCATGAAAAAAGAAACAAGTTATTTTTTCGATTGGCAATAATTTGATTACGTTTTTCATAAATATGTTTTTCTTGATTTGAATTAGTATTTACTAGCGTTTTAGCCGCGCACTTGCGCGGGCTAGTTATTTGTTTTTCACGTTCGTTATTTGCACATTTTTAGTTTCATTCTTGTGGATGTATATTAGGCTTTCCTGCATTTTTTTTTGGGTGTTGGTTGTGTGTAGTAGTTGCATTATATATGTTATTGTTTCTTTTGTGTCGTGTTGAAAATACTGTGGAGTGATTTGTAAGATTCATGTATAGTAGCATAAATTATGAAAATAGAAGGCGTTCATAATACTACATAAATGACCTTATATAATAGATATTGTTGCGTCTTACATAATAGTAGCTTTTTGTAATCGCACGATAACATTGACAGTCCATAAATGCAAAATTAGTATACAAAAAAAAGATCTAGTCCCTATTACAAAATACTGGACGGAGATACTTTTTTTTTTCTTTTGCAGATAGAAGCTCAATTCGCTCAAGCTTGCTTTATGTTCAAATTGTTGTTATGTGTTGTACGTTTTTCATCAAAATCGGTCTTGTAAATGTATGTAATTGTAATTATTGTGAATGTCTTTTTCGTTTACATGAATATTACTCGCCTGGCGGGTTCGTTTTCCGCAGAAGGTTTGATTGTCGTTGTAGCGGTTTGTTCCATGTTTACCTTTTGCACAATAATTTTTTGAAGACAGTGTATTTTTGTTAATTGCTTTCTGCCAGGATATAAGAAACAATAAAAGAAAATAAAGGAAAGCGGCAAAACCTTCGAATTAAGCTTTCTGCCAGGATTGCATCGGTTTAGCCAGAACAACAGCATAAGATGGCCTTCTTTTTGCGACTTGTCGCCTGAGCAAGCCCCAGAAATCACCTTGCTGGTCACTTGCAAACCCTACGAATAAAAAAAAAAATCAAATTCATGGAATCAACAGAAAAGACGCGGACTAAAACATCGAACATACTGAAATTTCACGAAACAAAAAACGAATTTATGAAATTAAACCAAAAAAGACAGTGAAGTAACACATATTTAATAAAGCGAACCCCAAAATGAATGCATAAAGCTGCAAAAATAACTTTGCTGACCATGAGTTTTGCAGAAGGAGATCGCCTCTACTTTCAACTTTACCTCGAAATTACAGATCTTTTTATCCTCAAAAATAAACAAAATTTATTAATTTTAATAGAACAAAGAAGAGTTAAAATTAATTCACTCAATAGACCTGTTGAGCGAGTAAATTGGATTCTTCTTCTGTGAGCTGGATCCTCTCCACATCAGGTTTGTTATTGGTTCAGGGAGTTTGGTACAGGGGGCGTTCGACTGAGATGTGCTTCCTTGTGTGACAGTGAAAATGTTATGCAAAAAGTGGAAAAATAGTTGCTGTTTTTTTTCCGCATCGATAAACATAAATTTACTTAAGAAAAAGAATAATGAATAATCAGGTGCCTGGTAAGGATTGCGATCAATTACAGGTTGTTCCTTGAATTTAATTTTGGAAGAATATTCGTGGTTCTCATGAATACACATCATAAGGTAGCGATCGCAGTCTAATTTTCCCATAATCAAATTATAAATCGACGTCGACACCTTAATGCAATGCCAAATGTTCGCATTTTTGCACGCTTTGCTAATGGTGAATCGTCTTTGCAATTTATTTCATCCTCATTCGCTTCAATGTCAAACAAAAATATAATAATTCAAATTTATTCTTATGATATTTACTTATTATTTTGATACTAATTTAAGTACAAAAATTAAAACTAATGATTTTTATATTTTTTGCAGAAACTTAAAAAAACAAATAAATTATTTTTTCTTGCAAAATATAGAGTGGTGAATTAACAGCAGCTTAATTTTTTTATGATGTCTCTATAATTTTTCTTAGATGTGTGATGGAAGGTATTATGTAACTTATAACTTTTATGAATGTCAAAACTAAATTAATCTAATTATTGTTTTAATATGATTTTGCTTATTTCATGAAAAATATTTTCTTCATGTTTAATTTTGCAAAAACTATGTGACATATTACTGAATTGTATAATTATAAATTATACAATAATTTAAAATTTTCATTTTCATTTTGATTTAATAATGATGGTTGTCACTAATTTAATAGTGACTACTAAACATACATTATCATGATTATTTATTACGAATTTGTGACAACGTTATCTTCGCGGTTATAATTGAATTATGTCATAAAAATTGTCACAAATAATGATGTATTTGTGAGTCGACTCATTATCACAATTATTGTATATGTTGTCACTAATAATGAAACTATTAGATACGGTACATTTTCGTCATGAAGTATTTTGTGACAATATCAGTTGTCACAATTGCCGATTTTATTAGTGACAAATACATAAATAGTAACTAATATAATAGTGACACTCGTATTAGTGACGACTACTGACAAGCCAAAAGTTTGTCACAATACATATTAGTGATGGAATTTTATGTTTTTAATTACAAATTTGCTCGTCACTATAAGTTTTTTTCTTGTAGTGATATATATATATATATATATATATATATATATATATATATATATATATATATAGGGAGGCTAACCTACTTAATTAAGTACCAACATTTTGGTACTTAATGTTTTTTCACCATTGGATATGCATTGAGATTTTTTTCAAGATGATCATGAAAGTTTGTGCGTATCATTAAATGCACAAATCTCAATACAAATCCAACGGTGAAAAAGCATTAAGTACCAAAATGTTGGTACTTAATTAAGTAGTTTAGCCTCCCTCATATATATAATAATAATAATAATTTCACCTAATTTACATAGTATTATAAAAATGGCCCATAACTCTAGAGAACATTACTTCGGAAAGAATTATATCTTGTGTATAAAGTTAAGAAAATTAGTCTCTCCACATAGCTCCACGTAGCCATCTTAATCTGGGCCGTTCGATCAAGATCGGACGGCCGTAATTTGAATGGACCCGGTTTATGTGGACCACTATACACATTAATCACATGGATCATATGAACCGTGCCTAGCCAAATTTTCTTCAGTATCTCATTGAGTTACCCCTACATTTCTCTCTCTCCTCACATTTCCCCAACACAGGAGAAAAGAAGAGAAAAAAAGGATGAATCACCGCGAAACCCTAGCGACCAGAACGACGAAACGGCAACGATGAAGCAGACGGCCTTGGCAGCCGCCGCACCACCTGCTGCCTCAGTCAAACAAGGTGAAACCCTAGGTTTTCGTCCGACGAAACCTTAAGTTTTGGTGCGATTTCGTCAGGGAGGTTTTCTTTTGCATCGGTTTTGTCGTCGTCTCAGAGGAAGGAGGCCAAGGAGGCAAAAATCATAGGTTTCGGATTTGAAGAAATTTTTGGTCAATGCTTCTCTACAGGTACAACAATGCATCTCTCTCTTTTTTAGTTCAATTGTTGTTTTATCTATTCAATTTGTACTTTTTAGATCTTGAGCAAGAAAATACACTACCGGTCCGACGTAGGTACCAATCTCGACATCAATCTCGACGGTACCAGCAAGTTTTTAGTCCATTGCGATTACATAATCGTTGTTGTCGGTGCCCGATCCAACACCTTCGACACACCTGATATAGTCGAGAACTGTCATTTTCTCAATATACCCCTAATTTTATCTCCTTCTCGCAAAATTACAAAGATGCCCCTCGATTTAATAAAATTTGAATTTTTATACACGAAGTAGTGGATGTGCGGAAAATAAGGAGAACCGTCATGGGCTATTTCGAGTGAGAGAGAGAGAGTCTGCCTTATTGGAGCGATGAAGAGCGAAAAAAGAACCTCCATTTCGTAATTATCGGAGGCGGGCCCACTAGAGTCGAGTTCGTCGCAGAGCTGCATGATTTCGTAACGGAAGATCTCGCGAGACTCTACCCTGCTATTAAATTGGGCAGAATTGAGAATGATTTTAGAGGTTTTGTTTTTACTGGATTATGTTGTGATGCGAAAAATCTCTCAGACTTCTTCAAAATATCATGGATATCACTACTCGGTGGAAAATCAGGTCAGAATATTACAAGTTACAATTTAATTCGATTGTTTAATTGATTTCTACAGTATTTTATCGATTAATTTGATTTCATTAGTAATATTCTTTTCCTATGTCGTTTTGTAGTAGATTTGGAAAAAAAAAATGAAGGATTGCCGCTGCTTTCGTGCAAAACGGTTGTCGAAACTAAAAAACTAATGTAGGAAAAAGAAATGAAGGATTGTCTGATTTGGAAAAATTGGTCTTCTGTATTGACTCAATTTTTGCAATTTTGGTTATTCATGCGGGGACAATGTACCATAACATGGTGTTATGGTATGGAGACTTTTGGAAACCCGAGGATTAAGAAATTGGAAAAAGAAAACCTTGAAGAGATAGGAAAGTTTTCATATATTGTTATTGCCATGATTGAATGGTAATTAAGGCAATGATTATTTCCTTGTATTATTTCCTTGTATTGGGTAGGAGTTTAGCTATAAATAGAGGGCTAGACTAGAGTTTTATTCATTCCAACAAATCACAAACAATTGTATTCTCTCTTTCTCCAGTATAGTAAAATAGTTTGAGTGCCGACGGCCGTGATTTTTTTCCTTTGGAGTTTCCACGTAAAAATATTTGTGTCCGTGTGTTGTTCTTGTGTGTTTGTTTGCGGCGACGATCCTAACAAGTGGTATCAGGGCAAATCTTAAGGTTTGAGCAGACGAGAGATGGACGAGAACAAGGTTTCGGTATGCCGGTTCGATGGGCGAGACTTCGGTTACTGAAAGATGCAAGTGGAAGCGTTGCTATGCCAGAAGGACCTAGAAGATGCGCTATTCGAGTCAAGGCCGGAAAGTATCACGGACGAAAGCAAGTGGAAGAAGATGAACCGCAAGGCGCTAAGCTATATCCAATTATCGTTGGCCAAGAACGTGACGTTCAACGTAGCGAAGGAGACGACGGCCTTCGGGGTCATGAAGGCATTGTCCAACATGTACGAGAAACCATCTTCGCTAAACAAGCTGCACCTGGTGCGCCGTCTTTTCAATCTGCGAAGGACGGAGGACGGATCTGTTGCGGGGCATCTAAATGTTATTTAGGTTATTTCAAACCAATTAGACTCTTTCAAATTTAACCTTGGTGATGAGATGAAGGCACTCATGCTACGACGACAACGGTAGACATTATCGGCATTAAGGAGGACCTAACTTTTGAGGAAGTGCGGGACCGCATCTTGAATGACGACATTCGGAGAAAGGAGAGAAGCGAAGCCTCGGATTCCTCGGGTTCGGCGTTGAATTTGGATATCCGGGGCCGTGAAGGTCAGAGGAGCAACAACCGCGGACGAGCCAAGTCGAGAGGACACAGCAAGTCAAGACCACGTGGCGAATTGGAGTGCTGGAATTGTGGAAAGAAAGGTCACGGGAAGCGGGACTGCAATGCCCCGAGAAAGAAGAAGGTGGAATCGAGTTCTGCAAATGTTGTCACCGAGCAAGACAGAGATGACGCTCTCGTTTTATGCGTCGACAGCCCCGTTGAGTCATGTGATTTGGACTCGGTCGCATCCTTCCACTCAACCTCGCAAAAAGATAAGTTCATAAATTTCAAGACATGAGATTTATGAAAGGTTCACCTAGAAGATGAAAAGCCTCTAAGCATATCGGGCATAGGTAATGTCCAGATAAAATCGAGCAACGGATTTAGATGGATCTTACAAGGAGTTCGGTATATTCCCGGTCTAAACAAGAACTTCATATCCGTCGGACAGATGGATAGCGAAGGCTACAAGACGGTGTTCGGGAACGGGCTGTGAAATATTGTAAGGGGGGCCATGTTGATAGCGAGAGTTACGAAGACGGGAATCCTCTATCTTACCGATAATAGAGGAGATTGTTTGACGTTTTCGGGAGCAGCGACTGATCCGATGTTATGGCATAATTGGCTCGGTCACATGAGTCACGAAGGGATGCAAGTGTTGATTTCCAAGTGTCTGTTACCGAAGGTAAAATCGGTACAAACTGGTTTCTGTGAGAACTGCGTGCTCGGCAAGCAAAGACGGGTTAGTTTTTCGAAGACCGGACGAGAACTCAAGATGCGGAAGTTAGACCTGGTGCATACCGACGTGTGGGGGGCAGCTCCGGTCCAGTCTATCGGGGGGTCACGATACTACGTCACCTTTATCGATGATTCAACCCGGAAGGTATGGATATATTTTATTAAACACAAATCTGACGTGTTTAATGTGTTCAAAAGGTGGAAGGCAGAAGTCGAGACCGAGACCGGCTTGAAGCTGAAAATGCTTAAAGTCGGATAATGGAGGGTAGTACGACGGTGCAGAGTTCAGAGGATTTTGCGCGGAACAAAGAATCAAGCAGATTCGGACGGTTCCAAATCGACATCAGCAGAGCGGGGTGGCATAACGGATGAATCGAACTCAGAATGAACGGGCAAGAGCGATGCGATTGCACGCGGTGAAGGAAATACAGTTTCGGATCAACCGTAAAAGTGTACACAAGGATAATTGAACGTACGCGTTCGTGGGCATAAATAATGTATATATTAGATGCATATATGTATATTGGATATACGTGGTTAAATTGATAAGAAACGGTTTTTATTAAGAAAACCAGAAAATTCAGTTTAAGCCGTTTTAGTAAAACTGGCATAACGTTCAGTAGGAAAGTATGATTTGAATGGTTCAAATTGAGTTAGATAGATAATGATATTATCTAGAACTTTAATATAGAAATATATTTCATTTGAGCGAAGTATCAGTGTCGTTTTAATGGAATACCGAAAGGGTGCGACCGTTTGACATACAGTTAGTAAAACGTCCGTAACGTTCGGATCCGAACTCCAATTGGGCAGATCCAATTGGGCTGGAAAGATAATAAGATTATCTAGAACTTTCGTGAATGTTCAAAGTCGGTTGAAACGATTTAATATTTTCGTTTCAACAGAATACTGAAAGAGTGTCTACAGTTTTCTGTCTGAAAAGGTGTATATGAGATATACATACCTTTTGGCCCATCATTATCCTATGTGATATAAATAGGATGTTTCTCTCTCTCTCTCTCTAACCAATTCATTCAGTCCAACCTGTGGAATTAATAAGATTAATCCAGAATATTGAGAGTCTTCTTTCTAAGAGCGAAAGAGTGCGAAGAGAGAAAACCGAGAAAAAGAGTTTTTATCGGTGTAGAGAATCGATCTAATCAAGCAAGTTCGCCGGTGCAGCGTCTAGGCAGTTGCACCCATGACCGACGAACTCCGACTCACGGTGGATACAAGTAGAGGAGCGGCACTTGTGGCTCTTCGATTGTGATCAAACCGAAGGAGCAAAACTGTGGGCTGTAGAAGAGTGTGGACGTGGGACGCACGAAAGACAACCGCAGGCGTGTCAAGATGGTGGGTGACGTGTGGTATGGGACGCACGGGCTAGTCACCAACGTGACACCGGAGAATGAAAGGATGCGAGCGATCAACCCATCGTGCGTGATCAATTTCACGCTGGTAATCGTCTATCTTTCTATTGCATCGTACTCTCGAAGTCAAGACGTGATCTTGAATTTAGGGAACCGGACCAGGCGTTCATATCCACTGCGCGGGCCCGAGGATGTATGAATTCCCAACACGCGGATTGCCGAAGATGTTCTGGGCGGATGCGGTTAGCACGGCCGCATAACTTATCAACCGTACTCCGATGAAATCCCTCAACCTCGAGCTACCTGAAAAGAAATGGAAAGGAAAGAAGATTTCTCTTGGTCATTTGCAAATTTTTGGGAGCATCTCGTATGTCCATATCGACGTAGAGAGGAGGAACAAACTAGATGCGAAGGCCCAAAGATGTGTGTTCATTGGTTATGGATCGAAATACTTCGGTTATCGATTTTGGATCGAGGAAGGTCGAAGAATAATTCAGTCAAGAGATGCAACCTTTAATGAAGGGGAATTCTACGAGAACAGGTTCGGTTCCGGAGGAGAGTGTCCATCAAATCACGATCAATGACGAGTTTTCGGTCCAGGATGTGACTGAAAATGGGGATGAAGACGTGCCTGTAATCGCACAAGACGAAATCCCAGAAACTCCAATTTTGAGACGATCAAGCCGGAGAATTAAGCCTACGAACCGTTATTCACCATCACTCCATCATTTTCTGCTAACCGATGCGGGTGAACCAGAAGGCTACAGAGAAGCGGTACACGGAGGTGATTCGGTCAAGTGGGAGCGAAAGAGGAGATTGCGTCTCTCCGGAAGAACAATACTTGGGAAATGACCCAGTTGCCAGAAGGCAAGAAGGCGCTGCAAAACAAATGGGTCTACCAAGTGAAGGATGAGTCAGATGGCAGCAAGAGATACAAGACAAGGCTGGCAGTTAAAGGATTTCTTCAGAAAAAGGGACTCGACTACACGGAGGTGTTCTCGCCGGTGGTGAAGCTGACAACTATTCGCACAGTGTTAAGTATTGTAACAGCGGAGGATTTGCACCTCGAGCAAATGGATGTCAAGACGGCGTTCCTTCATGGCGATTTGGAGGAGGACATTTATATGGTGCAACCTAAAGGTTTCAAGATCCCGGGAAAGGAGGATCTTGTGTGTAGGCTCAGGAAAAGTCTGTACGGTTTAAAGCAGGCTCCAAAACAGTGGTACAAGAAGATCGACATGTTCAAGAAATCCACGGAGGAGAAGAATAGGATGGAGAACATGTCATATTCATCGGCAGTGGGTAGTCTAATGTACGTCATGGTGTGTACGAGACCCGACATTTCCCATGCAGTGGGAGTCGTGAGCCGGTTCATGACGAACCCCGGCATCGAGCACTGGAGGCGATTAAGTGGCTACTGAGATATTTGAAGGGCACCGCGAGCATGGCGCTGTGCTACAAGAAAGGTGGCACGAGTTTGCAAGGCTTTGTAGATGCTGACTTAGGAGGTGATGTGGATAGTCGGAAGAGCACTTTCGGTTATGTCTTCACGATGGGAGGCACGACGGTGAGTTGGATGTCCATCCAACTGAAGTATCACTACATCCAGGAACTTTTGAATGACGGGGTCTTATCGCTGGAGAAGATCCAAGGTGCCAAGAACGTTGCAGATATGTGGACCAAGGAAGTACCCACCGACAAGCTGAGGATGTGCGTCGCCTCAGTGGGGCTGGTCACGTAAGCCATGGGAGCTGTCGCTGGGCTCAAGGAAGTCCCGCTCGGGACTGGAGAAAGAAAATTGGTGCAAAAGTCTCCAAGTGGGAGATTGTTATGGTATGGAGACTTTTGAAAATCCGAGAATTAGGAAATTGGAAAAAGGAAACCTTGGAGAGATAGGAAAGTTTTCCATATATTGTTATTGCTATGATTGAATGGTAATTAAGGCAATGATTATTTTCTTGTATTATTTTCTTGTATTGGGTAGGAGTTTAGCTATAAATAGAGGGCTAGGCTAGAGTTTTATTCATTCCAACAAAGCACAAACAATTGTATTCTCTCTTTCTCCAGTATAGTAAAATATTTTGAGTGCCGACGGCCGTGGTTTTTTTCTTCGGGGTTTCCACATAAAAAAATTTGTGTCCGTGTGTTGTTCTTGTGTGTTTGTTTGCGGCGACGATCCTAACACATGGTACATAAAAACACTTAACTATTGCCAAATATATATTCCTTTTTTTTCGTTTACTAGCCAATAGAATGACCTCCTTTGCATCTAAACTTTCAAAACTAACTGATGGTTTGTATTATGTTATCGCAACGTTTTATAAAATTAATGGTATGTATTTTGTTATTGCGCAATTACACGAGAAAAAACTCGAAGACTCCCGACATTGTTATGTATTTTGTTATTGCGCAACGTTTTATAAAATTAATTGTATGTATTTTGTTATTGCGCAATTAATGGTATGTATTTTGTTATTGCGCAATTGCGCGGGAAAAAAGCTAATTTCAATCTAATACTGTCAAATGTGTGTGTGGCAACATTAAAACATACATTTGGAAGCAAATTGAAATACTTTTGAGTCCCGACACATTGTTATAGTGAAAACAAGTATCCCAGTTATACTTGTATGTATCTCAAGTCGTATTCGTTATAATTAAATATTAATATATATGAATAGCTCGTGTTGCTTTACGTGAATTATACGACATGTTTATAATTATTTTTATTTATTTTTGAAAAATGATATGTTCGTAATTATAGTTAAATCATATAATATTTCACGTATTTCTGATCCTAGAAATTTAAGCCCTAAATCATATTTACAACAAACCATCTAGTAGTTATAGAATAAAATAAGATATCCCTAGATAAGTAGTAGTACTAATTTGGCATTTCATGTATGTGCTTAATTAGTGGTGCATTATATCTAAATCTATATCTAAATCAAGTTCAACTTGACCAAAGAATTCAAGTGATTACGAGTCCACGTTATACCACATGAAAATAACAAATTAAAAACTTATAATTCTTCGCCGTTTATTCCACATGTATGTATGATCGATGCATCATCTATCTCTAATCGTTAGGTTGCGTCCCATGTGGGGATAAAACCAACACGACTCATCGGAATCTATGATTCGAGTCAATATATCTTTGTTGTCCTTTGTTATTCCTTATAGAGTTGATTAAACCACACTAATTCCTAATGATGTGCAATGCATGCACATCACAAGCATTGCAGTATATATTACTCATAATAAAATAAAATTATTTATTTATAAAATTAAGAAGAAGATTGGATGAATATGAATGTATTTTGAATTCTCGAGGAAGTAGGAAGCATGCTCAAAAGTGGCATTCGGCACAAGAAATAAAATAGACTAGCTGATAAGATTTAATTTAAATACTCCGGTCCAACGAATCTATTCCAAGAAATATGAAATATATGAAAAGTAGATATGAAATGACTGTAATACATGAAACTTGCCCACACTCTTATTATGAACAAAATTGTATGTAATTTTATTATATCACGTTTAGGATTGTCAACGGTTTGGGTAGTGGTTATATCATATTCATATTCATATTATTTTTCTGATACGAAACTATCCGGATCCGGATGAAAAAAAAAATGTGTTGTGCTAGTTAATTTTAATCTTGATTAAATTTTGTTTGTTTATAGTTTTACCATTCTTTGTCTCATTGACTATGATACTTTGACACCGCCCCAATAAAGGAATGAATGAAGGGTATATTTTATCATGATCATCAAACTATATTCAATTCATAACTCACTTGTACCTACTTAAATGCCCATTGGTTCCACTTCCATCATGTTCAGCTCTACTCTCATCAATAAATTTTACTAGTCTTATCATGTGATAGACCTAGATATTTGTTTTTATTTATTTTTTTCCATGTATCCTAACAATTTTAAGTATTTGTTTTCTAATTTCAAGATTAAATTCCACTAAGCAAAAATGCCCTTAGGAAACGCCTATCACATGCATTCCCCTCCTCTCCATCTTCATCAATAAACACAGAAACCAGTAATTCAATTCTAGAGCTGCAATATATTCATGGGCATCACCACTTTGCTCAGAAATGGAGATGAAGTTAGGTCACACCACATGACCCTATACTCCGTTTCTGACTGAGATTCTAATCTTATCTTATTATTATTATTATTATTAATAATAATAATATTTCATAAGGTCTTCTACATATTGAAAATTATATATGCTTATGTTATATTATTTTGCAGCAAATAGAAGAGAGGCGATAAGGTGTGGTCCAAAAGGTAGTTATACCGTTTTAACCGACCACATATTTCAAGCCTGGTCGTTAGGGAACGGCGCCATTTATAAGCCACTTCAATATGTAGCAACTATATAATATATGTCACTTGAGTATCGACATTAACAGTGACAAATTTATTAAGGAATTAGAAAGAACGGTTATTTTCTATAAATTTATGAACAATAGTATATATATGTGATTATATCAGTGTATTTTACGATAAAACTGTAAAATTATGTATTATTGTCTCTCCAAATTTTTTTGAAAATTTCTCACAATAGTCATTACTAGATTATCGCCCCTCCATTGATTTAGGGCAAGATCCGCCACTGAACATCGAGTCATCAACTCGTAGATTATTGAATAGTTTCACGGGCGCGGGGAGCATTCTTGTATACGACGCATAGGTTTTTAAGCTTGAATAATGATTAATCTATTTGGGGGAGGTATTATGTATTGGTAAACTAATTGATTAGGATTAATTAGCAGATTGGAAAATATAGGATAAGTTGTATGACTAAAAAGAGAATCTATAGATAAATGCAAAATGTATTAATTAAGTATGGCATGTGGGTATTGGCCTGCCAAATTGTTCTATTTTTTTTCCTAAAACAAGTGCTAACTGCCACAATTTATTACAAATTTCATGATATTTTTGTATTGAATACAAACTTCATGATAATCATTCCATTATTTTAATGCACTTTATGAAGCTCTGACCAATGTATGTTTTAATACTTTTAAAAAAAATTATGTCAAATAAATGAAACTTTGAGAAAAATAAAGAACATAGAGTCAGTGCATTCATTTTCGAAAATTAAAAAATGAGTAAATGATCCTTCATTTATTGGTGTTAATGAAACTCGAAGTCACAAGTTTTCACAATATATGATTTATTGTATCTCACACCCAATCACTGGATCACAAGCCCATTGACTTATTTTCAAAAATTATAAATTGAGTGTTTTTTTTTTTTTTTTTTAGAAACAATGAAGTAGCTCTTAAGTCATGAATCTACTATTTGTTAATAATAAAAAATTATGATCATATATATATATATATATATATATATATATATATATATATAGTCCTAGAAATTTATATCTCATAAATGTGAATCCAATCCCTATTAAAACTCAATGTTCAGAAACTTGTTTTTATATTCTTAATATTCTCTTTTCTTTTCCTTTCCTTCTTTTTTTATTAAAGATCAAAAATCTGGAAAGCATACTTTTGCATGCCAATTTTTTAAGTTGGTCAACTATAAGAGCAATTTATTTTCTATTAGAGGAAATAATCAAAATCATTGAAAACTTCATTTTCTGAATTAAAAAGGAGTTGAGTTTTCTATAATGTCAAAACTTAAAGGTTAAAGAGAAAAGATAACATAACCCCCAAACACACTTTGATGCTTTTGATGCGTCAATCGAGGATGTTTAATTAGATTGATTAGTTTTTTTAATGAAATCAATTAAACTAAGAAATTAATTTAAGGATTAAACAATCCAATCAATCCATTAAAACACACTTGATTGACACATCAAGGTTATTCATGAAGAATGTGGAGACTCCATATCTAACCCCAAACTTAAATAATTTGAGAGTTAGCATTACAGTCCATGATCAAAATCATCAAATCTTTGTTGATAGATCACATGATTAAGGTTCTGAATTAACATTATTCAATGTGATTTGAATATAATTGGTAGTATTCCCAAATCAGAAAAATAATAAAGAATATAATTGGTAGTATATAATTGGAATTCAATGCTAACTGAAAATAATTCCTATATATAATTCATATGATTTCACATGGCACCATCATCCTTTCATGTGTTGTGGCCTTGGTCAATTTACATCTCAAAAATAAATACAAAATCAAACCCTACTCTGTTGAAATTGGTGTGCTCACTGCATGCAGAAGAACAAGAACAATGGATCGATTGAAGCAGTACAAGTAAGCATATATAGAGCTATATAATTGAGCAATGTAGAGAATCCAAAAAGAAATGAATGAAGCTCAACTATCGCCTATTGATGAATTTTTTAGTTATATATATTCGAAATGAATATCTACTCATTAATTAATAGATTGAGGTGGGTCTAGTCTAATCATCAAGTAGAATCTCAATTAGGGATGGACCTACATAATCTTCAACAGCTCGAGAAGACTTGATTCTTTTCTCGTCTTTTCTTTTCCTTTTCTTTGTTGAGTTTTTTCCCTATTTGTTTATTTTATTCAATATTGATGGTGTGAAAGAAAGATATGAAGTCCAAAAAGCCATTCATGGGCATTGTATATTTAACCTTTAATTTCTTCTATTAATGACTTCACTTTATACAGCTCATCAAAGATATTAAACATAATTTAGAATTTAGAATATGTATTTTGAAGTATTTTCTTATTTAAAAGCTTAAAGAAAGTAGAATCTAGACTTGGCCCTCAATTCAATTCATATATTAGTTAATTAAAAGTTCAATTTAAAGGCTATGTGAATAGATTAATATAGTATTGGGAAATATGATAACTCTTTAACATTTTAAAATTAATGCATGAGGAGTGATCCAATACATATCCTTAAACTAATGATCTTGCTTTTGCAGTATAATGATTAACATAGCATTGCTTTCATAACCTTTTTAGGGCTTAATATAAGAAAGGAAAAAGGAAATAAGTGAAGTTTCTCAAAAGGCCATGAGAAGCCACAAAGAAACTCCATTTCATCTCTTTTTACTAGTGTGACTTGTCCATATATACACACTCAAATTGTAAGTATAAATATTGAATCACATATATGTAACATGAAGTAGCATACAAGAAGAAGTCATAGAAGAACATCATTCATGGCCAAAACCCTAAACCCTAAAATCGAACTAACTATATCTTAATTGCTATTCTGCTTTAAAAAAATATTAATTGCAAAATTTTAAAACCCCTAATAGCTCAAAAGAAAAAACAAAACAAAAATAAAATTATACATACATACATACATATATATATATATATATATATATATATATATATATATATATATATATATATATATATGGTATATGTATTTGTATTCGAATCAGATATCTGGATATGTATTCCAATATAGTATTTGTATTCGTGTCGAGATATTCATACCCGTTTATGTATCCGGATATGGTCATTAATCATATCCGCAAACAAAATTGTTTATCATATTCATATTCGTATCCGTATCCGAAAAAATTATCCTTAAGTGATGTCCGTTCAAATAGACATATTTTATTCAAATACGAATATTTAGTTGGATAATATCTTTACCGTTAACGAAATTTGACATATCGTTTAACCCCTAATTCATAAGACACATCTCAAAACTGCCTAAAGCCTCAAAACATAGGAGTGGGCCTAAGGGTAGGCATTCGGTCGAACCGAATAAGATCAATCCGACTCAAATTGAACCGAACGAAATTTGAACCGATAAAACCGAACCGAATAAATCGAATATAATTTCTTATTGGATTTGTTCGATTGAACCGAATAAGAAGATTTATAATGCTAAATTTCAAATGTTATTCAGCAAAAAAAAATATAAAAACAAATCAAATCAAATATAATTATGCTATTTTTAATTTTACCATATGTATTTTATTTTATTTTTTAATGAGCATTATAAAAAATATGAAAAATAATATTTATTTGGCTGTTCGGTTTAAGTCGTTTTGGAAATATCAAAATCAAATCCAATAAACCGAACAATATCAATTTTTGAACCAAACCGAACCGAATAAACTGAAAAACATAACCGATTAAATCGAATTCGACCGATTCGGTTCGGTTCCCAAATAAATCGAACCATTTGCCCACTCCTAGCTGGGCCTGTCTTAAAATACGAAGGAGTTCTTAAATATTAATTTAGTTTAGGGGTTTTTATGCCATTTACCTAACTGGGCATGTCTTAAAATACGAAGGAGTTCTTAAATATTAATTTAGTTTAGGGGTTCCCAAATAAATCGAATCATTGCCCACTCCTAACTGGGTATGTCTTAAAATACGAAGGAGTTCTTAAATCGTGCTGATAACGTGTTGAAAATAAAGTAACAAGAACGCGAGAAATTGAGAGCGACAAAGTTTTTATTCCAATCTGAATCTCCAATACAATAATCACCACCCTCTTTATATAGTAGAGGGTGAGTGTAATACAAAAAGGGGTTGTTACAATACCAACATTAAAACATAATAAAATCCCTAAAACTTCTCCTTCAATCTTTAATTTTCAGTTACTATTGACATCCATCCATGTATAAAATATATTCATAACAGTTCTTAAATATTAATTTAGTTTAAGAGGTCTTTTTGCGCATGGCCTAATCTGAACAGCTCATTGGCTTTATCCTCCATTGTTTCCACCTAGTTTTTCAGTTTAATTATTTTTGTTTAATGTGAGAATATGTACGTACCTGTGTTTACAGATTAAACATGTATTCATTTAGCATCAAAAGTAATTGTGTTCATTATTCATGCTTTGACATGAAACTTAAGCTTATTATTATCTGTTAATTAATTGACCACGTCATTTGCCTTGAGATTACCCCTCAAGTTGCATTACTATGTGCTTAGCTTCCTTTGGTAATTTACCAACAAACTTTATTATTTGCAAAAGTAAAAAAATATGAAAGGTATATTCAAATTGTTATAGTTTTAAATAGGATAAATATACTATGTTGCATGAACAAGAAAAAATATTCTTGATGCTTCGATCGAGAGAGCTTAATTGGATTGATTAGGTTCTTTAATTGAATCAATATAACAAAGTATTGATATGAGTACTGATCAATTCAATTAATTTTCATTAACTCTTCTCGATTGACGTATCATCATAACTTTTAAATATGAATAGTAATATACACCTTCTAGTATTCTTTCCTCACATCCTTGATGACGTGGATATGATTTAATACCTTCAAAATTAACACACAAAAACATGGTTTAAAAATCTTAATTTATGATTTAATTATTTTAATTTATGATTGAACATATAATTAAGATGTAAAATCATGAATTAAAGTGTTAATTTTTAAAATGTTAAATCATATTTACGTCATCAAGGATGCGAGGGTGGGAGTACGTCGAACATTTTCCTTTAAATATGCATGAAGCGCGTTCATCATCTACGTGGACATGGTGATCGGCCTCCATATCGGAAAAATATAATAATAGGACTCATTTCCCTACCTATTCTTTGCATCAAAGACTCAACCAATATTCCCATTTACACACTAATTGCACCTATAATTTGGAGGTTTATTAACGGTCATGATAATCCTCTCCATCAACCCGATAACTGGAGGGCTCCGAATAACATCTATATGTGCGGAAAATCGAAGCCAAAAAGCTTTTCGACATAAAAAAGAGAGGAACTTAATTATACATATTTAACTTAATTATATACATTTTCAACTTATAGTCTTGCTTATAAATACTAACCATTGGAATTTTCCAGTTCTTCGTTCCAAATGGAGAGAGAATAGCTTAATCCAGTGCTATTTCGAGGCCTAAAGGATAGGATTACTAGAAAAACATAGCTATATGCCCATTCTTTCAATTATATTATAAATTATGACATGAAAAGAAGGGAACTTACTTGATCAACGTTTCATGCACATGGATCTCTCTCAAACAAAGGGAAGAACAGAATGAACCAGCTCGGTTCAAAGGCTACACCTTAGAAGAGATAAAAAAAACTATATTTCTAGGGTTTTGCAAATATTATAAAAAAACAAGCATGCAAACCCTAATCCTAAGTAAGTTAAACCTATTGGACCAATAGACTAGAGACTAGCTAACCGTGGCTTAGGCCGAAAGTTACATTAATTAAGTGCATTATAGTATAATGAGATGCATCAGTAATATATACATTCACAATTAGGGTTTGAAGAAAGTTCATGAACCTAAATCTGGACGCGTGTACACGATGCATTTTTAAACTCATCAACAGGAGAGATAGCACGATTATCAAGGAGATACGTCATGATATAAAAAGCTAGAATCAACTTGAATATGTTAATTCAAAGTTTCAAACTAGCAGTGTTTAGCAGTGTTACAGCCAAGCATTTCTCACCTTTTTTTTTTTTTTGCTTTTTATCACAAACATTTAATATTAACCGAAGTTTAATCAAACTTTTTTTGGAACAATGTGAAAACTCAAGTTTAAAGACCTCGAACAAAGAAGAAATATTTCAAAATTTGAGAGAATTGGATTAATATTTTTTGTACATTTTGTGAATGTCGTAATTTGTATATTAAAAAGCTTAATCCAACATTTATGTAAACTTAATCCAAGAGAGAAAAAGATACATTAAGTTATTACATATGCAGTTTTACAATTTCCTTGAAGAATTTCCTAAAGAAGAAATTAGGTGTAAGTATCAAGAAGGTCTAGAAGATAAATTTATTAGAAGGTCGGTCATGAATAGGATAAAGTTATAATAGTTTCACGAAGATCAAGAACTTAAATAATGGTTTTAATAACATGGAACACTGAAATTATGTTGCTTGTGTTAGCAATTACTTAGGTGAACTGTAACAAAAAAAAATGAAAAAAAAAAGTCTTTACATAAAGAACATAAAAGTAAGAGCCAGCAGAAAAAAAAAATATATTTATATATATTATACTTCATTATCATCATTATTATTTCCTTATCATAAGGAATATATGTTGATGCATTATCCAAGTTAGAAATACGTATAAAATGTCACCATCGTAACTAATATATGCATATGGGAAAATATGGTTGGCCTCCAAACTCATTCCAACGCTCCGAGGAAGTGACAAACAATAATTAAATATATCGATTAGATTTTTTAATTGACTCAATTAAATATTAATTTATACGTTTAATCAACACGTAAATAATTTATGACATGTTAATATTAATACATGTTAATTGACGTATGAATTTAATTAAACAATCAATTAAAACACTAATTGAGTTAATTAATAATATTAATTAATTCACCTATCCAATCGTTATTTTTAGTTTGGGGACTGAATATATAACCCATACATGGAATATATAAAGGCAGATTACTGTTTATACACAGGTTTTTTTAAAATAATCCTGAAAATACACACGGCTGGAACTTAATTCCAAAAATAAACAAAGGCGGACTTTGTAATTCCGCCAAATGAAATATGGCGGCATCTGTAACTCCGCCACTTTTATTAATCATTAATTAGTATTAATTATTGTTCACGTGGTTAATTATGTTTTATATATGGCGGAGTTTCTAATTCCGCCAAAATTCAACATATTATTTTTCCTGCCGTTTTTTTTATATTTAATATATAAATAAATGATGATAATAGTTTATGTTGATTATATTTTATGTTGAGTATATTTTATGTGAGTAGTTGAATAAATTAATATATTATCTATAGTATATTTCTTGTAAAGATAAAGATGAAATTTTTTCGAAAATTATAAATATCAGAATTTATTGAATACATAGAAGAGAATTAATTTTTGTTCTGAAAAACAAAAATTGACAAGACCATACACTGTCATAAAGAACCAAAAACGAATATATTCTCTTTAACTTTTTCAGAAATTGTTTCTTGTCTTTATTAGAAAGGAATATATTCGATTTTACCTTTTTCAGTCCTATTAATATCTTCATCTTCTTCTCATTTTTTCGAAAACCAAAAAATCATCATCCTTCTCTTCTTCTTTTTTCAAGTTTTATTATTTAATGGCTTCTTCATCTTCTGCTCCTGTCAAAAAAGAATGGTGGGATATTGAGTTGAAGGAGACATTTTTTGATAAAAGACATGTCTTATCTCCTCCGGTTCACCACAAAGATAAGCCCGTTATTGAGTGTCATATGTACGATATTCGATATTTGGGAAAAAAAACGCGATGAATCGTTATTCATACATCATGACATGTACATTATTTTAGCCCAAAATAACGAAGGATGGCTTAATTGGGATAGCGGATGGTGTCCCAAAGCACGAGTTAGAGTTTTTGATGAATTTCGTGTAAGTTATTTGAAATTTAATTTTTAACCTTTAAAAAAATAATTATTTTGCTTATGTGTGTTTTTTCGTTAATTAGAAACGTTACAAGTGGCCACTTGAGGTTACAAATCTGGAGTGCATCGAAATTTTTTGGAAATATTGTACCATACGTTGGGAAAGAATTGTAAAGGAAATGTACGACTACATGTATAAGGAATGCACTTTGGGTGATTTATATATCGATTTATGGTATCAAAGAGGAGTTAATTCGGAAAGGAAGATTATGCCTGCGCATACAAATCACAACGCGTTCATGCAGATGGTATCCAAATGGCTATATATCAAACCTGCGTACATACCAAGGAGACAATTTGGTGATGTGCATGGAAACATAGTGAAGAGATATATCGATGCTCAAGGAAATGTAGTAACAACTTTTTTTTACTATCCAAGGAATTAATTAGATATATGTACTCTTTTAGTAGTAATGTATTTCCTATTTTTAATTTCATGTACTAGTAATGTATTTTCCTATTTTTAATTTCATGTACTAGTAATGTATTTTCTATTTTAGTAGTAACGTATTTCTTATTTTTAATGTCATGTAGAAGCAACGTATTTCCTATTTTAGTAGTAATGACAATCATTTAAATATAACCATAGTAATATCATCAAAATCATCTAAACATCACAATCACAATCATCACAATCACAATATCACAATCCTAAACAAACAAACATGCATACATGAAACATAATCTCGAACAAACAAACATAATCATAACAAAAAAAAACTAAAAATCGTCTCTCGGAGCATTCTGAGTGGAGTCGAAGAATTCATACTGGTTCCGAGAAGAACTGCCCTCACCATATGGATTAGTCGTATTCATGAAATCCATCAACTCAGTAGCCGATGTATAATTAGGGCGAGTGGTGCACACGTAATCGGAATTCGGTGGCTGGAATACCTCGTTCCATGGGTTCAACTCGGGTTGCGTCCCAAAGTGCGGAGGTTGTTGGGACTCATGCTGACGGGGTGGCGAAGGTGGGTTATTCAAGGACAATGTGTCGAGAAGCAAAGTCATCCTACTGGCCATCTGATCCAACGTGTGTCCGGCACAACAATTCGAGCTACAAGCCTGATTCTGTCTAGCTCGATGGATGTCTAAACGTAGCTCCTCGACCTGAAAGTTCAAACTTAAATAAATGGAGTTCAAAACCTCGCATTAGGTGGATCAATGGAGTTCAAAATCCACCGTCGCGTAATTCTCCAAAACCAAGCCATATAATCCTGTACAAGTTTCACAAATTTAACATCTCAAAATTATGTAATATAATTGATAAATAAATCGTACCGTCCTAGTGAATTGGTCATTCAAAACCGTGTCATCCTCCTGCACAAGACGCTCATTTCTCGTTTCCCGCATATTCAAATAAGGACCCATCTGTGCACTAGTAAGATTTCCACGCCGAGCCATAATAGGATTCTGAGGGATGTGCTGCCGGAATCCAAACTGCATAAGGACCCTATCGAGAAGGTACATCTCGACGATACCTCCAAATATGAGCGGTACCTTCGCGAGCCAGAGATGAGAAGCCAGAAAGCACTGCTGTGGCAGGAAACGTGTGAACTCATTTGTGTATGGAGTCCATACGATCTACGGAAAAAAAAAGCATAATAAATAGAATTAAGGTCTAATTAAGAAGTAAAAAAATAATATTGTTTATACCTGCTGACTCGTGAGCTGATCCAACTGGTCTATGTAGTACTTCACATCCGTTCCCTTGTTGCTACTTTGGAACGTCCGCGCACCAATATAATAATTCATCAACGGAGTCCCGTTGATTGACCCAGCAAATGTCATATTAGGCGAGCCAATACCAAAGTGGAACCAAGCCCAAACCTGTCAAATTAGATAAGAATACCAAAGTAAAAATATGATAAGAATAATGAATATAAATTGACCCAACAAATGTAATATTATACCTGCCCAAGTGAATACCAACCGTAAGCTCTATTGGCGCCGACCTTGCATGCAGTTCCCAACGATCTATAAATGTAACCAAGTACGGCTGCTCCCCATGCATAAGCCTCGCATCTATCGAAATCCTCCAAATAATACACCAAAGAAGCAGAGAATCGTCCCTGCTGAGCATTTGGGAATGCAATAGCACCCATGAAGAACAAAATATATGCCCTCGTCCATTGGTCCCAAGTTTCTTCTGCCGGATTGACTGGGAGTGCATCGAAGGTCGCACGCAACCATGTAATGGTCAAATGCTGGCCCTTGTCGGGAACTGCCCCAACCAAACGTAAGAAATCGGCATGTATATCATCGCTACTCTGTTTCTCTCGATAAACCGGGTTACCGTCTATAGGAAACCCAGTAAGCAAAGAGACATCCCGCAAGGTCATCGTAATCTCACCATGCGGTGTATGGAAGCTGTTAGTCTCGGGACGCCATCGCCGAATCTGTGCCGTCAGAAAAGGATGATCTAGCTGGATATATGCACATCTCGTAGGCAGATAAAAACCAGCTCGCCTAAGTCGGTCTTCGATTTCATGATGCTGCATCATCTCGAACCAACCGACCCAACTAGATCCGTGCTGACTGATGTGTTTCTTCACTAACAAATTTTCGAGAGACTCGTTCGACACATGATTCACCTGATCATTTAGAAGTGACGAATCCACTGGTCCAGGATTGGTCATCTGAATAAAAATTTACACAAAAATTAGTCGAGAATTCATATAAATAAAGAGATAATACAAATAAAATAAAATAAAGAGATAATACAAATAAAATTAGTCGAGAATTCATATAAATAAAGAGATAATACAAATAAAATAAAATAAAAACCATAACATACCATAACATACATAAAATGAGTCAATATAAACAAACCATAACATACATAATCCAAACATTAAACAATCTCAATAAAAATTACATAGTCTAAAAAATACAAATAAAATAAAAACTAATTCAACACTAATCAACTCGAGATAGTTGAACGGCACGATATTCCACACAAGTACGTACGGTATGCCCTCGAGCCTTGCAATAACTGCACGTGTTGCCTTTCCTCCCTTGTGGGTCCATCTCGGTTTGGTCTCGTTTTTTCTTAGGACGCCCAGGTGGCCTTCGTACGTCCTCTGGTGGAAGTAATATCGGTCCTCGCACACGAGGCCAATAACGACGGTCCAGGATAACCAGTAAGATTTGTTCGTAAGTTTTTTTGAAAGCGTCAATACGATAGAAATCATGACACATATCGTAATGACTTTTATTAACTTTACGACATACCGCAATAACATGAGAGCAAACAAGTCCTTCCAATTGGGGGATTCCACACGAGCAGATACAATTTAAGTTCTCGCCACGATTGTATCGTGTTCGGGCTTGGGGCAAACGAACTTCAAAAGTTAAGGTCTCGCAACGATTGAAATCGTATCTGGTAACACCGAACAACACAAGCGAGTGTTGTATGACATTCATATTTCTACTATCCGTACCTCTTGCATAAATCATTTCTTCAATTCTAGAACCAAAACGAGTACGACAATTTTCCCCTTCGGTACGCCGCGCGAAAAAATAGGTATTCAACCGACCACAAATTTGAGCTACCAATGAACGAATCGGTAATCCACGTGCACCTTTCAAAACACCATTGAAACACTCAGAAATATTAGTTGTCGTAATACCCAATCGGCGACCACCGTCGTGAGATACCGCCCATAAATTTGTTTGACCAACAGTACTATTCAAGTAATCAATGACTTCTGGTTTCATTATTTTCATTCGTTCCAGTATCGCATCGCATCCATCGGTAGTTCGTTGAGTGGCCGCTGTCCAAAACAATCCCCCCAACGCCTGATTTCCAAACCTTCGAACTATATTCTGTTGGACATGACGAATGCAATATCGCAACGCATGACCGTCTGAACTAGAATAAATTTGTTGTATTACCGGTCTGTGTCCCGTCCACCTATCGGTAACAATACACATGGGGATATTTTTAGTAACATTTTCTTTAAGGCGGACAAGGAACCATTGCCAAGAGAAAACATTTTCACTCTCTACAACTGCAAACGCTACCGGGAATATTCCTTTATTTGCATCTATTCCAGTGGCTATTAGAAGGGTTCCCAAAAAAGTACCTTGCAAATGAGTACCATCAATACTCAAGATTGGACGACAATGTTTGAAACCTTCTATTGAGGCACCGAGAGCCCAAAACATCCGTTTGAAATGTACTTTACCCCGACGACCGTTACCGTATTCGAAATCTACAATCGTTTTGTCATCTCGCATTTGTAGCATCTTCATATAAGCCGGCAAATCGGCGTATGAATCCTCTCATTTTCCATAAATAAGGGCTATCGCATCGCACCGAGCATCCCATGCGGTACGATAACTAATTTATATATGATATTTGGAAAAAACTAATTCTTTTATATTAATCGGATCGATAGTTAAATCTTCGCGTAAAGAAGGCAGAATCAAACTAGAAATGTTTTTGGCATTTAGTTGGCGATTATGGGAGGCAACACCCGAATTAACGCACTGGTGTCCTCCTGTGAATTTACTGATTTTTCAATATGTAGCGAATTTAGGTATTATTGCACGAAGCCTCCACGGGCAATCGTCTTTAACGCAACATATCTGGTTTTTCGTACTTCTTTGCACACGAAACTCTACGTAATTTTTTATGGACCATTCCCTAACTTCATGTTTCAATCCTTCTTTCGTTTCAAACATAAGTCCAAGCCATGATTTGTCACTGGGCAAATCATTCATCTGATTTGTTTCTTCACCCCCATCATCAGCTATCATTAAATTTACCCATTCATCATCTCTAAATATATCAGGCATTTCTTCCCCCATGTTCATTGAATTTACCCATTCTCCTCTTCCACTCGATGCATGCACCACATGATCGATATCTATTTCTGCTACACAGTGTTCACTACTATATTCCTCTTCTAATTCATCTTCTTCTTCATTATCATCATATTCTTCTTGTTCTTCTTCATTATCATAATGTTGAGATGATCCAATATGTCCGGAATGATATCTGGAATCATAACCCGAATCTGAAGAATGGCCCGCATAATTGTATCCAAAAGGAGCATTATTTTGGTATGGATTGTATTTAGGTCTTGTCTCGATAAACAATTGTTTATAATTTCCAGTATTAGTTTCCATCATCATTACGAGACTTGAATCGATCCCCATTTATTTCCACAACATCCCAAATTCCTAATTGAATTTGCCAATTTGTTTTCAAAATCAAATCATACATTTCACGATTGATTTGGGTGCAATTGTAAACCAATTTTACCAAATCCTGAAATGAACTTCCGTAAGGCAAATTCATTAACATATTTCGACCCCCTTCGTAACGGGATATACTATCGGCAACCCTATTGATATTGCCGTGCCAATAAATCACGAAGGACCCGTCTTCCATTTGATCGCTGCGTTTTGTGTTCCACAATTAAATCATTTCAAATTCAATATTTCTTTTTTAATTGATGTAAACCCTTAACCCTAAGCACTACATTCAATATTTCTTTTTTAACAATGTATTATTTTATTATTTTTAATAATAATAATAATTTATTAATACATTTTAAATTATTATTATTCTTATTATTAATTTCAAAATAGATTTTAATTTTGTATTAATCTATTATTAGTATTATTATTAATTTCTAATACATTTTAAATTATGTAGGTCATTATTAAGTTGTTGTTATTATTATTATTATTATTATCTAAATACAATTTTCATTATGTATTATTATTATTATTATTATTATTATTATTTTCAAATAATTAATTATTATTTGGATTGAATTAATTTTTTGCCAAATTAAATTTCTTTTATATTGAATTAAATTTATTATTATGATGTAAAGAAGAAAAAAAAAATATTATGTTGGACAAAAAAATATTATTTAATCTTTTTTTCATCCAAACTAGAAAAAATCCAATTTAACACCTAAATTACAAACCCTAAAAAAATATATTTTCCTAAACAATCTTAAAACCTAAATTAGAAACCCTAAATCCAATTTAAAAAGCAAACGAAATTCGAAATTAGAAATCCTAAACAATCTTAAAACTCTAATTTTAGAGAAAAATTTACCTTACTAAATCGCAAACGAAATCCTAAGCAAACGAAATCCTAACTCCAAATCGCACAAATCGGTTCTAAAAAATCAAAATTGAAACATACAATAGTTATATAACACATAATACAAAATTTTAGCAATATTTTAGAACAAAAAAAATGAAAATACCATACCTTACTCCAAATCGGCGAGAGAGAGAGAAGAAGATTCGGGAGAGAGAGGGGGAACAAAAATGGCAAAATGAGGAGGGAGAGAGAAGAAACAGCACCGAATAGGCGTGGGAAAATTGGCGGAGTTTGAGATGCCGTCAATTTGTGCATGGCGGAGTTTGAGATGCCGCCAATCTCCACAGTGGCGGAGTTTGAGATGCCGCCAAATATTTAATTTCGTTAAATTCCCGATAACAGGTTTGGTGAGGTATCAAGTGCTTAAAAATTGGCGGAGTTACGGATTCCGCCATTATCATACAACTGTCAATCATGGAGAAAAGTTAGCTCAATGTAATTTTGGACCCACACCGAGATTTTTTTTTTTTTTTTTTTTTTGAGAGAGAGAAAGCCCTTGGGCAACCCACACTGAGTTAACTGGATGCTATCTTCTGCCATCTCGGACCCGAATCTTCTTCTACTTGTAATTTATGTATGATAATATGTACCTAATAAGTCACCAATGCCAGATCCCTTTTATTCTAGGGAGCACATGAATATATGACCCATTACATGGTTCGTAAAGATATTTCACGGCAATATCAAACAATCTCATTCCCCGCCTTCCTATTTAAACACCGTCTCCTTCATCTCCATTCATTCATTCATTCTTCAAACACTTAAACAATCAATCTCACTCAATACAACACTTTTTCACCTTTTCTTCTCCTCTCTCTCACACTTTCCTTCTTGCAAATCGAGCACACCAACAAAAAGGAAACAAAAATGATGAGAATACCAGACTTGGATGACCTCTTCTCTCGCAGGTGTGTGTGGGTAAACGGTCCGATCATAGTCGGAGCCGGTCCGTCAGGTCTTTCCGTGGGTGCTCTTCTCAAGGAACAAGGTGTACCTTATGTGATTCTCGAAAGAGCCGATTGTATCGCTTCTCTATGGCAAAAACGAACTTATGATCGCCTCAAGCTCCATTTGCCGAAAAAATTCTGCCAATTGCCCAAAATGCCCTTCCCTGATCACTACCCCGAGTACCCAACAAGGAACCAATTCATCGAATATTTGGAGAACTACGCGAAGAAATTCGACGTAACTACAAGATTCAATGAAACGGTACAATCAGCCAGGTTCGACGAGACCTCTGGTTTATGGAGGGTGAGGACTGTGGGATGTGGACCCGATAATCAAAATGTAGAGGTTGAATATATTGGAAGGTGGCTCGTTGTTGCAACCGGAGAAAATGCTGAGCAAGTCGTACCCAATTTGAACGGACTTAACGAGTTTGCCGGACCCATTAGCCATGTTTCTGAGTACAAATCTGGCGAGAAATACAGAGGAAAGAAGGTTCTTGTAGTTGGTTGTGGCAACTCAGGAATGGAAGTTTGCCTCGATTTATGCGACCACGATTCCTTCCCTTCAATGGTCGTTCGCGACTCGGTAAGCATTCAAATTCCACATTCTCAAACGTTAAATTCAACACTTTAGTTCCAAATTTCTAATAAGAAGCTTTATTTTGTAACCAAACAGGTTCATGTATTGCCAAGAGAAGTTCTTGGAAAATCAACGTTCGAATTGGCGGTGTTCTTCATGAAATGGTTACCTCTTTGGCTGGTTGACAAGATCATGTTATTCTTGTCATGGATGATTTTGGGCAACTTGGCCAATATCGGGCTAAACCGGCCATCTGTCGGTCCGCTCGAGCTGAAGAACACGCACGGGAGAACTCCAGTTCTTGATTACGGTGCATTGAGCAAGATTAAATCCGGCGACATCAAGGTGGTTCCGGCAATTAATCGATTTTTCAAGGGCCAAGTCGAATTTGTTGACGGACAACGTCTTGATCTCGACGCCGTTATTCTCGCCACCGGTTACCGTAGCAACGTTCCGCAATGGCTTCAGGTATATTTCTTTGCCGCCGTTAAATAAAATTTTATTTTTAATAAACATTGTTTACCTTAAACATAGAATAAAGTATTAAACATCACAATTTAGAAGTCATGTTAGAAGTCATGTTCAGGTCATTAATATTTCGTGACAGTTAGAATCAGTTCGTTGAATCAAAATACAATTTATTAAGCCAAGAAAATTATAGGTCAGCTCCACCCACCTGAGAATCTCTGCATTACCACATGACTATATTTAAAACTTCAAAATATGAATATTTTAAGCTGAAAATCTAAACAATTTCTTTTCAATTTCTTTTTAACAGGGAACTGATCACTTTAGCAATGATGGGTACCCAAAGAATGGATTTCCTAATAACTGGAAAGGAAAATCTGGTTTGTATGCCGTAGGGTTTACGAGAAAAGGGCTCGCCGGTGCGTCTTTCGATGCAATTAGGGTTGCGAAAGATATTAGTCAAGGATGGAAAGAAGATACGAAACAAACGACGAAAAGAGCGGGGGCGTGTCATAGGAGATGTTTTTCGCAGTTTTAAGTTAATTAGCTGATTTGTTGGTGCTAATTGTTGATTAATTATACGTTTGTTTGTTCGTTTTTTGGTGGGTTGTAATTTTGGTGGGTGAGTGAGTGTAGATTAGAGTGTAGAATACGAAGGAATTAAAGGAAGATACAGTGAGGAGCCCTCTCAACAATGGTGCCCACAGTTTGGGACGAGTTTTGGGTCTCTTTTGTACAGAGAACTGTTGATGATGATGTGGCTCTTGTTTTTTTTATTTTATTTTTGTTTTTTTAATATTGGTTCCACTTCCATCATGTTCAACTCTACTCTCATCAATAAAATTTATGTCAAGGAAGTAGTTTATTACTAGTCTTATCATGTGATAGACCTAGATAATTGTTTCTTTTTTTTATTTCCATGTATCCTAACAATTTTAGGTATTTGTTTTCTAATTTCAAGATTAAATTCCACCAAGCAAAAATGACCTTAGGAAATGGAGATGAGTTAGGTCACACCACATGACCCTATAGTGAGATTCTAAATCTCTTTTCTAAGCTATTTGTTTATTAAGTTAAGAGAAGCGGAGTCAGAGTTTTAATCTTATTATTAATTATTATTCTTATTATTATTGAAAATTATATATACTCGTGTTATTATTTTTGCAGCAAATAGAAGAGAGGCGATAAGGTGTGGTCCAGAGGGTAGTTAAACCGTTGTTAACCGACCACGTATTTCAAGCCTGGTCGTTAGGGAACGGCAGATTTTATATGCCACTTCCCATATGTAGCAACTATATAATATATGAGACATAATTTTAGGGCTTGAATGAATGATTATTGATTAATCTATCTGGGGGAGGCATTATGTGTTGGTAAACTAATTAGGATTAAGTAGCATATTGGGAGATATAGGATAAGGGCCTGTTTGGATTGATGTATTAAGGGCAGTTAGTAAATAGTATTACTGTAGTTCTCCTATTCTTATTGTTTGGTTTGGTGTAAATGATCTTATTCCATCATTTCCTACTCCCCAACACCTCATATTGCTGCAGGTCTTATTCTTCTCAGAAACACAAGGGTCGGAACTGCCGAATTGAGAAAACATGGCGGGAGAAATGAAACGGTGAAACCCTTTGATCTTATCCTCTCTCTCTCTCTCTCTCTCTCTCTCTCTCTCTTCCCTAAACGCTCCATCTCTAGTTATACAATCGTTCCACCACTACAATGAAAGAAAAGTTGGTTGAAAACTAGAGAGCTTGTTAGAGAGGCAATAAACGAGATTAATGGACAAGGGATAGCATTCATTAGGCATGTTTTTTCATCAAGTACTGCATGTCCTTAATTTTTCTTTTATATGTATGGTTTGCTTTGCTAAATGCTAAAGTCTTCTATCTAATATCAATTTGGTAATCGAAAAATAAAATTGAAAATCTGATATGTGAAATTAGCCCCAAAATGATCTTATTTTTGGTAATTTTTTGTGTATTTTGTTTCTTGAAATCAATTTCTATTTACGAATTAGCCCCAAACTGAATTTTGATTCTTTGTTGTGCAAATTGCATCAACTGAATCGTTCCTTGATTTGTAAATCTTATATGAACTAGTTCCCAAACTGATTTTTCCTT